>CM021103.1:388490041-389090041 GCA_007115665.2 Sequoiadendron giganteum | reverse complement strand
CCAACTCGGGGAGGAGACATAAAAGGTTTGGGTAGTGTTCCAGATGGTGACACTCGGAGCATTGAGCCTGTTTTGGTATGTGGTTCTCCTCACATCTCAGAAAAATTAGGCCTTCTGGAGGTGTTGCCTGAAAGTGAAAAGTTAACAGAGACAGCTTCTATCTCCAAAGAAAATGGATGTGGATTTGATTTGCTAAATATGGAGGCAGAAAGTTTACAAAGTAGTGTTGTCTCAGGTTTCCAGCTGGCAACAGCAGCTGGACCATTGTGTGATGAACCTATGTGGGGTCTTGCATTTCTTGTGGAAGCTTACATATTTCCAAGGAGGAACATGTCTTTAAATGGCAGTGATTTAATTGGTGAAAATGCCAACAAGAATGATGTACAGTTCCCAGAACAATACGGTCCATTCTCAGGACAAGTAATGACTGCTGTTAAAGAGGCATGCAGGACTGCCGTGCTTTTGAAAAAACCACGTCTTGTGGAAGCAATGTATTTTTGTGAGGTCAGTACTCCAACGGAGTATTTAGGTTCAATGTATGCTGTGCTTGCTCGGAGACGTGCACGGATCCTGAAGGAAGAGATGCAAG
Organism: Sequoiadendron giganteum; assembly: GCA_007115665.2. Lineage (NCBI taxonomy): Eukaryota > Viridiplantae > Streptophyta > Pinopsida > Cupressales > Cupressaceae > Sequoiadendron > Sequoiadendron giganteum. The sequence continues at coordinate 389,089,452 of CM021103.1, read as the reverse complement.
AAGGTTCTGATTTATTCAGCGTACAAGCTTATGTGCCAGTTGCTGAAAGTTTTGGATTTGCAGATGAGCTTAGGAGATGGACATCAGGAGCAGCAAGTCCTCAACTTCTTCTTAGCCACTGGGAGGTTCTTCCACAAGATCCATTCTTTGTACCAACAACAGAGGAGGAATTGGAGGAGTTTGGGGATGGTTCAAGTGTTCCCCCAAATACAGCTAGAAAGATGATTGATTGGGTGAGACGACGTAAGGGTCTCCCTGTGGAGGAGAAGGTGGTGCAACATGCAACGAAGCAACGGACATTGGCACGGAAAGTCTGATGTTTTGTGGCGATAATCATTGTATGGTCTTAATACACCATTTATATGCCTTCTCCTTGATGCTTTCAAGATAAATGTTATTTGTTCATTATTAGTTGCTGCTGGAGGCAGGTTCCTTATGCATCCATTGGATGCAATTTCTTGGACACTTTAACAAATCAAAATTCACATTTAAACAAAATTGACCATGATTACTAAAGTTTGCAATTATCTATTTTTTATTGTAGTCATAGATAAATAAACAAAATTATTAATCAAGATTGCTATTGGCTGTTCCTGATGCATTCAAGATTATTTTTTTCTTTCTCATTATTAGTTTTTCCGCAGGCAGGTTTTTTATGCATCCATTGTATACAATTTCTTTGACACTTTAACCAATCAAAATTCAGATTTAAACAAGAGTTTGCAATTATCTATTTTTTATTGTAATTATAGATAAACTATTAATGATGATTGCTATTGGCTGTTCCTGTGAACAGTTGTGGGTGAACAATTTTTCTAAGACTACAATATTGTTTTAGATTAGAATATAAGTGTAAGGTGTCGATTCATTCGGTGTTCTCTGAAGTTATACAAATTTCCAAACGTGTAAGGTGCAGATTTAATCCAGAGAGCTTGGAGTGCATGCACATCGCCCCATGCAATATTTTTGAGAGGCAATTTGTGCAAGTTTAGGCTTTTTGAATCTGATGGATCTTGGAGCGTGTTCCAGAGAGCTTGAACTGCAAGTACATGATGGATCTTGGAGTGTGTTCTAGAGAGCTTGCACTGCATGTACACTTTGTCTTGTAGAAAAATTCTGACAGGAAATTTGAGGCGCTTTAGTCAATTCTATTTATCTCCACTGAATAATAAAGTTGTTTGTTTGAGTACATGGCCTGCAATAAACAATTTGTTAACAACTACCTATGTTTTTCGAAAGTTTGAATATGTTTGTCTCCATATGTGGTGTGGTACATTGATTTCAAATCTAATGTCTTATCAGGCGGTGCTGAATGGCAGTCAACAACGGGGGTGGTACTAAATTACTAATGCATATTACCTAATGTAATCATACGTAGATGAATTTTTAGTGAGATCGTATGGCTGCTGGCCTGAAAAATTGGACAATTTGTATAATGAATTGCTATTGACAAATTTTCTTCTCAATTGGAAGATGCATACATCCTACAAATTAATGTTGATCAAGCTTGCAATGTGAAGTGTGAGCCTCAAGGATCTCAAGTAAATTCTTTCACATTCTTTGCTAAAAACATTATACATTTCTTTCATCTTATCCCTAAAGGCACAAATAAAAGTTACAATCAATGATCTTTTAATATCTTCACAAATAACCAATACGTGAACTTGGAAATATGTAACTGTATTTAATGATCTTAAGCTTATTTAATTGGGTATTTTAAATAGGCATGTTATAGTGAGGGAAGGTAGCCTGATTCTTGATTGATCATCGTTGGTCTACTTCTATGATTTGAAGATATACTTCAGTTACTCTATTTGGCATGCATTGTTATTTATATTGATTTATGCAACTACTAGTCTTATTGGATATAGGAGTAAACTTTGGGACCATTGCCTTAAAGAAGTTGGGTCCAATTTAATCATTAATGCCTGTAAACCCCAACAAAGGTGGGAATAGATCACAATGTGTCTAAGACCGAGAGATCATATAGTCTCTAGGGTTGGTGTAGCAAAGATTATGGGAAGAAGAGACTCTATCAGTGCAAAATCAAAGCTGAATTCCAACTCCAAGTAGAAGTAGGAGTTAAGAGTGTAAGTTGGATTGTAGTTGGGAGCAAAAACATTAAAACATTCAACCTGCTACAAACAACCATATAAAGATGGGTGGAGATAGCTAGACATCTTCCCTTACTTGAAGAAGCATGCATCAAAATTGCAAACCAAGTTTGATTGGAGGAAATAAATGAATTCCTTGATAGTGAAATGGAGTTTGACAACTTTTTGGTAGATGAAGATTGAGAAGCATACAAGAGCCAATCTTTGAGGCTTTGAAGAATTGCTGATCGAAGACGATCCCATGCTTAAGATGCTTGGATTGAGGGTTGGAGTGAGAAAAAGAGAGCTTGAAGGTGGAACTAGTGGTGGGCGGATTGCCAAGGTCTTTAGAAGGGTTGAGGGTTTGGATGTGTTTGAAAATACCCAAGGAGCAAAGTAACATCTCGATTAGAATGTACCAAGAAGAAAGTTTCAAACACTATAGTTACATCAAGTGATGGTAACCCCTCTCCAACAAGTCCAAATGTTGAGAGGTAGAAACTACCAAAATTTAGTGGAGATGCATCCAAAGCCCTTGTAAGGCATTGTAGAACTTGTATTACCATATGGACAAAAAATGGGCAAAGAAACCAAAGATATGGGTTGAGATGTTTTTTTTGGCCTCACTATGAGGGATGACAATAATTTGATACACAAACATTCTTAATACTAAGAAAGTTCCATGTGAGAGACTTGCTTTCCTTATTTTTGACTTTGAAAAATTTAATTTTCTTACACTCTCTAAGTTGACATATGTAATTGAGTTATTTTCCCAAAGTCGTTTCTGTATTCCAAGTCATATGTGATCATTTTTGGTCAAGCAAAAAATGTGTATGTCAACTAATCTTGGTCGCAAATGTTCTCAATTGTTTCGAGTTGTTCAATCACTTATTGAGTGAAAATTTTTTAATTGTTTTCTGCAGTCTAAGTGATGTGTGGAATCAAGTTTAGTTGCTTGGAAGTATCACAAAATTGTTTAAGTCAAGTCACAAATCAATTTGGAAGTTTCTTGATTCTTGTTTTGGAAGTGAGAAGTAAAAAATTGCAAGTTTTCAAGTGTTTTGTGGAGATGTGGAGTTTCCTTGCATATTTGCACATTTATTCATACTTTCTCGCTCTTCCTATAAGGTTGACTTATCATGAAACTTGAACCCCAGATGCAAGTGATGTAAACTCCTCTTGCTCCTACCTTTTTAATTTTTGGAAACTGTTATATACATGACTCTTGTGTAATGTCCCCATTCTAGTAAGTTTCAGGAGCAGTTGAGTTAGCCTATTTCTTGGACCCTCATAGGCTGATAGGATTTGGTTAGGGGGTCAGTGGCCGTTTTTGGTGGGTATTATCATTCCCACTCCTTCATTCTAGTTGTGGATTCAGTGCAAGCATCTGTAGCACAGTGTTCGCCAGCTTCTGACGACACAGAGAAATATTGAGTTTGGAGGGAGTTACGCTTATTTTTGTGGTTAAGTTAATCATTTAACTTAATGATTTATTATAAAGTCAAATTGACTTTATAAAGTTAAAATGCCACTTAAATACTCTATAAAGTGATGAAATACTTTATAAAGTGATATTTAAATCACTTAAAGGCAAAAGTGCGCCAAACTATTGAAATGGAGTAAAATACATTTAAATGTCAAAAAGCCGTACTTTATTGGGAAACATGCCTTTGAGGAGATATAAGCAAAGGGTTGCAAGTCGACCTAATTATCTGATTATCATTTGACATTGCAACTTTTTTCTTCTTTGTGATTTTGTCTGAGGACAAGGGTTTCAGGAAAACCTTCTTTGAAGAATGAAAATTCTTCACTGAATCTGTGATTGTGAGATTGTGAGACACCAGTTGAATGATTGCCATTGTGGGAGCTTCATCCAAAAGTTCATCTATGCTACACCAGAGGTTTATTCATAAGTATTTCAGTTTGTAATAAGAAAGAGGGCTTCACATCTTGGACGCCATCTTCAACAGTTATCTTTGCTTTCAATAAAGAATATTCAGCATTTACAGAGGCCATACCATTTGCATTGGGTGGTGTGCCTCCTGAAAAGGGGCATATGAAGCTAGAGGCAAAAACGCCTCTCCTTTTGGCCATTTCTTTGCTCCATCTTTGGCGCCTACCTCTTCCAGCACACTTTCTCTTGTTTCAGAGTGGGAGAAAACAGATCTATGCTCTAGGCATGCTATTTCATCAGTTTCAGCCATTGCCACCTGGCATGTGCAAAAGTTCTTTATTTAAATAATTTGGAGAGTTTAGGGTATGTTTCTTGTATTCAATTTCTTTGTCTAAATTGCCAGATCTGCAATACAATTACAGTATATCAGATTTAGTTTTAAATTTATTTTTATCTCCATTTATGCTGGACGCCCCTTCTACTTCTGTCTAGAAATTCTTCTTAAAAATCAATAAAAAAACTCAAAAAGAAAGCAAAACTACAGGGTTTGAATTGGAGCCAATTGGGCTCTTCACATCTTGTGTGAATTCACGTCCTTTGTGTACATGTCATTTGGTTTTCCCTCCTTTTGAATTTCAGCAAACTATTATATACACGACTCTTGTGTGAGTTCACTTTTTTGTGCACATGTCATTTGGTTTGCAAATTTGCACCGTTGCCCCTAAAACCCACAATCTTGTAAATCATATAGAACGGTCATAATTGTGGAACTAAGGCACAATCATGCATGCTTGCAAACTCGCTTTTCATTCATGCTTCCCTGTACATTGCAAGTTTGCACACTTGTGTAAAACTTGTGAATTACACATATGCTCCTACGTTCATCATCTTTGCAATAATCATACATATATTTGAATTGTGGTTTTGCCATGCAGCTTGGAATATTTGTTAGTTGCAAACCTACTTTTGTTTCCCACTTTTCTGCAACACTTGCATTTTGTGGGTTTTTGGATCTCTCATGCATCTTAGCATCACTTGCATTTTGCTTTCTAGCTTCTGCACTGTACATTCCTGCAAAATATATTATGTTTTTATTAAGTGGAAGGGTGGACCGCCCTTCCAATGCACATTTGCAAATAATTGCCTATTGCAATCTTGCTTCTTGTTTCTGAAAACCGGCAAAGTATTGCATTGGTGGAATTTCACGTTTCCACTCCTTCCAACTTTGGCACATTATAAAGTGTTAGAAAAGTGGAGTCCTGAAACTAAAATACAAAAATTGCATATCGCAATAAGAGTTTTGAACCTACGTCGCAAAATGCAATTTGTCATTAAACCTCCACCTTTTATAGTTTTAAAAAGGTGAGTTCAAAGTCTACGTTATTGAGTGGAAGTTCAGAGTCTCAAAACACATTTGGTGCATGTTGCAAGTGAAATGTGAAATGTGAAATGATAATTGATATTCGATATTCATTATTAACAAGGAGAGGAATACTCCTTTAAGTAATAAAGTACAAGACGATGTTTTTGAAAAGAAACAATCGTGAACTAAAGAAACAAACTGTGAGTTGCTAAAAACTAATTGAAGTAAACTAACAACTAAGATGACCATTAAATATTACAGTATTACTTTAATACCCTCCTGTAATGGTCAGTCTACTAACTACACCAAGATTACCTTGGAATTTTACAATTTTTTTTTGACTTAGGGACTTGGTGAGAATGTCTGCAATCTGATCCTCAGTTGGAACATACTGCAACACCACAAATCCATCTTCAACAAGTTTTTTGATGAAGTGACAATGAAGCTCAACATGCTTAGTTCGCTCATGGAAGATTGGATTCTTAGCAAGCTTTAGCACCCCTTGATTGTCACAAAACAAGGGTGAGGGCCTTGCTTGAGACATCTGCATGTCAGCAAGCATCCGTTGAAGCCATACTGCCTCACATGTTGCCTTGATTGTTCCCCGATACTTTGTTTCTGTTGAGGAAAGAGCTATTGCTTGCTGCTTCTTGCTTGTCCATGTGACTGCACCCGTACCAAGACTAAAAACATACCCAGAAGTGGACTTCCTGTCATCAACTAAACCTACTAAATTTGAATATGTAAAGCCAACCAGCCTAGGATCTTTGCATCTGCTATAGAAAATGCCATAGTTAGGTGTCCCTTTCACATATCTCAATACTTGCTTCGCTGCAACCCAGTGTTCCGCCTTAGGGGCAGTCATGAAACGAGAAATGTAGCTCACAACAAAATTGAGATCAGGTCTAGTGGCAGTAAGATAGATGAGGCTGCCCACTAGTTGCTTGAACGCAGATTCATTCACCATTGGTGAGTTTGATTTGGTTGAAAGTCTCAACCCCTTCTCCATAGGAGTGGATGAGATTTTGCAATCTTCCATCTTGAATTTCTCCAACAAAATCCTGGCATACTTCGACTAAGAAATGAAGATATTGCCACTTGTTTGCCAAACTTCTACACCCAGACAATAGCGTAGGAGACCCAAGTCTATCATCTCAAATGCTTGACACAAATTCGACTTGATCTATTCAATCAAATGTAACCTACTGCCAATGATGATGATATCATCCACATAGATGACAAGAAGGATGATATCATTTCAAATGTTCTCGACATATAAATTTGCATCTGAGGGACTCCTCTGAAACCCTTTTGCAACCAAGTACTTGTCAAGCTTTAGGTACCATGCCTTGGATGCTTGCTTTAGGCCATAAAGAGCCTTCAACAATCTGCATACCTTGTGCTCTTTGCCTGCAACCTTGAAACTAGGAGGTTGTGTCATGTAGACCTCTTCTTCCAAATCGCCATTGAGAAAGGCACTCTTCACGTCCATCTGGTGGACCTTCCAGCCAAATTGTGTTGCCATGGCTAGGACAAGTCGGATGGTGCTCATCATTGCTGTGGGAGCAAAGGTTTCCTCATAATTAATGCCTTCTCTTTGTGAGAACCCCTTAGCCACCAATGGAGCCTTGTATTTATCCAGTGTTCCATCAGCCTTGTATTTCACCTTTCCATTAGCCTTGTATTTCACCTTGTAGACCCGTTTGTAGCTAATGGGTTTCTTCCTTGGTGGAAGATCTGACAAAACCCAAGTGTTGTTCTTCAAAAGATTATGATGCTCAGAATCCATAGCCTTTTCCCATTCAGGTTTACCCTTCGCTTTTGAATAATCCTGGGGCTCATAAACACTTTGAATGTTGGCCATAAGAGCAAAGTTTACTGTGTTCTTTTTGCTCTTGCCTCTAGACGATCTTCCCTCAACAAGCTCATCATAATGAACACCAATGAGCTTCACCCACCACTTAGGACAAGGAGATGCATCTTCTTCCAAATCAGGATGATCATATGACTTGGGCTGCTTGGAATAATACCATCTGGATGCTGATCCAAGTTATCCTGAGGAAAATTTGTTGGTATAGGATCTTGCCTAGGAGATTCCACAATGTTAGAATCATCAGAAGCCCTCCCTGCTGGTATAAGATCTTGTGTAGGAGATTCCACAATGTTAGAATCATTAGAATCCCTCCCTGCTGGTATAGGATCTTGCCTAGGATATTCCACAATGTTAGAATCATCAGAATCCCTCTCGTCAGGTGGAGGTATTGAAGCTTAGCTCCCAAATCCTTAGTTTTTAGAGGCTGATCCTCAAGACTCTTGATAGGAGAAGAGAGTAAAAGGGGCCCACTTTCCTCATCAAACACAACATCCCTGTTGAATGTCAAACGATTAGTGGCCACATCAATCAATTGATATGCCTTATGATTGTCATTGTATTCTGTTAGCATCAACTTTTGGATCTTGGAATCCAGTTTAGTCCTCTTGGCATTTGGAATCCAAACATACGCAGTCGAACCAAAAACCTTGAGATGAGTGATTCTTGGTTTTCACCTAGACCATGCTTCCTTTGGGGTCATCTTCTTGACGGCCTGTGTGGGAGACCGGTTAAGAAGGTATACTACAATATATACTGCCTCAGTCCAAAACTTCTTGGGAACATTTATGTTCTCCAACATAAAACTAGCCATTTTTGTGATGGTACGATTCTGTCGCTCAACAACACCATTTTGTTGAGGGGTATAGGGTGTGGTAAGTTGATGCTTAGTATCGTGTTTAGCACAAAAGTCGATGAACTGGTTGGAACAGATCTCACCCCCATTATTTGACCTAAGAGTTATGATTTGACATCTAGACTCATTTTAAACTAATGCCTTAAACTTCTAAAATTCATTAAACACTTGTGACTTTGCCTTGAGAAAACATATTCACATTTTCCTACTAAAATCATCAACAAACAAGAGGAAATACTAGGCACTAGTGATCGATGTAGTATTCATTGGTTCACAAACATTTGCATGAACTAGCTGAAGAACCTTGGATGCTCTCCAAGACTTTCCATTTGAAAATGGAGTACAATGCTGCTTCCCTGCTTGGCAAGCTCCACAAACACCATGTGTCTGCTGCTGAATCTCAGGTAAGCCTTCTACCAAATTCTCTCAAGCCAATTGAGAGAGGCAGGCAATATTGAGATGCCCATATCGTTGATGCCAAAGAGTACTAATAGATGAACTCCTCGCAAATAGCGCATGCTCTTGAGGATTTCCAGTATCAACTAGCTGATACAAACAATGATCCTCGAGCCCAACTGCCACAGTTTTTTTGGATTCCTTATCGACAATTTGACACTTGTGAGAATTGAAGATGATGTCCAACTTCGGATTGTGTTGCATAATCTAACTCACTGCGAGCAGATTGAGCTCCATGCCTAACACATAGTATACATTGAGAAATATTAAATTTCTCTCACCAGGTGTGATCTAAACGTTGCCCTTGCCAACAATTATATACTCTTTGCCACCACCAAAGATGACGTAATCGAAGAAAACCATATACATAGTGGACCAATCTTATTTGTTTGTAAAATGCCGAGAGGCTTCATAATCAATGTATCATGCAAATGATTTGACACAATTTGTTGGTCGTTTGGCCATCAATGCATAAGAGGTAGACTTCTATCCAGAATGCATAGATGCCATCCTTCTCGTTTTCCAAAAGCATGAAAAACAAGGTAAAAGTTTGTGTTCAGTTGGCATGAATCCTAGACAATCAGTTGGCACAACTCCCACGATTTCAAAAAATCGTCTAAAATAGAGGCTCAAAAAAACCATGATTTTGTTTCAAAAAATTGCCAAAAACTCAGATTTCGCCCTAGGCGGCAAAAAAAAGCAAGATTTTTTTCACAAAAGAAATCTTGAAAAACTCGGAAAATTTGCAATTTTTTTTCAAAAACTTTGATGATCAGCAAAATTTTTATAGAATTTTTTTTTCATAAACTCTTCAAAAATCCTCAAAAATTCTTTGGGCACATTTTACCAAAAAAGTAAAAAATAACCAAAAAAAATCTGCAAACCCTAGGTCACAGCAGACCCATGAGTTGCAGAAAAGTCTTCAAAATAATCTTCAGAAAGTCTAGAAATGCCCATGAACTTCAAAAATCCGTTGAAAAAATTGCAGGAAATAATGCAAACGCAAAAAGCTGCAAATTTTTGAGTCGCGATTGCAAAAAAACGCAATTGACCTCAACTTGAACTTAACACAGACGCGGCAGTGAAAGAAATGCCCAAAAAAACCCTTGAGTCACGCAAAAAAATGTAGAGATCCGTAAAAAAAAGAGTCATGATTTTTTCTTTTTTAAATTGCCCAGAAATAAGTCCCCCCACTATTTAACATACTCCGTCCACGAATTGCAGGAATCACGTGGAATATTTAGGGCAAAATCCGTCACAATTTTCTGTAGAAGAGTCGCCAAAAAATACCTTAAAAAAAACTGCGATTTGATTAGATGTAAACTGCGATTTTTAGCTCAGAAAAGAGCACCGCACGATTTCTCCTTGAAACCCTTGGAAATCTGTTTAAAAGGTGACACGATTGTCAGCTTTAACAGGTCTGCGAATTTATCAGAAAAAATTCTCATGAAATCTGCTTGAAAAAAAAACCTTTGAATTTTTCTTCTGAAAACCCTAACAATTTCCTTGAAACCCTTGGAAATCTGTTTAAAAGGTGACATGATTGTCAGCTTTAACAGGTCCGCGAATTTATCAAAAAAAATTCTCATGAAATTTGCTTGAAAAAAAACCTTTGAATTTTTCTTTTGAAAACCCTAACAATTTTCAGGTAATCGAACCCCTCGATTTTTATTTAAAAAAAAAATCAGGAAAAACCATGAATTTTTATTGCTCAAAAAATTTGCCAAAAATGAGCCTATGCTCTGATACCATGAAATGATAATTGATATTGTTGATGTATACAACTATATCGAATTACTTCCTAGAAGAAATAAATTAAATTGTAGCCTATTGGCTATTTAATTTTTTTAAGTTCGATTACATATGAGGAGGCGCCTGATCAAATGTTATTTATATAATTAATAATTAATGGGTTAATATTTAATAAAGGCCGACCTGATTTAATTCGTCATTATTATGAAAAAGCATGACTTAATTAAATGCCGACTTCTTTATGAAGAGATGCGTTTCTTTTCTTGAGGCCGACCTCAATTGTGAAGAGGTGCGAACCCTATCAATCATGTATAAATACAAGATGCTTATCATTCATTTTGGCATCAAGTTCATTCAACATTCATTCAAGGAGAAGTTTGATCTGGGCAGCAGATCATATTTTGTAGCAGCAGGTCGATTCAAGAAGAATCACATTGTTTGTATATTCGCATCTATGAGAGATGCTGTTCATAATAGGCATTGTGTTGAGCCTGAGGTGTAAGCAGATTTCTGCTCTTATTCTATCAATAAATAAGAGATATATTGGCTGGGTTTTTCTCCCTCAGGTTGGAGGGTTTTTCCAGGGTATCTTGCTGTGTTAATTGTCTTATGTGCTGCATTTTCTGATTACTTTCTGTTTTAAGATATCTGATCATGAAAAACTAACAGATATTTGATATTCATAATTAACAAGGAGAGGAAGACTCCTTTAAGTAATAAAGTACAAGATGATGTTTCTAAAAAGAAACAATCTCTAAAAAGAAACAATCGTGAACTAAAGAAATAAACTGAAAGTTGCTAAAAACTAACTGAAGTAAAACTAACAACTAAGATGACCATAAATATTACAATAATACTTTAATAAAATTCCGCCTCTTGCACATTATAAAATAAAAACAAGTATTATATGCATCGGAAAAGCAGAGTCCTGAAGCAAAAATGCAAAAAAATTTCATATAAAGTTCTGCTTTCTGCCCAAGATAAAGAAAAAAGAGCCAAGATAAGTCTTATGTTTTCAATTGCGGGAAAGTGGGACTATGTAGCAAATATGCAAATAATGCATATTTAGCTCAAATTCAGTTTCCTGCTGCCTTGGATGACATGTACAAAAAGATGTTGTCTCATAGAAAGCAATGATTTACAGGATATGCAGAAAATGGATTTGTTGGAATGACTTTAAAAACTTTCCAAGCAAGATGATGGTAATAAGATAATAAAAGAAAAATAGAGGAATGCTCCAGATGTGGTGAATATACTGGTAAATATTTGTGCAGAATACAGAATGTAGAGTTAATATATGAACTATTAGACAAAATATTCCAGCAGACATGCATGTAAAATGTGAAAATTGAGAAAACATGTGAATTGTTTAACAAAATTCTTCAAGAATATTCACCTACAACTAGTGCATGCTAAATGTTTGACAAAATGCTTTAGAAACCAGCACTTTATAGTTCATACAAGTGAATTGTTTGACAAAATGCAGCAACAACTGTTTGAGTGTCAATTTTTCAGTGAGCTCTATTATTTTATTATAGAGTTAGTTTTATTAAAGTTCATGATGTAATTATTTTAATGATTTGTGAAATCCATGATCATTTCAACTTTCATATTTTATTCCAAATATTTGTAAAGTTGAAAAGGAAGTTATTTAGATGGTCATATTGGAAAATGAACAACTTTTCATCTAAGCTTAATCATTATATGGTGGAAATTAGCCTCTGTACACAGCTGTGGTACAAAAAGCATAATAGAGACTTTGTGTTATGCTTTTTGAATGCATTAGAAGAATATGTCTGAACTTTGTGTCATTCTGTTCTTCATCGATTGCAAGTTATTCCTATGTTTGATGTATAATTGATTCATTCCATTTTCCTTGTGCATTGTGGATGTGAACTGCCTTATATCCATTCTTTTGTTGATGTTGTATGCACAAATTGATGGAACTGTGTCTCCATTTGTTGCTGCATTTTATTTTCTTCTTTTTTGCTTTGTTTTCTTGTTCGTCTTTGAGGAATCTTGGATGATATTCTTTTTATGTCTCACCAAGGGTTTTCCTTTTCGCCTCTTATTTTTTTCCATTTTTATGCCCTTTTGTACTTTCCAGTTAAAAGAAAACAAAAGTCTTAAAAAACCCCCATCATATGAGTAAGCTGCCCCTCTCAAACATAGAGGAAAATCGCCTGTTCAATGTTGATTTCTACGAAACACTGCAATGACAAGTTTACTTACTAATTATTATATTAGTTATTTGAACAAGAGCTCAAATTATTAAGGGATGTTAATTAGATTGTTGTAGAAATTTACAATACTGGGTAGATTAAGCTTGAGATTATTTGAGCCTATAATAGGTGGAGAACAGATTGGAAAAGGAACCAATGGATAAGCTAAATAAGCAATGGTTTATTGAGGGGTTGATGCCCTCACTTTAGAAGAAGATGAAGATAATACATCCATCATTGTATGAGGATGCATACAATTGGGCTACGGATCTCAAGAGTGAAGACAAGTTATCTGACAGTTCAAATAAAAGCGAAGATGATTCTGGTTCAAGGGATAATGAATCAAGATCAATATAGGCTCTTCAGAGAGACATGTTGAGAATGATGAAAGAGTTGAAGGACATGAAAGAAGAAGGTAAAGAACTTTGGTGCACTGATTACAAAATAGGTGGTCACACTAAAACTAATTGTCCTAAAAAGCTATTTTGTGATACATGCCAAGTCGTGGGTTACTCAATTAAAAATTGTCCCTATAATTTGAAAAGTAAGAGTACACAAGTACTTTTTACATGAGAGCAATATACTCAATTGAGCGCTCCATTGAAGCTGCAAAATAACAAGAAGGCATTTGTTGGAAACTATCAGAATAAAAGAAGTGGAGAGCAAAGTTGGATACAACACAACTCTAAAGATCATCCCATTATTTAATTTCAGAAATGTAGTGAATGGGGACAATTGGCAAGGGTTGCCGCAAAAACCAAAGTGAAATGATATTACTGTGTAAATCAGTAAATTGTGTGGACCTAGAGACCATCATCATGATTGACTTTTAAAGCAAGAGGCGAGCATCAACAATACTGATGTCAAAAGAAACAACAAAGTACTAGTATTGGCTCAAGCTCAAGCCAAGAAGGCCATGTACGTAGACCATGTATTGAAAGAGAGAGACTTGTCAAGGCATGAGCAGAAGTTGTGCATGCCATGGCAAAAGGAACACTGTTGCTCCAACGAACATGCAAGTAATGATAGGCTAGAGTTAGAAATATTGCAGAAGTATTATAGACTATTGTATGAGTGAAGATGGTAGAGCTTTCCATAACTTAGGGATGCAATTGCTACTACAATAAGAGGGAATGGCAAGGTAGAACAAAGAATAGCTCATGAAGAGAATGAATATTTAATAGTGGAATTGCCAATACGTGGGGACCAGGTGATCAATCCCATGTTACTAATGGTTAACCCGGCAAAGAAACTAGCAGTGGTGCACATAGAGATACTCGGAAAGAATATCACTAATACAATCATTGATTGCGGGTCTAGTGTAAATTTACTTTCCAAAGACACTTGGTGAAGTGGGTACAATTTAACAAGGAATCAATGTGCTTGGAGTTCTAATGGCTCAAAAGGTACTTATTGGAACTCAAAACATTTTTGTTAAATTTTGTGGTCATCTAATTACACAAGAAAGCATACAATGCATTGTGGGTTGAGGATAGCTAATATCAACCAAAGCTGACCACAATTGGAAAAATAACACTCTCCAGTGAAAATAAGGGCTAAGAGTATATAATTGATATGAAGAATGAGGCAATAAGTGAGGAAACAACTTCCTCAAATTCCTCATATTCATTAGACTTTGACTATGGAGAAGAGTGGTTAGAGAAGCATGATTAGGGTCCTATGGAGCCAAACATCGAAGGAATCTTAGAATTTGGTTTATGCCAAATTACATTTTTGTTGAAGCTAAGGAGATTAATGAAGAGGAACACGGACTACGAGATAAGAAGGAAAAGAAGAAACCACTTAAAGTTGAGAAAACCAAGGCATCCAATTTTGAAGAGATGATTCATGTATGTTAGACAAAGTACATGTTTCATAGTTAATGTAATGACCACCCCTGATATTGTTTTGAAACTATCTATGTTTGCTGTTTGCACTGTTGCTGATGGGTTTGTGTTTGAGGTTTTCATGAATCGTTTATAGTTTCATTGCTTTCATAATAAAGATTGCATAAGAAAGAAAATACAGAAAATAGTCTTGCTTCCATATTGAAAATTCATCTCATAAATTGAACATTGATAGCAACTCAGAAAATCAGACTTATTACAATATATATCAGACTTGATTTTTAACAGTTCAGACCTGATAATGGCTTCAAACAGCAGCATAAATCACTCCAGATTTGCATCATTCATCACCAAAGTGTAAGCCCAAGAACCCTTTGCAAATCAGCACCAATAACCAGCTTAACCAACCCGTTTTTAGCAGGAGGGCTATACAACAGCAGGCCTCTAAAACACTGAAACCTCCAAAGATGTATGTCTCCCTTGGTAGGGTGACCTCCCTCTAAAAATCTGATTTTCTTCAACAAATTCAAACTTGTGCCTGAAATGGGTCCCCAAGATGAGAGGTTTCCAAAGGAGTAATACCCAGAATGAGACTTCACGCATGCATGTAGTTATGAACCTTTTTCATTTTCAGACCCTGGTAAAGTAGTTTCCAGATTAAAAAAATAGAAGCTTTCAGACCTCTGAAACAGCTCCAAATCAATACCAAAACACAACCAAAATGGAGCCAATAGCACAACACACCAAAAACCAAAAACCCACTTCAAAAATACTTGAAAATCTTCATTCTTTCACACCCTAAATACTGTAAATCATCAAACTGTGAAGCCCTAGGCCCTGAAATGGAACCACTTAAAACCCGGCTAGGGTGGATCTTCCACCACCGAAACCAGCTCCCAATGATGAGGGTTTTTGTCCTCAACACGCAGCAGTAGACCTCTGGAGAAAATTCAACAGCATCCTATTATGTAGCCAACTGAAAGATATCCAAATGAGGCCCAAAATGAAGCTTTATAGAGCCAAGAAGGAATTAGGGCAACGTAATTTCAAATTTGCTTTCCCTCCAAAAGTCTATGGCCCTCTTCACATGAGCTTTTTATTAAAATAATTCAAAATACCTCCCTTGGACGTCTATGCTCATAAAAAAAACTACTTCGCTTTTGTTGCCTTCTAAAACAACGTTAAGTCACTACAGTAGGTTCCAAGGTACTTTTTCATCCCTTGATCCCTTCACTTAAGTTAAAGTAACTTTATTAAAATAACTTAAGTGAGAAATACAAATAATAATTAAATCGTGTTAATTTTCAGATCAGATATGCACAATAAACAGAAAATTAAACAACACAACATAGAACGAAAGACATCAATTTATCCTAGGAAAACCATCCTACTCGAGGGAGAAAAACCCAACAGCAAATTATTCTCTTATAAATCAGAAATAGAAGTGCAGAAATAGCACTCAGAATCAGGCCCTAGAAAGGCCGAATCTCATACAATAGATCAACAGTTGAAGGTAGTGCGAATTCTTTAGATACACAAAATATCAACTTTTCTCCTTGAAGCAAATCTGCTCTTTTTGAATGCGAATCTGCTGCTGAAGGAAATCGAATTTAGAAAATGGAATGAATTGTTTGCTTAATGTGGAGACTCTATCTCCATTATATACCAAACTAGGCAAGTTCCCCTCTTGAGTTGACCTAGAAAACATATTATTTGTTTTATAATAGAAAGGCTGACTTGCCTTGAATAAAATATTCTTTAAGAAAAATACCTCTCGCCGCTACAAAACACTAACACTCCCTCTTAGCTAGGGAGGTATTCTCAAGTATCTTCGTGATGGAGTCTCTCAACATGATGCCCACAATGGCTACACCCAATTGTGGGAACACAGCTCAGTCTAAGAGATGTGATCTTGTACAAGGGCTTTCACCTCATATTTCAACGTCTTAGAGAAATATACACTACAAGGGCTTTCACCTCATATTTCAACGTCTTAGAGAAATATACGCTACAAGGTTTTTCACCTCATATTTCTCCGTCTTAGAGAAATATACATTACAAGGGCTTTCACCTCATATTTCTCCGTCTCAGAGAAATATACATTACAACAAATCTTAATGATGCTATGACTCCCTCTGGACCTCCAAGTACCCACATCAACCTCTTGACCTCCTCGACTAAGGTTGCTTGCATTGCTTGCCTTAGAGGAACACACTTCCAACACTACTCCTAGCAGCACCTTTAACTGACTTGCGAGAGTCTAGGACTTAGTCCTCCTCGACCTCATCCCAGATCACCCTATTCTGAATAGGTTTGCGGTGCTACCAATGTCAAAACAAGGTTGACTGCCTTGTGCAATTCCGTTCTCTGCAACTAAAGAGGCCTTCCAAAGACTTAGCACCTGGCCTTGTAACACTGTAACTCACTTAGCTGACACGTTCACTTCTTCTCATTGAGTCACTTTAGTTCCTCGTGTCATAGGACTCCATTTTGCTGAACACAAAACTCCCTCTTGATCCCTGCCTCAATACAGAGATTACAAAAATCTTCTGGAAGTGTAGTAATCTCAAATATTTTTTATTCCATTGAATTTTCTGCACCATAACCTTTGCTGAAGCTTTGAAATTTAAACAATTTGATGAATACCCCTCAACTTGAATGCTTGTTTACAAATATGTTTCTTTAGACCGATCCCAATCAAGTTTTGCAAATAATTAATAAAAAAGAGAGTATTCAATGGATCAAGTTGTCCATCATACCACCCACAACATAGGTGAAACCGTGAAACGATCATATAGAACCCAACCACTCTTTCCACATGGGTGTGTGTTGATTACAAAGGCCAATAGATTCCAATGCTTTATTATCCCACGCTACCATTGGTTGTCTGCAATTCTACCTGAAGTTCCATAATACATATTGAATATAAGAATGATCACTAGACATCATTGTTGACGGCAACAAGAGCATAATACAGGGCCCGATATGATAACTGGCATTGTCAACTTGAAGTGCAACAATCGTGAATCTTATACGGGTCTAATAATGAATATAATTACTGATAATCCTGAACATTCACGTCTCCACCAATATCAATGCCAATGATAGTTCGGTTTCCAGACAACATGAACAAGTGATATCATCAATAGTGGGTATGAGACCGTCATAAGTGAATAGATGCGTTATTGGCAATAATGAATTCACTAATCCTCAATGATTCCCGATATCAGAATGCGTACATAACCAACGCCCAATGCCTTTCAAGGAGAACTCGACTTCTTCAACCGCTAATAGCAATATAGTTTAGAGTCAACTCGAACGCCTAAGCCAATGTTAATTTGAAATTCCGCTTTGATTATAAACTGGGCCAAATATAATATCATTACCATTTATTTGCAAATTCCCGACAGTACTGATTGGATGATGGCGGCTATTTTAACATATCCGTTCCATAGTGACGACTGGCAAATTGGCATCCCGTGATTTGCCTTGTCAGAGAATTAGTTTGAAGCTTAATATTACCATACCCCTCCCTCGTGGATATAATAAGTAACAATCTTTGTCTTGTTTTGCATTTCATCTTTATTTGAAAAAAAACACTTAGGGGATTAATATTCAATTAATCGAGTCCTTAGGATTCATCGCTTCTCCAAATAGAATATCGATTTGTTCCTTGGTTTGTCCTTATCAGGCGATCTTAGATTTATTTCTTTCCTCTCCCAGTGAGGATGTTTTGTTTGTCTTCTTCTACACTAGATAAATTCAAACAATTGCCCGAACAATTCCCACAATCGCAATCTTTTTGCCCTTTGAAAATTCAAAGTCTTGGTACAGGATCAAAAGGTCAACAAAGAATGATAAATTATTCCAATGCCTATGATTGGTTTTCCGTCCAACCAGGCTCCTCAATCTCTGAGAGGTTTCGTTCTCATGATCCCATTTCCAAAGTTCCAAACTCCTTCATTCTTCCGTGATGAAAACCAATTCCCCAACTGAATGGATAGATCAAACTTCTCTAATCAAGCTTTTGAATTCTCCAAGATAGAAAGTGACCTCCAAGGAATATGATGGAGCTGTTGTCTCAAGTCTATCTTCCACCTTGACACCGGTCACCATCTTCCACACACTGCTTGGCCAAATCTGATCAGTTCTTCCTGAACCTAAGCTCTGATACCATGTTAATTTTCAGATCAGATATGCACAATAAGCAGAAAATTAAACAACACAACACAAAACGGAAGACAACAATTTATCCTGGGAAAACCCTCTTACTCGAGGGAGAAAAACCCAGCAGCAAATTATTCTCTTATAAATCAGAAATAGAAGTGCAGAAATAGCACTTAGAATCAGGCCCTAGAAAGGCCGAATCTCATGCAATAGATCAACACTTGAAGGTAGTGCGAATTACTTAGATACACAAAATATCAACTTTTCTCCTTGAAGTAAATCTGTTGTTGAAGGAAATCGAATTTAGAAAATGGAATGAATTGATTGCTTAATGTGGAGACTCTATCTCCATTATATACCAAACTAGGCAAGCTCTCCTCTTGAGCCAACCTAGAAAACATATTATTTGTTTTATAATAGAAAGGCCGACTTGCCTTGAATAAAATATTTTTTAAGAAAAATACCTCCCACCACTACAAAACACTAACAAATTGAACCTTAGCCACACCAACATCCAAACTGGAAATAGACACTGGTGAAGTAGCCTTGGCTAGGACCAGTTATCGAAAACTGACCTACTATTTAATTCAATTGCTAACAATAGTAAATACTCCAAATCAACAAACTGGCATAAAACATTAGAGCTCACTTGACAACTGCCACACACTGCCCAAACAGGAAACCTTGCTCTGCGTTGTTGGTAGGACCAATTGCTAAATATAGCTAAAAATAGTAAGTGAGTCAAAACCAAACTAGCCCAAATAAGGACCACTGGAAATGGGGACATTACAGTTAACAATTTATTCTCGAAGGTTAGAATCTATAAATATGATTTGACTTTGATGTTCTACTAGAACACCAAACTTTACTAAAAAGTAAAATGTTCCTGGACTTAACTAATGTTGAAGAAGGTACGACTCAAAATAATGAAATTAAAATATGTTCGATTTGGAGCCTATGAATGCTTTTAGTGCTAATAAATGTTGCAAGGGACTTAATTTGTGGTGTATATTTCAACATGAAATTAAAGTAGGACTTCACAAGAAAATAACAAAAAAGGGCAACATATTGTATAGTGGGTTGGAAAGAAAAATAATGATGTTGGAGAGGATATGGAACTTCATAAGAGAAAACAAATGGGCAAAGTATTGAAATGGATATTAGCAAAGATGTTTTAAAATGGCTGGTAAAAGGAAAAAAAAGTTCCCAATTTTTATATTATTGTACAACAAAAAAATAAATATGCATCCCAAGTTCACCATACGACAAGCAATCAGAAAGAAAATTAAAATTAAATAATCATAAAGTTCCTCCCTTTTCAATTGTACAACCATTCAAGGGCATTGAAAAAATAAATTATGAAGTTCAAAAAGATCAAATGAAAGGTAAATTTTTTCAGTTGTACGCTACTCTTGCCCCTACCATACGATTCGTCAAATTGAAAGTTTTAGTACAATTCTTTCCTATTATACTTCCTGCATAGCTTGCCAACAAACTTATGATGGGATTTTCAAAAGAATTGGATAGGTATTGAAATCATACCTTGCTGTTTGCATAGGATGGCCTCTGCCTTTAGTTTTTTGTTATATGGTCCTTGTTTATTTCTTTTGTTGTATAACCCTATAGAATTCCTTCCACCATTGCCTAGTTTTATCAATTTGCTATTGTTGTATGGTTCGGTAATTCCAATCATTCTATTCCTGAGGTATGACCCTTGTCTGTTTTGTCATGCTGAAACATTTGAATATTCGGTTTTAGCAAAACAATCTTTCTCTTTTTTATTTGACAAAAACAGGGAGTTCTTCCAACATGCTAGTGAGTTGGGAACAGGTACAACGATGGAATATGGGAGCATTGGACAAGGTTTTGATGATAGGGATATAAATGAAGTGCTAGAATATTCAGTTTCAGCAGGCACAAATAGGGAGTTCTTCCAACATGCTAGTGAGTTGGGAGCAGGCACAACCACGTCATATGGGAGTATTGAACAAGCTTTTGATGATGGGGACATACATGAAGTGCTAGAATTACTGTGGGTATAGTACTCAGCCTGGTCATGTGAATGTTAAGACTTGGCTACTTGTTTGTATGGTTCTTCTAGGCTGTTTATTAAATTGTATGGCTAGTGGCGTGTACATTCTCTATACCATAGTTCACAGACTTGGATTTGGAGAGTACTTGACAAGCCAAAAATTTCTGACTTTGCGAAAACCTGACAACTTAAAAAACACTTAAATTTTTGAAAAAACATAAATTTTATGCAAAATACAGCTACAAAATGTATCAAATGAGTTTGGTGGGGGTCTGAGGGCAACACCCCTAGCCAAGTTGAGGTGTAACGCCCCTCACAAGTGTCTTGGGGCATTGCTCCTAGCAGGGTTGAGAGGTAGTGCACACCATTTTCATAATTTTTAACAATGCTTATAAAGCCAAAAGGACAACATTTTTTGAGTGTTCAACATGGCAGAACAGGGCTTTCAAAGGCAAAAAATGCATCTTTACGGTGTTTTTTGTGCACTTTTGGAGGTGCAAGCAAAACAATCGAACTCACTAAAAACTTGAAACTTGTGAAAACTCGTCAGCAAAACAATTGTGTGACTACTCAGCAAGTTGACCAACTATGCTCTATATAGTGGACTCCCTTCTTGATGCAAGGCTCTGATCAATGTATACTTAATAAGTTTTCCTATCTACTTCCAAGTAAATAAATCAATGCCAATGTAAAGTTAGCCATGCCAGAGGTTCAACATTTCCAAGTTCATCTTCCATTTTTTGTTGTGGAATGTTTAGGTTATGGTTAGGTTGTTTTGGCTGAATGAGGTAATCATCAGCTTGAAGGCCCTCGAGAGGGATGCAGTTAGTATAAAATGACTTTGTAATGTTTCATTAATTTGTTTGAATCTGACTATATGTATTCGTTACTTGTTGGCATGTGGGTAGTTGTTAGGGATCAATTGGTAGTAGTTGTTGACGGTTGTATTTTGCTTGGCAACCATCAAGTATTCTTAATAAGCTGCTCATAGTCAGGTAAAGTGTAATGTCCCCTAATAGGGGTATGCCTGGTTTTGCCAAAAAGTAACAATTTCAACAATATAATTTGTTTTACAAATAGTATTCTAAAATTAAATCATATGAAAGTTGTTGAACTTAAGAGTAAATGAACAATTAAGATAAACAACATCGTCTAGTTGGGTCTAATCTATAGTTTCATTTCCAATAATCAACCATAGAAAGGATTGGAAAGGAGAGCACTATAGGGCACACGGAGACTGTTCATCACAATTAAGCCCAAGAGTGTGGCAATCACCCCTTGGCCCACAAGTGGCAGGAACTCCTGTTACCATCCAACATAGGGTGGCCTACTTACATTGTGGAACCGGTTTGCTGCCTCTCCCAATCGTGTTCCCTTGCTAATCCATGCCTGATTGCTTACAGGGAAACAAATAGATTAAATCAATAATTATAAGAGCCTTAAATAGATTGGCAATTCCCATTAGTAACTAGGTTAAAGATACATAAGCAATTATATATATAAAAACATTATACTCCATCATGATGCATACCAATCACTTAATTAAATTCAATGGCTGCTGCCTTTCTGAATGCAGATATTTTTTTTAGTTTCTGATCTCTTTCGATCTGTATGTTCTCCTCTTTTAAATCTGCGTATCCTACTTTTCAAATCTGCTCAATAATATATACATATGTCTGCTGTTACTTTTCCTTATACTCAGAAAATACTCCTTTATTTATATTCTACATCTTACTTCCTAATAATATTCTTGCTGCAAACAATATTTATTTTAATAGATATCTCATATTCCACTTTCTTATTCTCCTTTTCCAAATCACATTCCATTGATCCAGAAATGATGCTCTCACAAATGATTTTGACCTCCCTTAAGTACCCTCATGGTGGGGTGAATAGTCACACCCTTATTTACCATTGCATCCCTTACAAAGGATGCACCCCTTCCTTGATCCCTGTCTTAAACTCCTTTAAATATTAATGATCGCTGTTTATTGTATATTACCTATCATTAGTTAGGAATCACTGCCCACTAATTAATAGGTATTGCAGCCTTATTTCCTTCCCTCAGTTTTACTAGTGCTGCGATCCTATTTCCTGGCGGTGGCATGACATAAAGTAGAATGATCGTTGGCCATCCATGGCTTGCTTCTGTTTAAGAACTTCACATGAATAAAGATACACTTTTGTTACTCTATTTGGTATAAATTGTTATTTATCTTTATTTATACAAGCACTAGTCATATCAAATATAGGAGTAAACAAGTAGTGGTTGCAAATGTGAAAAAAGAAATGCGAAGTGAGATTGTGAGACGTAAGAAAGCAGAGGCAAACTGCCATGATATCAATTCACAAGGTATGGCACAATTTTCTTCTTTTCTTCTTTTCTAGATGCAACTGTTGCTGCTCTAGTAAAATCACTTAAATTTTCATGCATATTTATTATTTAATATATAAATCTTGAAGCAACCTTAAAAGAAACAACCAAAAGAGAAGAGGCGATTTCCCTTTGTTAGTGAGATGATAGTTTGAAATAAAAGATTGTTGGAAATCTGTCAAGATGTGCATTATTGCTAGCAGGATGGTTTGATTTTTTTTTTTGTGGGAAATCTGTCAAAATGCATTGTTACTAGCAGTTACATTCTTGGGAGATAAGCATTGCAGCACTCGAATGGGCAAGAAAAGCACCTGGCTAGATACTTCCCTTCTCTGGATTTTTGACCCTTGCTTTCACGAGGATGCTAGGCACCATAGCAGACAGCCCCAACTGAACTCCTGGTTTCTAGATTTCATGCCTTTTTGCCAAAGGTGTACATTGCACTTGTTTGTATCTCTTGAAGTAAAGCTAGCACCATTTTTTACACACTTGATTTGTCTTTATTAGGCACTACTAACCAGTTGGGCCTATCTTAAAAAAATAAAAATGGTTGAGGATCAAATAATGCAAACAATGAAATCTTTACTATTTCCAACAAAGAGTTGCGATTTTTTGGGTTTTGTATGTGTTTTTGCTTTTCACTTCTTTGCCATTTACAAAATAGAATATGAATTTTAATCCTTGTTTTTGATTGAAAAGAATGGATCTTCTACTATTTTTGATTTGTTTGATTTGGCTGTTTGGAATTACAAGTTTGAAGGAAATGATATTGATTGATGTACACTAGGAAATTTGAAAACAAATCTATTCTATCACAATAAAAGTAAACTGATATAATCTAAAGCTACACCTAGGAGAAGAATTATCCCAAATCTAGTGTAGGTTGAGAACCTACAACTAATCTAAATTCTACAAGTAAAACTAATCTAAGAAGATATCCAAATGATTCGCCATCCTCCTCTCCTTCAACTGCTAGCAAGATCTTTGTTGGTGTAAGCAAAATGAAGAGACAACAAATGGGCTGATACCAAGAAAAAAGATGACTATAGCTGTATGTAATGTTGTTCACAAAAGCTCTGGAGCTGCTTTATGATGACAATTGAATGGTTGACTGGTTGCAAAAGTCTGGAGGTTGCAGGTGACTGAAGCAATAAAGTAGAAGTTGTACTTAAATGTGTGAAAAGCTTTGATGCTGCTGGAACAAATTTTCATGAGAATCTGCATGAGTTCGAACGAAATTGACAAGAATTGGCCCTCTAAAATTGCTGAGAAAGATCTGTAAATAAGAGAGGGATTAAGTTTGTAGGCAGTAACAAAAGCTAGACTAAAAATAACACACTGGTGCAAACTCAATTAAAAATGGCATGAGTTGAGAAAATTCAAATCCATGCAAAAGCTCACAAAATCCAAATTTAAAATGCACGTTTGCTCCTTCTGGTAGCAATTTATTTGCTGAGAGAACCAATAGCATAAGGGGCAAACTTGCAACTTCTAACCAAAAACACAAATTTTAACAGAAAGAAGTTATGGATGCCTTAATGATGACTTAGGCTAACTAAAAAAAAACAAAAGAGAATCATTAGAGGCTAACTAAACACTTCCACCAAGGGAAAACTAGTAATAGGAGAGTTAAATATTATTTTCATGTCACATGGGGTCGCAAGCAAGGCCATTATGTCATCATCGATTGCCATGTGTGCCTGTCCAGTTTTATGCAATTACAGTACCCAGTTTTCCAAATTCTCATTTAATCTTTGGCTGATTGTAGGCAACTAGCTGCTTCGGACTTCTACCTTTGGAGACTAGTGGCATTGATTTCTAGAGCTACATATTGCTACATATTGCACAAATGGATGGTCTTGGACTCAATTTTTAGATTTTATGGTTTTAAACTGTCTCATAAAAAGTAAATAAAATTGACATTAGAATGTTATTTGGATTTAGAGGCCAAATTTGAGCTCTTTAAACATGATAATAATACTTTTTAAAGTTTTAATAAGTATTTTGTGTCAGGGACATGTTTAGATTCACGCTGTTAAGCCAATTTTGAGGCATGTTTGATTAACTTGGTAGATTCATGTTTTGTTATAAATTTTGGTGAAACACCCAAGCAGTCAAAAGAAATTATGTCTGATGTGTCACATTATGTAAAACTCTCTGTTGAGAGTAATTTGGACTCTTGTTTATGAGTTCTTAGGTTTACGGTCTGTTTCTTCAAAGATTGATAACATCATTGTGCCTCATCAGTACAAAAGACATAACAAATCAGAAATACAAACAACCACCACATTAAGAAAAGCTTGAGGTTTGTGTACACATGTTTAACAGTTTGCCAACAATAAACCTTTGCTACAAAGAGAGCATATTGCAAGTTGAATGTGCAAGAGACACATGCAAGCTTGAAGTTGATTGTTGCATTTATTGCCATCTAGAGAATAATGTATGAGCAGAGGGAGAGAGCAATTTTCTTTTTGACTGTCCTACTGCCAGGTGATAAAAGCTATATTGGTGACAATAAAGACATTGGAATGCCCATTATGAACAGTATTCTAGGAACTAACCAATGTACATGCAATTGATGCCATATTTAAAAAACCATAATGAATGAATTTTGAATATTGTATCCAATAAAAGATAAAGAAACTAACCTTGTTTGATATCAACTAAAAAAAAAATTTCATAATCATTTACTAGCTTGATAGTTTTATTGCAGACTGCATGCTTCCACTATTGGATCAAATATTAACATAATGTATGCCTTCCCAATACTATGCACCTTTTGCATTACATAACATTTATAAACTCGTGATTTATTGTTCTTTTATAATACATTTTCTCACAATACAATAATATATGGATTTTTACTGCCCTCTCAAAATTCACAGGATTCTTCTTCATATTGCTATAGCCTGTTTTGATTAATATCTACATCCAGTCAAGTACATTCTATTCTAATGATTTGTGAAACTTAAAAATCTATCATCGGCTAATAATTACATTTGTTTTCGTTGTGATGGCTATCACTACATTTCATCACTTACATTTATCCTACTGTCCTGGAATTAAAATAAAATAAACTATTCTACAGCATTAACAATGTTCTGGCAAAAATAGGTTTTCCAAAATTTCTTATGTCACATTGAATAAATCCTTGCAGTCTACTAGATCTCTGCAAAAAAAGGTTGCACTAACTGTAGTTTTCTGGGATTTATATAACCTGATTAATGCAATCCTCTCCTCCAAATCCAATCTCATTCACCAAATCATGACAGGAAATATATGCAATGCATCTCTTGTTTCATAATGTATACAACTCATTGAATTCTTTTCTTTTCTTCTGATCCAAGTTAGATTGTGTTAAAAAAGAAAAGTGTAAAATGTAACTCATGACACAAAATGTTATTTGAGATAATTTAATTGATGTTTTTTTTTTCGTGCAAGGCATAGCTACCTTTCCTTGGTATCAATAAATCTCACAAATGGTCAATCTCTAATAAGTACAATCCTATGGTAATTATGCCAATAGGCATTCCCATTGTAGGAAAAGTTTTGGATCGGGTTCATCTATAGTGGGCAATCAACAGTTGAGATTCAGAGGATGTGACCACTAAAATAATCTTGATCATTGAAATCTTGTCCATAGGATTGTAAAAAATCAATGGTTCAGAATTGCCATACATATTCCTTTCAAGTTTATATTTGTAGGGACATTTTGGTGCAAATGTCATTGTAGTTAGCTTTTATTTCCTCTGTTGCATTCTTCCTTGTGTTCATTGCATTAATTATTTTTCTTTTTTGTAGCTTTGGTAGGTTTTAGTAACATGTTTTTTGCAAACTCTGCCCATTTTTTTGTCAACGGCAATCATTGACAGCACGTCACAACTTTTGCAGATTCTTGAGGTAAATCATTTGCCACAAATTTAGTCTTTTTTTTCAGAATCAATATCCACCCAAGTCATTTTTTGTTGTGTTTTGTTCCATTCTAAAACATTTCCATTGTTATCTGATAAATGAAGGCATTAGATCTGTGGTTTTAGCTATGTCTATTGTCATATATAAATAATAATAATATATTATTGCAATGTTTAATGTTAGATCCTGGTTTGTTTCTTCATTTAGACATCTTCATTGTCCGTGGGAGGTTCCTCCACTTGGAAAGTGCTGTCCTTTCCCTTCTTCGGTTCAGGCTTGGCTTTGGCGGGAAATTTACCATTCTTCTTTGTGGGTGTATTTTTTAGCTCACAGAGCCCTGCAGCAGCTTTGGATTGAGCCAGGCCCATGCCACCTTTCTTCTTTTTGGCAGGGGGCTTAGGTTTGGAATCCGTGGGAGGTTGGCTAGCCGCAGGAGGTTATCTTTCTTTTAGGGCCTACCGAAACAGCCGGTGAGGGTTTAGCACGGGACTGATCAGTGGGCTCAGCTTCTTCAATTCTAATGGCAAAGATGGGTTTTGGTGGGCAGAGGGCAAGGTGGAAGTGATAGAGACGGAGAATGAGACCTTGATGTAGGAGTAACAGGAAAGGTTTGTTAAGATTCCTAGCCGCAAGTTCCATAGTTGCCTGGTTTTAGATTTTTCATTTTTTATTAATTTTGTCTTTCTTGTTCATGAGGTTGTATTTCATAAAAATTTATTGATTCTTGTTTGATTTGGTGTTTGTGGGTTTTTTTTGCGTGATTTGTACTAGAGTAGTTCAAAAGGATTTTTTCACAGCCACCCAGGTGTGTTTTCTTTCTGCTCTCATAGCATTTAAGTTTTTGCTTGGGCAAACTTTAGCAAGTTTGGTACACTTACAATTATTTTATTTTTTGCTCGCAATAAATTGCATTTGATATTTCTGTAGTTGGGACTTTTAATCCTAATCTAAGCCATAGATTGTGGGTTAGAGCAGGTAATTAGAATTTGGAGTTTCCGTTTGGCCCATATTTTATAGGTATAGATGAGTTTGTCTGATTTGTTTGCAAGAGAACTTTTATCGTGCAGTGTCTTGCAAATTGGGATTAGAAAAGGGAATTAGAAGTGGTATTTTTAATTAATTTTTCATCTGGAAAGAGGGATTGATGCATACAAGTTTCTTTTTGCCTTTTTGGATGCCAATATGCAGGGACCTGCTTTAGTTTTTTTGGTTTGTTGTTTCAAACATTTTTTGGTCTTATTTTATTGTTTATAGTTTATACCTATGTTGCCAGATCTGTGGACCAAGCTGCCGGATCCAGGTCTGGTTTGTACTGGATTTGGGTTCTGATTCGGTGTGGTAAGGGTCTGTCAAGTTTTTTTTTAATAATATTGTATTATTGTCGGGTGATCGTGTTCAAAGAACTGGGTTTGTGGTGCTGGATATCTGCGAAGTTTGCCGCTGACAAATTGGAACATTCAACATAAAGCACTCTAGCAGATCTTGTTGATAATAATATAATATTATTATTTTAAAAAATATAATATTTATACATTTATATTATAATATATTTTTTTTTGTAATGGTAAGTCAAGTCCTACCCAAAATTGGGGGGTAGGTCCCAATACATTTATATTATTATTATTATAATATTATATTATTTTTTATTTCTATATAATAGTATAGTAATATATTATAATGTGATATTTATATTAATATATTATTATTATATTTTATATTAAATTATTAATAATTAACAATTATAATATTATATTTGTATATTTTATTGCAATATTTATAATATTATTATCTTATAGTTATATTATTATATGAAAATGTTTTATAATTATTATTAATTATTATTATATAATACATTAATTTTATTAACATTTTATAAGGTTTATAAATATTTCTGTATATAAAAATGAAAAACACTAAGAAATATGAATGCTGTTTCTGCTGCAAACATATACATTAATGATTTACATGTTTTTTGTATGGATGAATCCAAAACGAACCCAGCCCCCAATTTTTTTTGCCAGATCCATGAACCCAAACTAGGATCCAAACCAGAACCAGTAACATAGGTTTATACCTAAGTTACCGGTTCGGGTTCGGGTACGAGAACCCGGTACATGGGTACGTGAACATTTTTTTGAGGGGTTTGGGTACGTATGGGTACGTGTATATATATATATATATATATACAAAAAAATAAGAGAAATATACAGAATTGTAAAACTAAATCATTTCATAGTATGATACTTGATCATTGATCAATGCCACATGCCAAAGATAAATATTAAATGTCAATTGATAGTTGAAAAATATTCAAATACGCCATATCAATGATATCAATTATGGAAATCATCACAATTACAGTATTACTGAATTAAAAAATGTAGTTCATGAAAGTTGAAACATGATTCAATTTCAATGTTCATCAATCATCAAAAGGATTATCAAAAAAGTCATCGTGATTTGGATTTTCAGTGGCTTCAACTTCAAGATCATCATCATTTGAACCCAAAGCGGTTCCGCTTCCACTTCCAGCACCATGCATGTCATGATCATCATTATCATCCACATCATCCATAGTGGCTCTAGCAAGATCCTGAATGGTTGCATCCAAGTCAGCAGACTCGGGTGCTACATCCCAAAGCTTTGCTGCCCCCTGCTTGTATTGAGGTTCCTTACGTGACAGAAGACGCAAATTGGAATGAATATACACCAAGTCTTCAGCTCTTTTTGCAGCCAACCGGTTACGCTTCATTGAGTGGATAAAGGAGTATGTACTCCAATTCCGTTCAGCAGCAGAAGAGCTTGCAACCTAGAGAGAAAATGTAATGCCCCCTTCCCAGCTGTGACCGTTTCAGTTGACCGTTGGCCTATTCCGGAGACCTGTAGGCTACGCAAATGGTGAAATTAGGGTTTCCTGGTTTTGAGGAGGTTGTTGCTTGAGATTCGGGATTCTGTTTGCGGATTCTTTCTGGGTTTTCAGAGAGCTTCGCAGTGATGTGTTCAGTTTGGCATTCCGGGCAACTTCGCGAATTTACTATTTTTAGTAAATTCTATTTTTGGCAGTGGATAGTTTGGGTTCAGTTCAGTTGGTCCTCTTCTTCAGTTGGTTCAGCTGGCACTTCAATTCTTGGCTTTGGGCGCATTTTTCTTGGAGAGATAAGTATTTTCATTATAATATTATACCCCTTGCCTAGCAGTACAACTTTAAGTTGTTTTTAAAAAAGGGGGAACTTTGAGGGTCTAGGCGTCATGGAGAGATAAGTTATATCTTTTAAATGTCAAATATTGAGATGAAGAAAGGGACGCCTATTTGAGAGAATTGATTTTATTTTAAAAGAAAAATCAAAGTGAAATATTTCATGGGTGAAAAAGGACGCCATTCTTTGGAGGGAAAAGGTGAATTTGAAATTAGGGTTTGGGCGCCTTCTGGAAGCTTCTAGATGTTTCTCTCTTGTCTATTTAATCAGGCCTCAGCTCTTCATTTGGTATCTTTTGTCTACTACACCGTTATGCTGCTGAATTGTCTTCAGGCACTCGCTTCGAGGAAAGCATTCCTCCTAGCATGGGCTCATCTTCTTGCTTGAAAGATAGCAACTAGTTGAGAGGTTAGCTTGTAATAGGTTTGAATTGCATTTCCAATTGAGTCATTGCATTTTGGGAGTTCTAGTTTACATTTTCTGTCATATTTTGATGTTGCTGAATGTCATTGAGGAATGTAAGATTTGCTCACAGCTCATGAAATAAAAAATGCTATCATTCTGGGTATTGAACCTATCAATTTGTTTATGAGGGGCGACCATTCATGCCAATTTCCAGATTTTATTTGGGTCTCTTTGATTTTATAGAGGAAATTCACCCTTGGAGCTGGGCCGTACATCTTGAAGTACATTGAAGTTTGTGCAAAAATAAATAAGGCTTGTTTTGGGTGGTTTAGGGATTGCATCTTGGGCGCCTATATCAGTATAGTAATCTGCATTTGATTTCTCGTCAATAGGATGTGTTTAGAGTGAGTTATGTGCATTTTCGTGAGTGGTTATGTTGCTGTTCTACATTAAATCTGTCAAATCAGTCATACGAGATTTAAGGAAGTTCATTAGTTGTGCGAGGGGTTGATATTCAAAGAGTTTGTGATTGTAGAAGAGGGATCTTATCTTGTTATAGCTTTGGAAGTTCTTACTCTTATGATATTTGGCAAGCTCTCTAATTTACTGTAAGCTGAACAGTAGTACTGTCAGCAATTCATTCCCTTCATTTTGAATTTACATGTAATCCCTACTGAATAAGTGGAAGAGGCCGGCTTGCTGCTTATTTGCTTTCAGTTGAGTAGTTTAGGGACCCTCTGACCATATGCTCGCCATCCATCGACGCCATTCTTGGTTAGTATTACATTCTGTCATCATGCATTGATCCTCTGACCATATGCTCGCCATCACTCGACGCCATTCTTGGTTAGAGTTCCTTCAGTTTGCATTGCATAGATCCTCTGACCAATGCTCACACCTTGCCCACATCGGGATCCTGGTGTACATTCTGGTTAGAGTTACTTTCCGCAACGTTTTTGTTTGTGCTAACCTTAACGGGTGCGTGTTGCATTGTAATCAATTGTGAAAAATAAAAAAAAAATTGGTCCGGTTCATTACAGTGGTATCGGAGCCATGATTCTGCCAACCTGTGCCCAACAGTGATTCAGTGGTCAGATGAGTGACAGTGATTGCAGATACTACACCAGAGGTCAGGCCAGAAGACAATAGACACAGCTTCCACCAGTGCCAGAAGCAGATACTCTCTCAGAAGCCTTGAGAGAAACAGAAACCAGTGTGGATAAGGGTAAAACAGTTGAGAACATGTCAGACAATCTTAAGCAGGCCATAGATGAGAAGGATGCAAGGATGGAAAAGAAGTTTGACGGAATGATTGAGATGATGTCTCGGTTACTTGCTCGGATGGACCAGCAAACTTCTCAGAACCATACTCCGAATCAAAACCATGCTATAGGAGAAAACAGTGGAGTCAATGGAAACAATGGGAATAATGGGAACAATGGTAATGGAGGCAGTAGAACCATTGGACAGCATGATGCCATCTTTAGCGGATCAGCCTCTAGACCGCTCTTTCCTACATTCACTCCGAGGGAAGAACAGCAAGTTGAAGCTACCATTCCCTCGGCAGACGATGCCAGGCAGGCCTACATGGAGTATGCTACCCTACCTCCTGATCTTAGAGACCAATGGTCCTTTGATCAATTCTTGAATCAGAGAAACAGAAGACACGGAGGAAGAGTTGATAATCGAGCTTATATGGCATCTAGAACTGATTTTCATCAAGCCTTGGGGAAGGTAACATTGGCTCACTTCGATGGAAGTGATAAGTGTTCAGCAAGATCGTGGGTTCAGAAGTTAGACAACTACCTTTCACTTCGTCCCATGCCAGAAGAAGATGCCATCAAGTTTGCAACACTTCATTTAGAGGGAGCTGCTCATGAGTGGTGGTACCATGGTTTGGTCACACTTGGCCATAACCTTATTCGAACCTATGGGGAATTCACCAACAAGCTGATTGAAAGGTTCAACACTAAGGATTCTGAAGTAAGATTTCGTGAGCTTGCACAACTGAAGCAGCATGGCTCCTTGGATTCTTACATTGCTGATTTCCAGAGACTTTCTGTGATGGTGCCCAACATCACCGAAAGAAGATTGGTTGTTTTGTTTTCCGAAGGTTTGGTTGAACCCTTGAAAGGGTGGGTGAAAGCTTTCGATCCACCAAGTCTTGATGAGGCAATCAAGAAGGCTCGTAGTATGGAGTTATCAGCCCCTAGGCCTAAATTTCCGCCTAAGCCTTTTGGCCATAAGAAGGATAAGAGACATTCTTCTAATCAGCACAAGAAGTTCCCACCTAAGTTGACTGAAGAGCAACGTGAACAGCTCAGAAAAGAGGGCAAGTGTTACACATGTTTAGAGCCTTGGACTAAGGGCCATAGATGTCCTGGAAGAGGGTGTTATAATCAAATGGGAACATATTCTGATTATGAATCAGCATCTGATATGTCAGATCAGCAGTCTTATTTTGGGGACAGCGAAGATGAAAGAGCCACAGAAGAGTCCGATCATGAGCAAGGAGTTGGGGGCCCTATTGCCCAACTCTCTAGTTTCCAAAAAAACGAATCTTTCAAGGTTCGTGGGGGAGTTGGAGGTCATCGTATCGTGGCATTAATCGATACTGGTGCGACGCATAACTTCATTGAAGAAGGTGTGGTTGCAAAGAGAGGTCTCAAAACCGAAGAATTTGAAGGCTTCAAAGTCATGGTGGTTGATGGGTTTCATATTTCTTGCACCCGAAGAGTTCCTAACATGTCTTTGCATTTGGGAAACTATGAAGTCAAAGATGACTTCTATGTGGTTACTATTGGTGACACAGATGCAGTTTTGGGCATACAATGGTTACGTTCACTTGGTGAAATCTCTCTCAATCTACAAACAATGGAGCTCAAGTTCCAATTTGATGGCAAGAGGGTTGTATTGAGAGGAATGTCCAATGGTGGTCCTCGAATAGTTTCATTCAAAAGGATGGAGAGGCTGATTAGACATGACCAAGTGGAGTGGGCTGCGGAATGCATGGTTCTTCCAGCTAGTCCAGTTGAGACAAAGAGGGAATACCCTCCAGATATTCAGTCAATACTCACCAAGAGGAGTAAGGTGTTTGCTGATCTACCTCCTGGGCCACCACCTGAAAGAGGAGCTGAGCATGTCATTGAGCTCAAAGAAGGTGCCAAACCTGTCATCACAATTCCTTATTGATATCCTAAGAAGCAGAAGGATGAAATTGAGAAGAACATAAAGGAACTTCTGGAGATGGGCTTCATTCGCCCTAGCAAGAGTCCCTTTGCTTCAGCTGTGGTTCTGGTGAAGAAGAAGGACGGCACCATCCGCATGTGTGTGGATTACCGTGCCTTGAATCAAAGCACAATAAAGAATCGGTATCCTATTCCTCGGATCGATGAGCTCATTGATGAGCTACATGGTGCTAAATTCTTCTCAAAAATTGATTTGAGATCGGGTTACTATCAAATCCGGATGAGAGGTTCAGATGTTGAGAAGACGGCATTCAGATGCCACTATGGTCATTTTGAGTTCCTAGTCATGCCCTTTGGCTTGACTAATGCTCCAGCCACTTTTCAGTCTTGCATGAACAGAGTTTTCCAGAAACAATTGAGGAAATTTGTGTTGATATTCTTTGATGATATTCTCATCTTCAGCAAGACATGGGAAGAACACCTCAAGCACTTGGAGGAAGTGCTTAGCATCCTTGAATCAGAAAGTTTGTTTGCGAAAGAATCCAAATGTGAATTTGGGATGAAGGAGCTGCTCTACCTTGGTCATATAATCAACGCTAATGGGGTGAAGGTTGATCCTGAAAAGATCAAGGCAATAGTAGATTGGCCACCTCCAGAAAATTTGACTCATTTGAAGGGATTCTTGGGTCTGTGTGGCTTCTACAGAAGATTCGTAAAGGGTTATTCTCAAAGTGCTGCTCCTCTTACTGACCTCACTAAAAAGGGGGCTTTCCTGTGGTCAGAAAAGGCTCAAAGTGTGTTTGATAAGTTCAAGAAAATCATGAGTTCTTGTCCAGTATTGGCCATACCTGATTTCTCCAAACCCTTTGAGTTACAGTGTGATGCATCAGGGGAAGGTATTGGGGCTGTTTTGATGCAGGATAAGCATCCTATCGTGTTTGAAAGCAGAAAATTAAGGGGGGTTGAAAGAACCTATTCTATCTATGACAAAGAAATGCTTGCAATCATGCATGCATTAGCCAAGTTCAGACAATACCTGGTAGGGAGCAAATTCGTGGTCAAGACTGATCACAACAGTCTCAAGCACTTCATGCATCAGAAAGATTTGAATGGAAGACAATAGAAGTGGGTGAGTAAGCTTCAAGCTTACGATTTTGACATCAAGTATGTCAAAGGGAAGAACAACATTGTGGCTGATGCTTTGTCCAGAAGGCCCCATTTGAGCTCATTGTGTGAGCTTACTGCTGATTGGAAGGAGTTGTTGCTTGCTGATTACACCAAAAATCAGTTTGCAACCAGCGTTATTGAAGGTACTTTTCATGATGAAAGGTACAAGGTAGTTGATGGGTTGATACACTACAAGGGAAGAATCTTCTTGGTGGCTGATTCTAAACTTAAGAAGAAGATTTTGCTGACTTTTCATGACATCCCACTTGCTGGTCATCAAGGCTACTTCAAGACATATAGGCAAATTCGAGAGAGGTTCTCTTGGAAGGGGTTGAAAGATGATGTTCAGCGTTACATCAAGGAGTGTAGCACTTGCCAAATGAACAAAAATGAGCACTCTCTTCCAGCTGGTCTACTGCAGCCACTTCCCATTCCAAACCAAAAATGGGAGAGCATCTCGATGGATTTCATCACCGGATTGCCTAGGGCTCAAGGCAAAGATTGCATTTATGTTGTAGTTGATAGATTGACCAAGTTCGCTCATTTTTTTGCCATCACTAGCACATTTTCAGCAGCTCAAGTTGCAGATTTGTTCTTCCATGAAGTGTTTAGATTGCATGGGTTGCCTAAAAACATTGTGAGTGATAAGGACAGCAAGTTCCTAAGCACCTTTTGGCAGGAAATTTTTAGGATGAGTGGTACAGTGCTTACTCCAAGCACTAGCTATCACCCACAAACAGATGGTCAAACAGAGATTGTGAACAAATGGTTGGAGGGCTATCTCAGGAATTATGTCTCGGAACAGCAAAGAGTATGGGTGAAATGGCTCCACATGGGAGAATATTGCTACAACTCATCTTTCCACATGTCAATAAAGATGTCTCCATTCATGGCCCTCTATGGCTACGAGGCTCCCAGCTTTGCTGATTTGGTGTTTGGTGATAGCAGAGCTCCCCAAGCCAAGGATTGGTTGCAGCAAAGCCAAGATGTTTTGAAATCTTTGAAGGACAACCTTCAAATGGCACAAAATCAGCAGAAGATGTACGCTGATCAGCAGCGTGTTGAGCGCT
The DNA here is from genome assembly GCA_007115665.2 of Sequoiadendron giganteum. Lineage (NCBI taxonomy): Eukaryota > Viridiplantae > Streptophyta > Pinopsida > Cupressales > Cupressaceae > Sequoiadendron > Sequoiadendron giganteum. The sequence continues at coordinate 389,053,587 of CM021103.1, read as the reverse complement.
CATTTGAGGTTGGTGATATGGTATATCTTTGGCTTTAGCCTTACAGACAGTCCACACTTAAGAAGAGTGGAGCTGAGAAGCTTAAACCACGCTTCTATGGACCATTCAAAGTTGTTAAGAAGGTAGGAGCAGTGGCTTACGAGTTGGAACTACCTTCGAGTAGTAAGGTCCACAATGTCTTCCATGTGTCTCGCCTCAAAAAGGCACTTGGACACAATGTTGTGGCTTCATCACAATTACCTCCTTTGGATGAAGAAGGGCAGTTGACATTGGTTCCAGAAGAGATTATTGATTCCAGAGAGCGTTCCTTGAGGAGGAGAACAATCAAAGAGTATTTGGTGAAGTGGAGGAATTTACCATTGGAGGATGCTACGTGGGAGAATGAGGAGATTCTACAACATCCAGACTTGCGATTGCTTGAGGGCAAGCAATCTTGTGGAGGGTGGACTGTAATGTCACCTTCCTAGCTGTGACCGTTTCAGTTGACGGTTGGCCTATTTCGGAGACCCGTAGGCTACGCGGATGGTGAAATTAGGGTTTCCTGGTTTTGAGGAGGTTGTTGCTTGAGATTTGGGATTCTGTTTGCGGATTCTTTCTGGGTTTTCAGAGAGCTTCGTAGTGATGTGTTCAGTTTGGCATTCCGGGCAACTTCGCGAATTTACTATTTTTAGTAAATTCTATGGCAGTGGATAGTTTGGGTTCAGTTCAGTTGGTCCTCTTCTTCAGTTGGTTCAGTTGGCACTTCAATTCTTGGCTTTGGGCGCATTTTTCTTGGAGAGATAAGTATTTTCATTATAATATTATACCCCTTGCCTAGCAGTACAACTTTAAGTTGTTTTTAAAAAAGGGGGAACTTTGAGGGTCTAGGCGTCATGGAGAGATAAGTTATATCTTTTAAATGTCAAATATTGAGATGAAGAAAGGGACGCCTATTTGAGAGAATTGATTTTATTTTAAAAAAAAACAAAGTGAAATATTTCATGGGTGAAAAAGGACGCCATTCTTTGGAGGGAAAAGGTGAATTTGAAATTAGGGTTTGGGCGCCTTCTGGAAGCTTCTAGATGTTTCTCTCTTGTCTATTTAATCAGGCCTCAGCTCTTCATTTGGTATCTTTTGTCTACTACACCGTTATGCTGCTGAATTGTCTTCAGGCACTCGCTTCGAGGAAAGCATTCCTCCTAGCATGGGCTCATCTTCTTGCTTGAAAGATAGCAACTAGTTGAGAGGTTAGCTTGTAATAGGTTTGAATTGCATTTCCAATTGAGTCATTGCATTTTGGGAGTTCTAGTTTACATTTTCTGTCATATTTTGATGTTGCTGAATGTCATTGAGGAATGTAAGATTTGCTCACAGCTCATGAAATAAAAATGCTATCATTCTGGGTATTGAACCTATCAATCTGTTTATGAGGGGCGACCATTCATGCCAATTTCCAGATTTTATTTGGGTCTCTTTGATTTTATAGAGGAAATTCGCCCTTGCAGCTGGGCCGTACCATCTTGAAGTACATTGAAGTTTGTGCAAAAATAAATAAGGCTTGTTTTGGGTGGTTTAGGGATTGCATCTTGGGCGCCTATATCAGTATAGTAATCTGCATTTGATTTCTCGTCAATAGGATGTGTTTAGAGTGAGTTATGTGCATTTTCGTGAGTGGTTATGTTGCTGTTCTACATTAAATCTGTCAAATCAGTCATACGAGATTTAAGGAAGTTCATTAGTTGTGCGAGGGGTTGATATTCAAAGAGTTTGTGATTGTAGAAGAGGGATCTTATCTTGTTATAGCTTTGGAAGTTCTTACTCTTATGATATTTGGCAAGCTCTCTAATTTACTGTAAGCTGAACAGTAGTACTGTCAGCAATTCATTCCCTTCATTTTGAATTTACATGTAATCCCCACTGAATAAGTGGAAGAGGCCGGCTTGCCGCCTATTTGCTTTCAGTTGAGTAGTTTAGGGACCCTTTGACCATATGCTCGCCATCCATCGGTGCCATTCTTGGTTAGGGTTACATTCTGTCATCATGCATTGGTCCTCTGACCATATGCTCGCCATCACTCGGCGCCATTCTTGGTTAGAGTTCCTTCAGTTTGCATTGCATAGATCCTCTGACCAATGCTCACACCTTGCCCACATTGGGATCCTGGTGTACATTCTGGTTAGAGTTACTTTCCGCAACGTTTTGGTTTGTGCTAACCTTAACGGGTGCGTGTTGCATTGTAATCAATTGTGAACAATAAAAAAAAAATTGGTCCGGTTCATTACAGAAAACCAACAAAATTAAAAATAAAAAATGCAAGATAAATTCAAGAATGTTAAGTGTTAAATTCTACAATACAAGTGGCAAAAAAAAAAAAAACTTACTTGTGAGAGGATCTTGATTGCAAGAGGTTGGAGGTACATATAAACTTGACCATGGAGGTACCACCATGTAATAGCATCCATTTTGTATTGGTCTTTGGCAACAGAAGGGCTAAGATTTTTTCCTATGATAAACATTCCAAATTCTTTCAGAACACTTCTCCATTTCTGGATCACTAAAGAGTCTCTTAAATGCACTCTTATACCCTCTAGCAATTTCAAGATCTCTATATGGCGGTATTCTCCCTGGGATAGAAAGTACTTCTCTAGTATAGTACCTTGGAGATAGGGCATATGCAAGGAGGTGCAATGGTGTTGTCATCTTGTTCCAACGATGAAGAACGATTGCTTCCACCCTTTTGTAAAGGGTGTCTTCAGGATCATTCTCTCTCTTTTGTATTTCAATTTTTATTTTCTCCAACATTGTGTCCATGCTATCATAGACATCCCCCAAGCATGGTTCATCTGTATCAGCAAACCGAAGCATAGACATGATAGGTTCGGTCATCTCCAATACATAATTCACACGATCCCACCAATTGTCATCCAAGATCAATGCCTTGACCTTTTGGGCCCTCTCTGAATTTGATTGCTTCCATATACCCCATTGGTTGCTAATAACCATTTGACTCAATGCCTCTTTCACCTTCACAAGTCGTCTCAGAACAATTGTGTGAGATGCAAATCGGGTCTCAGCAACCTAAGAACATGTAAATAACTAAATTAGTATAAATAAGTTAAAAAAAAAATTATTCAATTATGTAAAACATGACATAAATGAAACTAAATAAATAATAAATTAAATTTACCTTCAACAATTCCAATCTTGAAAAAATTCTGAAAATTGCTTGTGACATATGGTGGTTTGTCACAAACATCTGGATCTCCTCGGCCTCCTGGTATATTTCTTTCACCCACTCTATTTGGTTTCCAATTGCTTGCATCACCAAATTGAGGGAGTGTACGGTGCAAGGTGTCCAAAAGATGTGCTCATATCTAGCCTCTACCAAAGCACCTGCAGCCCTGCAAACTTTTGCATTGTCCGTAATTACTTGGACAACATTTTCATCACCCACCATCTCTATGGAGTCAATGAGAATCCTGGAAATGAACTCTGCATCTTTCACTTCCCCTTCACAGTCAACTGCCTTCAAAAACATTGCCCCCTTGGGGGACACTGCAATAACATTGATCAATGGACGGTTTTTGCAATCTTTCCATCCATCGGAAACAATAGATACACCTGTTTCAATCCAAGAATCTCTAATTGGTTTTAGTTGGGCCTCTAAAGATTTTTTCTCTCTTTGCAATAAGGTGGTATGCACCTTTTCAAACCCAGGACTTGTGAAACCAGGAGGTGCACTATTTATTGCTGACACCATGTCCCGCCAATATGGTGATCTCACCAAGTTGAATGGAAGACCATTGGCATAGAGGCAACGTGCAATTTTTTCTTCAGCAATATCTCTTGCCTCCATTTTAAATGCCCTCTCCAATGGACCTCTCTTGCGGGTGGTGATTTGTTGTTCATTTTCATCTTCCTCTTCCGTAGAGGGCATAGGCAAGAAGGGATGTCTGGAGGCCCTAACTGCTTGAGAGGGTAATGTTGGTGTTTTTTTCTTTCCGAAAGAATAGCTACTTTCTTTTCCTTTTGCAATTGATTTGTTGGCATCTTCTTGTTCTTTTATAAATTCTGCTATTTGTACAGAAGACAACCCCTTCTTATTTGGGCCCACACACAATCCCTTTGCCACTAGGGCCCATAAAATGAAGTTTCACTCGGTAATAGGAGCTATTATATTGTGCATTGCATAAATTACACTTCCAAACAAAACCCCCACCTCCAGGAATTTGTGAAATTCTTGTGGTATGTGCCCATAAAGGAGATCCTTTCTCAATTTTGAACTTTTGACTTCCCTCCCCACCCACTGAACTTTGACTACTGGCCATTGTTGCAATCTATAAAAAAAATGAAAAAATAAAAAATAAATTTGAAAAAATTCTTCACAAACTTGAAAAAATCCATCAAAAACTAAGAAACTTGAAAAAATAGTTCAAAAGATCAAAGAATAGGGTTTAAATGCATACCTTAAACACTTAAATCTCCTTTGTAGAAGCTATTTGGCACTCCACAATCGATCTCCTTCGAATACAATCACCTCCCTTCAAAATGCCAAGATGTAGAAAAAATATGGTGAGAGCAAAATGATAAGTAGAAATGAAATGTTTTAGTGTTGAAAGACCTCATATTGGGCCGGATTAGGGTTAGGAAACAAAATAATATTATAAAAATTGCTTTTTGTTTATGTTTGGGCGAACTTTATTAAAACTGGGCCGTGGGTTCTTGGAGGTACGTCCGGGTACGTGCCTGGTACCTTCGGGTCCACGTACCAAACACCTGGGTGCGCCCTGGGTACGCACAGGGCCTGTGGGTTCTCTCGGGTTCGCGTGGGAGAACCCACAGGCCTGGGCACGCACCCTGTGCGTACCCAAGACGTACCCGTAGGCGAACCCATACCGGTTCGGGTTCGAACCCGAACCGGGTTCGAGGCCTTCGGGTATGAATCTGGTAACTTAGCATAAAATAATAAATATAAAACTATTATATTCTAACATTTTATAATATTGTTGACTTTTAGGTGTAAATTTGGATATATTCATAAAAAATAGCCAATGTTTTTGGGAAATTCAACCAATTAACAAATTAATCTTTGAAAAATAGTTGGAATATTAGGCAATCGGCAAAGACTAGCCCATAAAGTTAGCTTGCATTGATAAACAATGTGAATGAACCTTACCTTGGCTTATAATTACCATAAATCTCAGTATCATGGCAATCTATTGTTGAGCTTTACATTGATAGAATGGGTTGTATAAGAACATCGTGTTGGAAGAAACAAACAGGACCAGATATCATAATCCTACCCTAATGACTGTACTATCTTTTTGTGGGTATTTAGTTCATTTATTTTACTGTGTTATTGCATTACCTGAAATGATTGAACATAACATGTGGGTCCATGCTTCCTATGTAGGATTATGCATAACACCCATCATATGTAGGATTATGCTGATTGACTGCTCACAAGGTTACAACCAAAGTAATGCTAACCTCAAAAAATGATTCGCCCATTTGAGTTAGTTGTTTTATACAAGTTATAACCCTTTCAGGTAAGACACCATCTGTGTTAGTGCCTCAGTCTCAGTTAAAAGCAAGGATGTGTACACGACAAAACACTTAAACTTCTTACAAATCAAAATATAGTTCTTTTATTATGAAGTGAAAATCATTATTAGATTGAGTTATGTCTTTTTTATGGGTGTTTTGGTTGCAGTTCATTATCTCAATCCAATTACCAAGTTGTACGTTGTCAGATGTTTGGAAAGGGAACACTAGAAAATGAAAATGAAAATATCAGAGTTCATATTATAACAAATCAGAATACAGTTCATTTATTATGAAATGAAATCATTATAGGATTGAGTTTTCATTTTTATGGGTGTTTTGGTTGCAGTTCGGTATCTCAATCCAACTACAAAGATGTACGATCTCCGACGTTTGCTAAGGGAACACTAGAAAGTTTGGTGTGCACTTACTTAAATTATAAAGATGGACGCTGCCCAGCTTTCTTTAATTTGCTGGGCTTGAATGGTATTTAGAATTATATTGCCTTCCATCTTTTCTTCTTATCTATGCAAGTAAAATAACAGCACGAGTAGATGGAGTTAAAAGACGGACCATCAATTGATAAAAGTGGGTTATGATTATATATTGCCAGTTGTGTATATTAAAATGTACATTGCCACTTTTTAGAAATTTAAGTGCAGATTCAGTTTCATGGAAACTTGGTCTAGTTTCAGTTTTCAACAAATTTTCTAGTCTCTATGTTTATGCTGTTATAACAAAAGTATTATTTGTAACAGTAACTGACAATTGATATGCACTTTTATCTAATCGAATTTCATTCACTTATTGTTTTTATTCGTGTGTGGGCTAGGGGTCTGCTCCCTTTTGTGTAAATTGAATGGGAAAATAAAAATAATGCATTAGACCCTTGAATAATGGTGCTCCTAATTTAAACAAGAAGGTTATGATGCATTTCAATATGGGACTCAGACAACTAAAACACAGAAGAGTCCTGCGAAGAAAACTTATTCAATTCTAACTAGGACTTTCCATTTGTGCTCTTCTTAGATGATCTTAGAGACATTTGATGCTTCACCTTATGCTGTGCAGGCTGCTCTCTCTTTTTTAACTCCTGTCCAATCTTGACTTGACGACAATGGAGTGTGCTGAAAAAGTCTTGACAACTTCTATATGCATCGCTTTTCCCTCATAGTGTGCAAACTTTGCATCCAAACACGTTGAGTTCCAAGACTTAAAGCAAAAAGTTTGGGGATTTTGTCTCAAATACTGTTGTAAGCTCTGAAGAGTCCAATACTTGAGCATCAGCGAGAGGATCAAGTGGAGTAGGAGTAGTAGCCACAAGAAACCCCTTTGCAAAGGTTGGGGATTTTGTCTCAAATACTGTTGTAAGCTCTGAAGAGTCCAATACTTGAGCATCAGCGAGAGGATCAAGTGGAGTAGGAGTAGTAGCCACAAGAAACCCCTCCAAAGGCTTTTTGTGGGATTTCATTCATAGAGAATTTACCAGGAGTAACTACAAAGTGAGGAGTCTTTGCACGTGGTTCACCCTCGTTGGTAGTTTAGCTAGATCTTAGCTAGTCTTTTTCTAGCAATGAGAAGTATGGTGGTCAATTGAGAAACAATATTTTTTTTTTCATCTGAAGTAAATCTTCTCATAGTCAATTGTTTGGTTCCATTTTTTACTAGCAACCTTCAGAAATATTTTGGTGGGAAGTCCTTTTGTTAAATCCATTTCCACAAGGATACAAGCATAAGTAGAACAAGAATAACTTGTCTCCTTAGACACACCATAAAATTTGTCAGGGCCACTGCCAATGCGTCTGGCTTAAACAACACACACTAAGCATTGACCGCTTAGTTGGCTGTTGTGGGGCCCTCTTCACCCATCTCGCTTCCATTCGTTGTTCCCGTTTGCCATTAATCTCGTGTAGTTTCGTGGATGTTGGTAAATGTGTTTAAATTGTTTCTCGCCCACTTGTACCATAGAAGTTTTTGGTAATGTTGGTAAAGTTTTTGCATTGCACCCACACTAAACAAGTTTCCAAACCGATCAACTTTCTCGACACACAAGGATTATTCAAATATCACAGTTGGATATGGTTTGGTAGACATGCATGCAAAATGTAGAAGCACGCCAATTGTGTGATAGGATGCCTCAAAGAAATGTGGTCTCATGGAATGCTTTGCTTACAGGGTATCCACAAAATGCGTTTGTTGAAATAGATTCAAAAAATTTCAATCAAATGTAACTCGTAGGTGTAAAGTTGGACTCAACAATCTTTGTTAGCATCCTCCTTGCTTGTGCTAAGATGGGAGCTTTGGAACAAGTTATGGACATCCATCGCAAGATAAAGGAAAGAGGAATTTTGGTAGATGTAGTAGTTGCAATTGCCCTGGTAGACATGTATGCAAAATGTGGAAGCATAGACAAGGCACGTGAATAAAGACAATAAATTACAGTCATGTATTACAAGTCTATTAGTTTTATGCCTCTTATGAACATGAGTTATAATTCTTTCATAGCATCCAGTAGGAGTACCAATGTTTCCATAAGATAATAGTCATGCTAGGTTATTATCATAACTAGGCCAGACACTGATTTAATTTCCTATGTATTATCTTTGTGCTATCAAAGATAACAACAATATGACAAAAGGATACTCTCATGAAATCATTAAAGCTATAAAAATTTAGGATTTTCATGGTTATGAAGGCTACTATAAATCTTATAGGATGGTCATGTGTCTAGATAGTTTTATTAAGGTTATCCTAATAAATATTAATAATATTAGGTTCTATGTAGGATTTTAGTAGGTACTAAATTATGATGGTTTCTACCTTGTTGTGAGGCATCAATTAAAAGTTAACCATGAAAATAAGAGGACTATCTCATCGAGGGTAAGAGTGTCATAAACACTAGTATCAAGACCAAGATCATTTCATTTAATACTCTACCATTTCACTCTTATAGGATAGTAATAACCAATTGGCTAGTCTTGTATTACATAAGAGGGTTTTCATGATAATTTATCACTTAAAAATTCCATACCACACACATATAGAGGAGATGGTCCCAAAATACATCTAGTATCACTAAGATAACCTTGTAATTAAGTCAAAATATTTTCATGGCTAACATATACAATTGTGCTTGTTTGATTTTATTGAGTGTGAAGTTGTAATTTAACTTGTTTTTTCAATGATAAGGTCCCCATCTTAGTAATAATGTCAAGACAATAATCTTTATGATAATTATGTACCTTAGAACATAGACTCGTAACTCATCTCCCCATTGATTGCTATGAAACCACCTTGAAGAATATTACAAGAGAGGAAGGAAGTTAGGCTAGCAAATATTTTATTACTACTATGGACCATCTTATCTTGGTAAGGAAGTCCCTAGGTCACATGATATAATTGAAATCTATGAGGAAATCATGATAAAATTTTGAAGACTTACAAATGAGGAGGAAAATCACATGAGTGATGACAATCATGGTTTAGAAAGACAATTAAGGGGCTCCATTCAACAAGTCTTAATGCCTTATCCTTTATGTAAAATACACAATACATTATCATCTCAAGGCTATTGTATAACCATAATCATAATAGACATAGTTACTCATATGGTCACACCAATCATGATTGTCCTTAACCTTAGAAACATTATTATTGTATGATGTGTTATGTGGGTCTTCTCAAGTCAAAAGCTTCATGGTAACCAATAACATTAAATAAATATATAAATTATTGTTGAACTATTATATCTTACCTTTTAAGGAAATTTCCATCATCAACAACAAAGCTAATCAGGGTACTTTAGACCTTACCACCCTCAAGCTCTAACATTAACCTCTAGACTATTGATAATCATCATTACATCAATGACTACCATAAATGAGAGAAGTGTTATCGTGATGAATTCCATGAAGCTAGTCATCCATAGGACAATAATCACTCCATTAATAATCTTATACCATTGAAAAATTGTCATCAAGGTCTCAATATTTTATTCATAAAGACTATCATAGAGAATTTGTTTATTTGTACAAAATCTTATCAAACAATAATAGGTTGTCATCAAGGTAGGAAATAGTCATTGCGACATAACACTTTTGCACAGTTATTACTTCACTTCATTGTGTAATCATAAACAATTATCCTGAAAGGACTACTACACTATGCTCATAAGAATAATCACACCAATTTTGTGATAGTAAAAAATGCCTTTATGCTCTAATGTTTTCATCAATCCATGGGCACTATCATGTCTCATTTTGACAATTAATTTAGGGGAATAATTAGCCTTAATTCTCAAAGGAGTATTAATACAACTGCTATAGTCAAAGTGTCATGGAAGAAACGGTGTCATCATAGGAATTGAATTTGACAATCAAGGTGGGTTGTCCTATTTTTAAACCATTATTGCCTACACAAGGAGATAATCGTCAACATTCAAAGGGACTTCAAAAACCACACTAGATTCAAATCATATTTTTAATCAAAATCCTGGCTAAACCATAATAATGATAATGGATCAATCCAAATTCTATCAAATAGAAGCAATGGGTTGCCACTATGGTAGAAGAGAGTTATTGTATCAATTTTGTTATAAAAGATAAGCAGCATTCAAAGATAGTCCACTCATTATATCCTACCATAATAGGTAGAGGGGTGATTATGTACAAGGTTATCAATTTCGATGTTGTTCCAAGTAACTAGGAAGATGGGACCATACAACCTTTAGATACTATCATGTATGATTAGATGCTCCTAGTTAGTGAGTTGATCAATCACATGCCCATGCCTTATGCACTTGATTGCCACTTAAATTGATGATGCCCCATTTTGACAGTTAATCCAAACAAAAGGACTATAAAAAATGACAAGGGTAATTGTGAGCCCTCATCTCCCATTTCCTGCTAGTCAAACATCTTTCAATTTATTTGAAGTGTTCCTCACCTTTTGTTTTTCTCTTTCTCCACCTTATCCAACATTTCGTTTCATACATATGTAGGTTTATGAAAAAATAATAATTAAATGTTCATGTTGTCACAAAATCTTTGATAGATACCCCAATAGTATATATGCACTCTATGCATATAATTTTACAAAGCCAACATCATGGTCTAAATTACCAAATATTCATAAAAAAATTAAAAAAAACATTTTTTCCTTTCTAGAATTTGAAAATAAAACCTTGTTCCTTCATTATTAGTGTAGGTGTGACAGAGTGCACATTATTATAGTGCAAGCATATTTTTTAGATTACTTTATTTAACATAACTAATCATCTCCATAAAGAACATTTTGTCTATTTAAAATAATGGAAACAATTCATTGTTTACTCACAGAATGAACTCCAATGTATGCAATGAGTAAACGAGAATAGTTGACAGAACATAACAACGTACTAAAGTGTGAAGCATAAAACCATCATTGTTGTCTTTATTTATTAAAAATATTCCAGTACAAATATCTCATAACAATCATATCAACAACAATAACATGTCTATTAACTACATGACTCCAGTACAAATAGCGTCGAAGGTGGTTGAGTACCAACCATTGCGTTGCTTCATTACATTAATTATCCTCTTAGGAACTAATTCCCGAACTACCAACTAACAAGATAAAACACTTACATTAGTTACCAACTAACTAAGTTCTATTCTTTTTATTCCGGACCAACTAATTGCATTTTGGCCAACTACATCATCCCCCCAACAAGTAGTCGTCTTCTAGATGACTTAAAATGAAACTCGAACAAAAAAGGAAATTAAGAAGAGGGAGGAAGAGAGTGCACCCCTGGGTGTACAGATGATGAGGGAGTCGTTGTGGATTGGTGCTGGAGGCGCTCGAGTTTCTGATTGGCTGCCTTTTGCCGCTCTCGAGCTAGCTTCACTATCTTGACTGCTTCAGCGAGTTTGGCTTGGGCTGCTGCCAACTCCTCTTTCGTACCCGCCAAGTCCTTGTCCTTATTTTCTAGCTGAGTAGCCCTCTCTGCCAACTGCATGTCCTTCTTTGCCAATTGGTTATCCCTCTCCGCCAATTGCCTCTCCTTTTCAGCCAACTCTTCCTCCTTCACTGCCAAGGCTCGTGCCCGCTTGACGGTCACTTGAGCCAGCTGCTCTTGTGACTTGCATATTTTCTCCGCTAGCTCTGTACGACACTCGACCACTTGTCCCAAGGACTTGTCTTGTTCACCTTCAGCCACACTGATAAGGAGCGACTATTGGTGCAACTGTTAGTAGGCATCTTTGTAGCATTGATCCATACCATGGAGCACCGTGAGAACTCTACCATGTCTTCCTGCCGTTGCCAGTTGGCTTGATTGCCACATGACCGTCATCTCCTCTAACATTTATTTTGTCGGCACATTTGGCCAACCTCGTGCTGTGAAGCACTAGAAGTATTCCTTTTCGTATCTCTTATGCATGAACGCCAATATGCGCTTTGCCTCCTGTGCTACTAGGGGATCGAGTCCTATGATGATATGTTGACTTACTTTGCCGATCTCCTGCATATGCTGACCCATGGCACTCAAATCTTGTATTTGCCTACCCATGACACTCAATTCTCCGATGTACCTATGCAAGGTGCCAATAGGGTGTCGAGGATCTTCCGGTGTCACCCCCACCATCCGCATCGATCCTACCGATAAATTCCCGCTCGATGCTGCCTCTCCAGGCTACCCCCATCTCTATCGCCTTGGTCGTGCGGGTGAAGCAGCTACATAGCCTGATGGAGGATTGGTCCGTACTATTGCTGGTTGTGCTTGTGAGGCGATTGCCACTACTCGACCAAATAAGTTTCCTCCACTTTGTTGCGTGCTCGGCGTAGTAGCTACTATGCATCTAGAGTGCTTAGGGATGGCTGTTTGCCTGGAAACTCTACACTCTCTTGTGTGCTCGCCGACTGGGTGGCTGGCTGCACGCTTGGCTCTCTCTGGGCACTCTCCAGAGTGCTCGACTGTGTAGTGTCTGGTATAAAAATGTGCTTTGGCTCCTTGGCCACGCTTGACAATGGTGGAGTCTGTACCTGCTCACCCATCCCATCCAACCATGCATCCACAACTTCGTCACCTTCCTCCTTTCCTTCCTCACTAGCGACCACTACTACTAACGTCTCTTGTACTACTACTGATGGGGAAACTATCTGAATGGCCTGCTGGGGTACATCCGCAATGATTGCCTCCTCTACCTCCTGAGACCCGATCTCCTCGACTACAAAGACTGCATCTATGCTCATCTCCTCATCCTCGTCCGAGGACACATCAATGGATGCATCCTTTGTGGTGTTGCCCTCTCTTGTGTGTTCTTCCTCTTGCTTATCCTCCTCTCCGTTCAGTCTAGCCATCTATCGTATCCTTTTTGCCAAGGGTGCCACTTGATGTGCCTCATCTCCTGTACTTTGTATGCCCAGATTGGCCTAGTAGAATACAGTCAGCCACCCGTCGTTAATATCTGCCAACGACTGTAGTGTACCCCAATGGCTAGCCGACACCTATTGACGGATTGCATCCAATAGGAGCCCTATAGCATGCTACGTCATATAACATGCTTTGTACTGAAGGCTCATGAAATCTCTCATCCACTCTGAAAGCCCACTCGCCCAATTGTACACATTACCACTCGCCAAACCAATCATTAGTCTAATCATCTGCACAACAATATCTAACGACCTGCTTGCTCCTGTAAGCATGCTATTGATAAAATCCAGTAAGCACTTCCACTCGAAATTGCCTAGGAAGTTCTTCCTCAACCCTCTGTTTCCAATGCCCCAGATGGTATCTTTTTCTTCGTGCATCAGATTGGACCTGCAAACCTTGGCAACGAGGGCCTCCTTTTTCTGCTTTGACATCTTGCCGGTTTTGTTGGCACCAGCCCTCAGGAAGGGATTCCGAAAACCCTTGTAAATTTAGGGGCGCCATACCATACTACCAACTCATAACCCCTAAATTTGATTATGGATCAGTGGCTATGTCTGTATAGCCGGCTACCAACTGGCACAGGTAGGGCTCAAACTCTCTGGTGTTAAAGAATGGCACCTGTGCTGCTTTATCCATCTGTGATTTTTCTAATGATTTCTTCAATATGTGGGAGTAAGGCGTTGCGGCCCACCATGACCGACATTCCGCACCATTGAGACTCTCCCAAGTGATTGTCTTTGGAGTGACTACATCGTCGCTACCTCTGGCCATTGTTATGCTTCTTGTAAACTGTTGGATCTTAAAAATGTAGGTTACAAATCCTAAGAGGATGTTGGGCTCTATGATCAAACTTGTAATGTTATTGAACCAATGAATGGAGATAACCTATTCGGTTGATGATTCCCTGCACTTCAGGCTCTGCTAGACCTAGGCGGGTGGACCTTCAATGAAGCATATCAAAGGAATGTATGATTTGGTTGAATTGATGGATCTATCCACAGTGGCATAAAGTGGAATAGATGAAGGCTTACTAACTACTCCTACTGAAATTTGAAATGTGAATGTATGAATAATATTTTATAAGATTCTAAAATGGAATGAGATGGCTAGTGCCTACTCTTGTTGGGCTAATGGAGTTAAAGAGGTGAATGGTATGTGACTTACTTACTGGCTATAGTTCTAATTGTTTGGAACTTATACATGTTTATACCTTGTATAAACGCGCAAGAATGTGATTGACAAACTCTACTTATTGATCCAATTGGTCCTATCAAGTTACTGTGATTTATTAAAAGGATTTTAATCCTTCCTTGAAGGAACCAACTAAAAGAATCACACAATGACAACAAATGTGTATTGACAAATGAAGTATATCCTCATTTTGAATAACAAGACAACATCAATGTGGAGACAACTTGACAATCTTATCAATTACCTAATTCTTCTTAGTGATCCAAATGTTACCTCCAAGTTACTGTAATCAATTAAAAGGATTTTAATTCTTTAATAGAAACCAATTAACTTGATTACACAAAAACAACAAATGTGTCTTGATGAAATTGAAATATCAACTTGGATACACATATTTAAATAACAGAGAAATAACAATGTGGAGACAACTAGATAATTGTTCAACTCAACAAACAACAAACACCATATTTTAGCCAATAGATTAAAACTTCTTCTCCATTTGCATTATTTGAAAAGATTGTGCAATACACATCATGATATTTTGTTTCGGCAAGTGTTCCACCTATCCAACTACCTAACTACTAATTCTAATCTTATTCTCATTTAATTTCATCTATCATATATACATTCTATCTTCTAGGGTTATGACCCTTTACTCGTTCCTTCGTTGCAGCGCTTCACTTTATTTTAATTAATTGCCTTCGGCAAATTAAAATACTTTAATCTTCATTATTGTGTCTTTGTGAAAATAATTTTAGTAATTATCAAATCTTTCCTTTGCTGGCAATCTTCACTCTTCACCCATTAAAATAAAAATAATTGCCCGCTTTATAAATCCTTTGGTGAAAATGTTTTCCCTCCTGGTAAAAGTATTTTACTTTTTATTTAATTTGTGCATCTCTATTCAGCGTAAAAATACTCTTTGAGTAAAAATAATCTCCCATCACAAAGCTTTAATTTTTCCTTTAATTTCCTCTGTGAAAAAGATTTACTCTCAATTATTAAAATATTCTCTAGGTAAAATAATTACCTCTCCCTTGGTGAAAAATATTTTGAAAATACTTCACAACTTCATTTCACACAAGATAATACTTTTACCTTGCACATTCATTTTAACGTTTTAATCCGAATAATATTTATTTCATAGTCTCAAATCTTCCCAAAGTATTCACCAAATTTATGCAAATAGAATATCATTTTGGAGGGACTTATCAATTTCGATGAGACCTCAAAACAGTCTCACTGATAATTTCTTTATGCCTTTTGTTTGTTGGGATAAATCGGTGAGACTACAAACCAACTCCTGCCGATATCGGTGAGACTTTGAACCAACTCTTGTCGATATGAGATTTTAAACCAACTCTTGCCGATCGATGAGACTTCAAACCAACTCTTGCAGATTGGTGGGACTTCAAACCAACTCTTGTAGATCGGTGAGACTTCAAACCAACTCTTGCCGATCGGCGAGACTTCAAAGTTCTAAATGGCTCCCAACGATACTGTTGATCTCTTTGATGAAGTAAGATTATTGGGCTATCAATGAGACTCTCCCCGAAAACCACATCCGTGTAACCTTCATAATCAGAAAGACCTGAGGAAACCACTCTGACAACCTATATCTCTCCGATGCATATTGCTGTAGGAAGATTATATCCGTGAGACTTCAAACCAACTCTTATTGATTGGTGAGACTTCAAACCAACTCTTGTAGATTGGTGAGATTTCAAACCAACTCTTGTAGATCGGTGAGACTTCAAACCAACTCTTGCCGATTTTGGTGAGACTTCAAAGTTCAAAATGACTCCCAAATCCATTAAAATTCACTAGTATGTTAATTGACAGCAGGGGAGTATGATTGCGAAATGGTTTGGAATGAAGTTATCGGGATTGAAAGATGTTAACAATCAAAGTTGCTTATTTAGCCATTTTTTGCAAAACTGCCACTGTCAAATTTAGCTGAAACCCACCACTTTACCTCCTTGAAAAAATATTAAATCTCTTCCTATGAAGCCGTAACTTTGGATATTAGTTCATTTAGGTGAAATTAACAAGTGTACACAATGGTTTTTCATTGTTTTATTTTTTTCATTAAATATTAGGTGTCAAAGTTGACCTTTTTGTGCTGTTTTGAAAATGCAGTCTTCAAAATCGGTAAAATCCATTTGGATTTGATTTTGAAAAAATACTAAATGATGTCTTGAAGCTCTGAAAATTGACATGGATGCACATTGAGATGGGGAGAATCTAAAGCACCAATTTTTTTGTCATGAAACTCTTTCAGTTGTTTAATATTGTCCTCCAAAGTTGGTCATTTGAACAGATTTTACTATGTGAACAACAAGCCCTCACAAAACTCTTCAACTTGGCCTTTTGAAACCTTGGCAAATAAGATCATAAAGAGCTGAAATATTGTAGAAACACTCATACATAGTAGATGCACACATATCCAAAGTGATTTTGCATAAAACTGAACGATCTTCCAATTGTGATTTTTCAAAGTGGGCCATTTGAGCAAATTTTCCAACTGAACATCTGGGTGCTGAAATCAAATTTTTCATTCTGTGAGCCTTAAATCTTGCCAAATTTTGCATGAAATTTTAGGCTCCAACATAACCATTATATTTTAAAACCAACTGCCCTGGCCGGAAATTTATTTGCCAGAGATGTTTGTCGTGCCAATATTTTCTTCTCCGTTGCATATTTTGAGTTGCCCATTGTGTCGTTATTCTTCGTTCATCTAGTTTGTTGAGTTGACACAATCGTTCTTTTAGACTCTCTATGTCACCCAGTCGGTTCTCGACAACTATCCTTAAGCTCGACACCATGTACTCCATCAACACCATTGCTTCCTGACCATACATCAATTGAAAAGGCGTGTGTCCTGTTGTCACCTTGTACATCATATGGTATGCCCATAGGACTGCTGGTAGTCTCTCCTCCCAATCAACTTCCTCTATGCTACAAGACTTATGAATAGTTGATACCAACCCTTTGTTCATGGATTCGGCTTGATTGTTGGCTCGTGGGTAGTACAGACTTGATAAGTTGTGGAAGATCCGGAACTCCGTTGTCATCAACCGAATGACGTGGTTGACGAAGTGTCCCCCACGATCATTGGTAATTTGTATTAGAATCTTGTACCATCTCACTATTTTCTCATAAATAAATCATGCAGTACTCTGTGCTCTGTTATCCGACAAAGGTCGAGCCTCTGGCCATTTCGTCAAGTATTATGTAGCAACCACTATGTATCAACACCGATGTAATTGAATCACCTTCAATGGCCTAATAAAATCCAATCCCCAACATTCGAATAAATCCTGAGGTTGGGATGGATACAAAGGCATAAAGTCTCACTTCAAGGGTTTTCCCACCCTCTAGCAGGTGTCGCAACCTAACATCCACTCTCAGGTGTTCGTGTGCATCATTGGCCACCATATGCCCACCAAAATGATTTTTATCGCTATAGCATCCAGACCCATGTAACCTCCAACCAAGCCTTCACGTGATTCTTTTAGTACCCCTGGTATCTCCTCCTCTATTACACATCTCCTAAGAATTTGGTCGGACCCCATCTTGTACAACAAGCCATTAATCAATTGTAATGTTTTTCTATTTAGTACGAGTTTCCTTCTCTCCACTGGTGGCATCTCCTTCAGAAATGTGGATTTAGATAGGTACTCTCCAATATTTTCGTACCATGAAGGGAGTACTGCAATTTGGAATAGGTGTGCGTCTGGAAAATCTTCGTTCACTCCCCCTTCGATAGGTTCGCCCGACTAGATCCTTGACAATTTGTCGACAATCACATGGCTCCTCCCTGGACGTACGATAATATTGAATGTGAACTCTTGGAGCAATAGTAGCCACCTGCTCACTCTCCCTTGAATTATCGGCTTGTTCACCAGATACATTAGGGCTTGGTGGTCCACATAAAATGTGAACGACGTTGCCAGTAGTTAATGCCTGAATTTATGCACTGAGCACACTATCCCGAGTGCTTCTCGTTCGGTCGTACTATAATTTTTCTTCTTTTGAAAGTAACCGACTTGCAAAAAACACCGTGTGGTTGAGCCCATGTACTCCCATTTGAGCCCGTGTTTCTCCAATGGAAAAGTTGGAGGGATCCACATGTATGTGGAACTCCTTGTTCTAGTCGGGTATGCCAATATAGGTGAACTAATCAGCTCATCCTTTAGTTTGTTGAATGATTTTTCTTGTTCTTCAACCCATATGAAAGGTTATCCCTTCCTTATCAGTAGGTCGAGAGGGTATGAAACTTGTGCAAATTTTTTGATAAACCTCCGGTAGTACCCTACATGGCTGAGGAAGGAATTTACACCAATGATGTTCTTTGGAGCCTCCATCTGTACAATGACTTACTTTGTGTGGATCAGTCTTGTCTGGCTTTGCACAAAATGTGTTCCAATAATTTCCCTTGTGGCACCATGAATCTGCATTTATTTGGGTTCAATGCGAGGCGGGGTGCTCTATACCTTTCCATGCACTCTCTGAGAGCCTTCAGATGTTTCTCCTTGTCACTGTGGATGGACCAGTCATTGAGGAATGCTTTGAAGTTTCCCATCGATATTTTGTCGAAGATGTGCAATATTATTCTCTAGAATGTGGTCGGTGCATTACACAACCCGAATGACATTCGATTATACGCGTACACCCCATCCTCAACCACAAAATTTGTCTTCAACTTGTCTTCCTCAACAATATAGATTTGGTTGTATCCAAAGAATGCGTCCAAGAATGAGTACATCTCATGGCCGACAAACTCTTTTAGGATTGTGTTGGTGAATGGGATTGGAAACGGGTCTTTGATAGTCACCAGACTCAAACACTGAGAGTGGACACATATCCAGATCTACCTCGATTCCTTCTTCAAGGAGATGATAATTGGTGACACCCACTCGCTAACTTCCACTTTGAAAATGATGCCCGCTTCCAACATCTTCTCAATTTCCTCTTGCACCTTGGTGGCATAGTTTTTATTCATCCTATAGGGTCTCTTCCGTATGGGTTGGGCTCCCATTATGAGAGGGATCCTATGTACGCACAAATCTGGCGGTATGCCCTTCAAGTCCTTCTACGTCCATGTGAAGGCATCTTTATATTCCATGAAGATTTTAAATGCCACCGCCTTTAGTACAGGGTCCCAATCATCACCGACAAGAATCTCCTTAGGCTTTTATTGTTCACCGAGGTTCACCTTCTTCAGTGTTGGTTCTTCGTACTTGATGAGTTTCGCTCGTTCAAACTTATGAGATGGCGTCTCGTCCAATTCTGACACACCTTCCTTATACTCGCCATACTCTAGCGGAAATGTCTGACTGGTCAAACCCTTATCTTCTTCCTCTCTCCCTTCTCTGATTTGTAACATGTTGCAATCAGGGTGGAAAACTACATAATCTTCCATCTGCCAATGAAATAACTCATTTAGCGAACTTGTTTCATCCTCCGAGCAACTTCCTATTTCAAGTACACCCTCCTCGTTCAGTTCCATCACCTTCCTTTCTTCATCGACATTTGATCCTCTGTTTGACTTTGATCCCGAAGACACCAGTTCTTCACTGACCGCCTGGTTCTTCAAATCAATAGTGTACTTCTTCCCATGGCTCTCGATTGATAGTGTGTTTCTCTTCCAATTATGATTCGCCTTGGCAGAAATCAGCGATCCTCATCCGAACAGTGCATCGCACGCATTTTTCTCCAGTGGGATGACACCGAAATTGAACAAGAACTGTTGCATGTCAATCAACACTTTTTGCACCATTAAAGTACCGAGAGGTTTGATTCTATGTTGGTCTACTCCTACCAGGTGGAATGTTGAGGGCCAAAGAGTTGGCTTACCCAAGCACTTCCATGTCTCCTTTGGTAGGACGTTCACCCTAGAGCCTCCGTTGATGATGGTGTTGGAGAGTTTCATCTCGAGGATTTCCATCTATACAACAACCGACTTTCTCCCGACACTTACTGCGAGTAGCATTGGATCTGTGGCCTCTCCTATCGACTCTGTCATATTCTCAGTTAGACCCCTCTGAATATTATTTGCAATGACGTTCATGAGTGCTACTCTTAGTTGAGGCATCGTTTGCAGAAGGTTTGTTACCTTAATTGGTATGGTTGTGTGAAGCACCTGTCGTACTATGTTATTCTTAGACTCTGACTGCAACGACATACTAGCCGCTTTGGAATTTCTTCGTTCATTTTCCATCGCCTCTTCCACTTCTTCTCTAGCTTCTCAGAGTCTCTCTTTCTCTGTACGAGGGTCCGAATAATTGGCCTTCTTCGTTTGCACCCTTGTAAGTGCAGGACTTCTTCGTCAGCTACCTCTAGCATGGTGATGCCTTTTTGCTTCGGGCAGTCGATGTCTTCGTGATCGCCAAGACCACACCATTTGTACAACTTTCCCCCGACACCTTGACTGCTCTGGAAATCCCTAGCAAAGTGACCCCATTCATTACATTTTTGGCACTGAATCATGGGTCTACCTTTGTTGTCGTATTGAATTTTGCTTCTTGGCATACTATTTCTTTGATTCTTGCGATAGCCACTAGGGGATGCGTTGTTGTCCTGGTATTTCGGTGGTGTGGTCGAAGGGGTTGAATATTCCCCTTGTGTGAAGAACACTTGTGAACTCTATGTTTTTAAGCTGTACGGGCACTCCTTGACAGAGTGTCCCATAACTTGGCAGATGTCACAAAACATTTTCTTTGGGAAGTTCACCTTTGTATGACCTTCTATCTTGCATTCGATACACCATAGTTCGTTCACCTCCTTGGATCCTTCTTTTTTGGCTTTCAGTTATTTCATCATTCTCAAAATTTCACAATGAGGGGCTTGTACAATTTTTGATTCATCTTCACTAGATGCCCCGTACTTTCTTCATCATATTTCTTCTTCGCTCTAGAGGATGTCTTTTTCTCGCTTTCAATGTCCATCACCTGATTATATGCTTCAGTGCATGAGGATGGAGGTACCACCTTCATTTTCTTCCGAAGCAAGGGAAGCAAACCCTCAATAAACCACCTCTTCTTCAGACCATCTGCTGGATGTGACTCAAGTTTCCCCAGCAGATCTTTCAGTTTTCGGTTGTAGGTCCACACACTCTCGTGCTTTCCTTGCTTGCTATTATAGATATCTGCTACAATCTCGCTATCATCCCTTAGGAGTCTGAATTCATCTTGAAATGCTTGCTTCAGTAATCTCCATGCAACTTTGTTTGCTTGGTCCAATTATGAGTACCAATCGATGGCACTATCTCTGAGTGTCGCCGGAAATTCTTTCAACCAGTGATCCGAATCATCCTATCCATTTTCTATCTAGATTGTTTCACATGTTTTGCAATGTCATACTGGATCTTCTAACCCATTCCCCGTAAAATTCAAAAACTTCTTCCGCTCGGCTGGAGTCACCATCTTTCCCCTTGTCCTCCTTGTGTATTGGACCCGACTAGACTGGTTTCCCCGCTACGTTCCGATGCGTCACTTGCACTCTTGGCCACGTACGAGTCACTCCCACATCTTTCGTCAACATCCTCGACACCTTGAGTCTCCTTGGGTTCACTTCGGTACTCCCTCTACCCTGGGGTCTTGGGAGCCTTAGATCTTCTAGTCCCCAACCCTTCGTCATCGTTCGATAGGGACAACTCCCAAATGCATTGGATGTTGCTATCAAGTTCTTCCCTTAATTCATTTTCATTTTAAGTGATTTTGTACCTTCCTACATATGGAGTGTTGAAGGGTCCTTCGTCCCTTCCTTCAACAAAATTTTTGATGTGCTCTATTGATGGATTGGTCTATTTCCTCAAGATTCTCATGTGCTCTTTTTATACTTTGGTTTATTTCAATTAAATCTTCATTAAATTCTTTCTCAACTTGCCTTAGTCTTTGTCGCCGGTTTTCTTGCTCTTGCAGTCTAAGTGATCACCAAACCCTCTCCTCCTCAACTTCGTGCCCGATTGGTATTTGATTCTTGTCTTTGTTGGGTTGTAAGGGCATTAAAAGTCATTCAAGTGATCATTGTTGGTTACCGAGAGTACGTCTCTGGCTAGTGTCTCGTTCCTCATCTTCCTATTTGGCTCATTCTTCGTACCGCTGCAATATTTGTTGCCTTCGGCATTCTTGATCCTCCTTCGCCTGAAGGTCCTGTAGGATGATGAAGTGGTGGGCCAATAGTCTTGGAAGACGGTTGAGAAGGTGATTAACCTCGTTGTTCACTTCCAGTCTATCCCAGATAATTGCCTCAAGGATTTCTCGCTTGAGGGCTTCTCTTCGTACATGATCTCTTAGGGATATATTCGACAGATTTACCAAATCTTGTGTCAACTTGTCCTCTATTTCTTCATTAGTTTCTACGAGCTCCTCTGCCGGTCAACCCATTACACTGCCATCATAATGACAAGTGATTCCCTAGTACGCTTAGGCAACAACGCCAAATGTTTACTCACGAAATGAACTCCAACGTATGCAACGAGTAAATGAGAATAGCTGACAAAACATAAGAATGTACTAAAGTGTGAAGCATAAAACCATCACTATTGTCTTTATTAATTAAACATATGACAATACAAATTATCTCATGACAATCATATCAACAACGGTAACATGTCTATTAACTACATGAATCCGGTACAAATAGTGCGCGGAGATGGTTGAGTACCAACCGTCGCATCGCTTCATTACATTAATTATTCTCTCGGGAACTAATTCTCGAACTACCAACTAACAAGATAAAACACTTACATTAATTGCCAACTAACTAAGTCTTATTCTTTTTATTCCCTACCAACTAATTAGATTTTGGCCAGCTACATTCATGTCTCATAATAATTTCTCTTCCAACAATCTTGGAGATATATTCTATTGTAGTGTGGCAATCAACACATATTGAAGGTTCTTAACAACTATAATAGTTCTTGAAATGCATCTAACAATCCAAAAAAAATGGCCAACTTTTCAGTATAATGGTAGAGAAATGAGCGGGTGCATGGAAATGGGTAGCAATTCGTGGACACCCTAAAAAAAAAAGTTGAAAACCATAACGCGAGCGCATTATAACGCACTCGCGTTATGTTGTCTGTTAAACCTAGGCAAGGTATTGGCGGCTACAACTACAAAGACATAACGCGAGCGCATTATAACGTGCTTGTGTTATCAGCTATTAAAAGCAAAAAAACAAATGCAAATCTCTCATTTGCATTTCGACTAGTTTTTTTGTTGCACCCATGGCCAAAAACCCCAAAATATCGTGCTCGCATTCTAGGAGGAGAATTTCTTCACCAAGAATCCGTATTTCTTTACAACGATGGTGCCACGACGACGAGGAGCTGAAAGAGGTAAGGATTCTATGGTTTTTGTTTTGAATTTGTTAGTTTTAGGTTGAATTTGATATCTATTTGTTTGAATTTTTAGGAGATGCAAATCAACCTGCAAACCCTCAAAATCCTCAATAGGAGGACCAACCAAATCCTCAAGATCAAAATCAACCACAACATCAACCTCCTCCACCAATCACTCAACCCCCTCCTGACACTCAACAAAATTTAATAAGTGAAATTGAGAACAACAAAAAACAAATTGAGGATTTGATCAATAGGTTGAGTGATCCAAATGGTTGAACCACAAAAAGAACAACCCTAGCAAATTCATTGAAAGATATGTTAACAAACGTAGATTCAATTAGCAAACAAATAACAGGATGGGAAGATAAGAGGCAGGCGACTAGGGACTATTATGCAAATAAACTATCATACAAGGATGTGAAAGATTTAAAAATTACAAAAGGTGAGTTGTGCTCATTATTCACCGACCCACGCACAAATCAAAATCTTACCCTCAATGCGAAGAGGTTTCCTATCCATTGGTGCCACCACCAACAGATGAAGAAGCTGTTTTATGATAGGCGGTACATGGTCTTTGATTACCCACCGTGCAACAATTGCAAAGTCCCGCAATATTTCCTTAGGAAACTATACAGTGAGTTCATATTGAACAAAATTCCAAATTATTTTGATATGAGGGATTTCTAGGGGAGAGGTGGGGGGTCAGCTTAGGATAGACCCGGTGCACAGCCGGATCCTACGCGGCAAAGTAGACGAGCTCTCGCCAGGCCACCTCATGAGCACATTGTTATGCCTTTCGTCGTGAAAGAAAGTGTTGACGTAGAGACATTGTAGGCAATCAACACTTTGACCCTCTAGTGTCATCCATCATACTAGACCTATTTTACAGTGCCATCCAGGGGAGTCTTCTAGTGGTGGCCTTCAAACACATGTGTGTCAATCTTGCAGGGCTACTTGTTCACATGACCCCACCGACCCTCAAGAGACTGGTACACAGGATCCATCTGTAGCTATGGAGATGGAGAGGGCAACCGACATTTTGCATGAGGCATATGACATTGATAGTCAGATAAAAGTTAGTGCATGTGTTCATTGAATTTAATTTATTAAATTTTGATTTTGAAATGCAAGATTAACTAAAAATGTTTTATGATTTTAATAAAATTGCAAGGTCACACTGTTAAGACTGGATACACCGGCCCCCCACCAACCTATTTTTGCAGTACACCTATCGCTAGGGTATGCAACTAGTAAACAACTATAAGTTTATTGCATATTAATGGCATTGTTTTATGAATGGTAATTTAATATGCAATTTTGGATGTTGAACAAACTAATATTGGAGGTTTTGATGGAACACTTCCCAGTGGCGGTGGATTTACTCAAACCTTCACGCAGGTAATAGAATAAATAGTTTAACTAATGAATCAAGTACTTAAGAGATTTGTGTAGTTTATACATGCACATCATTGATTACGTTGAATAATTTGTTATTTTATTTTCAGTTGTTGCGAGATGATACACCTCCAAATGTGATGAGGGAAGTGGATATTGGTGTGAAATCTACTATACAATCCTCGATGGCTCTGACAAAAGAGGTATGAGGCAAATTAGTAAATTTTAATTTACATTTGTTGTTATAGATGTTAGTTAGTGAAAAATCAAACCATTATTGATTCACATAGTTTTTGTCTATTTGTATGGTTTATATAGGGCTTGAGCATTTTTGAGCATGGGCATGAGGATATTTCCCTCGTGGAGAGAGATCGTGAGATGGCTGTAAGTGATTATTTTGTCAAATATATCAATTTTTATAATGTAATTTCTATATATTCATGTCTTTACTTCTTATTGTGACAGTTAAAACTTCACCATGAACTAAACCCTAGGAGGAGTAATAGGAGCACTCCATGAGCGCAACAAAAATGAGTGACAGACCTATCGCCATTCGAGTGAAAAGGAAAGGAAAATATTTTATTTCCTGCACATGGAGAGCAATGACTTTTGATTCCAGAGTCCTTTATTGTATGCCTTCATGGCAGTTTTGTACATATTTTTTATTGGACATATTTGACATTGTATGCCTAGATGGCATTCTCGTAAGCCTATATGACTATTTTGTACATATATTTCATACTTATATCGACATATATTTATGTATGCCTACATGGCTATTTGGTTAATACAAATATGTTTTATTGATCCCTGTCCATATTTGCATTCTAAATTGATGGTTCAATAGATATGAGTTACGTATATTCAAGTGTATACTTTACAACTTACGTGTATACTTTGTGACTTACGTGCATTCAAGTGTATACTTTGTGGCTTACATGTTTTCATGCATATACCTTGTATTCGTGCATATACTTTATTTTAATTTGTGTATACTATGTATTCGTGTGTATACTTTTTGAGGCTTATGTGTTTTTGAGTACTTGTACTTCCCTTATTGACATGTACATGTTTGAATTATTCACGTGTATAATTATTAATTGGTTAGCCCTAGCATTGATCTATGCCATCCTCAATGCATGATCCTTCAGATGGAGTAAGTACACCCTCAAGGTCAAAAGGAGTTTCACATGCATTCTTCGTAGGCTCATTTTGGTAGTGAAACCAAAAACCTCTTACATCATTGAAACGATTTTTTTTTTTATAGCAGGTCTGAAGCCATTATCATTCTCTATCAGTTCTTCATGTATCCACTCCCCATTAATGGTTGTCTCATGACCTTCATGAAGCCAAGCACTTATCTCATTTGTGATAGAAGAAATGTATGAAGATTTATCTTCCTCCTTATGAACCATTCATTATCATGAGAGATGGGTTCTTGTGAACCACTACTGATGAATCATGGGTCAATGAGTTTGACTTGTAAAGCTACATGATTGAATCCTGATAGCAATATCACAATATTTATAAATCTAAATGTGTTATTTCCTTCAGCTAAAATTTGTGCTTATACTTGTGTGATTGATGTATGTTTGTGTATGGGATCATAGTAATTTCTATTTGATGATGCTATTGTGTCTTTAAGGTTTATTTATTAAAGGGTGCATGAAACAAGTTTTAAATCCTTACAAATCTTTGAATTTCTTAGGTTTTTCTATTTGTCAAGTTTGGGCTCCGAGCCTGAGTCCAAGTAAAAAAATGGCTTGTCAAGTCTGAGGCGAGTCCTAGTCTTGTAACACTGGTGTGAACACATCGAGGAATAATGTATATGCCGATGAAGAGAGAACCCATCCTTGTTTCCAAACAAACCATGGTATAGATATATTTGGTCGAGATAAAACATCACTCTCCTAGATAGTTAGAACCATAATCTTTCATGGCTACAAACACACCTTCATTATGCGTGTTCTTGATCCTACTGAAGAAACGGTGGAACATGTTGTAGATCAAATATTGCAACCCTAAGTCTACAAGAAGGTTACTTTTCCTGATTTCCACAAATGTCTTTAAGATGTTCATCCTTCTTGAGTAATGTGAACTATTGATGTTATCTAGATCTTTGAAACTATCTGCAATCATGTGCAATACTATAGAAGCTAGAGCTATATCTAATACTACAAATGACTGCTCAATGGAATCCTGATAGCAATATCACAATTTGACACATTGTAGAAAATACCTCCTACATATCAATTGATGAGCTAAAGGGGCTCTATAATGAATGTTTCATAAGGCACAACACTTGCTGAAGGTTTTGCAAATGGGGTTGCAAGCTAAGTGGGCTTAACCTTGGGGAAAAAGCTTCGTGGTTAAGTGCTTGAGCTGGAGTATACTGGAATGGGTGACCTCTCAGGAAGGCCTAGTACCTCACCTCTGTGAGCATCACTTATATGCAATGAGTGCTAAGTGGGCCATTCAATATCATTTCAAATTTGTTGCTTTAAGCAACTTACAAATTTGCAACTTAAGACTCCTCCAACCTAAGGGATCGATCCGGTGGAACATAGCTCAGAGCGATTCCACGTATTTTGATGCAAAAGAGGACCATGCCTAGTGTAAACATACCTATTTGGACGTGTTGGAACAGTCCGCTTGGTCACACAAGTTGCAGAATGAAAGCTGCACCACTTTGCAACTTTGCACTGCTTGCATTTGATGCTTTTTCCATCAAGTGAAAATCCGCCACCACTGGAAAACCATTTCGAGATAGCCAAAAGCAAGAGAGGATTTTGTAGACAGGATCAACGCGATCCTATAGGATCAAAAGAGAAGTTTCTAAGAATCACGACATCTGATTAATAGCATGCTGAAGTTTGCAGCCATTTTGCACTTTGGACCCTTAAGGGATCGAATCGGTGGAACATAGCTCGAAGCGATTCCATGTGTTTCAGTGTGAAAGAGGACCATGCCTAGCGTAAAAATACGTATTCGGATGTGTTGGAACAGTATGCTTGGTCACACAAGTTGCAGAGCGAAAGTTGCACCACTTTGCAACTTTGCACAGCTTGAATTTGACACCTTTTCCATCAAGTGAAAATCCGCCTCCACGAGAAAACCACTCCAAGATAGCTAAAACCGAGAGAGGTTTTTCTAGAGGGGCCTAACGCCTTTCTGTAGGATTAGATGAGAAGTTTCTAAGTGTCACGGTATCCGAGTACTAGCATGCTGAAGTTTTAAGCCATTTTGCACTTTGCACCCTTAAGGGATCGATCCGGTGGAACATAGCTCGGAGCGATTCTATGTGTTTCGGTGCGAAAAAATACCATGCCTAGCGTAAAAATACCTATTTGGATGCGTTGGGGCAGTTAGTTTGGTCACACGAGTTGCAGAACGAAAGTTGCACCACTTTGCAACTTTGCATTGCTTGAATTTGACACTTTTTCCATCAAGTGAAAATCCGCCGCCATGAAAAAACCACTCCAAGATAGCCAAAAATAAGAGAGGTTTTTCTAGAGGGGCCCAATGCCTTTCTGTTGGATCAGACGAGAAGTTTCTAAGTATCATGGTATCCGAGTACTAGCATGTTGAAGTTTGCAGCCATTTTGCACTTTGAACCCTTAAGGGATCGATTCGGTGGAACATAGCTCAGAGCGATTCTATGTGTTTCGGTGCGAAAAAGACCATGCCTAGGGTAAACATACCTATTGAGACGTGTTGGAACAATCCACTTGGTCACATGAGTTGCAGAGCGAAAGTTGCACCACTTTGCAACTTTGCACTGCTTGAATTTGACACTTTTTCCATCAAGTGAAAATCTGCCGCCACGAGAAAACCACTCCAAGATAGCAAAAATCGAGAGAGGTTTTTCTAGAAGGGCCCAATTCCTTTCTGTAGGATCAGACGAGAAGTTTTTAAGTGTCACGGTATCCAAGTAATAGCATGCTGAAGTTTTCAGCCATTTTGCACTTTGGACCCTTAAGGGATCATTCCGGTTGAACGTAGCTCGAAGTGATTCCACGTGTTTTAGTGTAAAAAAAGACTATGTCTAGCATAAAAATACCTATTCAGACACGTTGCAGCAGTTAGTTTGGTCACACGAGTTACAGAGCGAAAGTTGCACCACTTTGCAACTTTGCACTGCTTGAATTTGACACTTTTTTCCATCAAGTGAAAATCTACCGCCACGAGAAAACCACTCCAAGATAGCCAAAACCAAGAGAGGTTTTTCTAGAGGGGCCTAATGCCTTTATGTAGGATCAGACGAGAAGTTTCTAAGTGTCACGGTATCCGAGTACTAGCATGTTGAAGTTTCCATCCATTTTGCACTTTGGACCCTTAAGGGATCGATCCGGTGGAACATAGCTCGGAGCGATTCTACATGTTTCGGTGCGAAAAAAGACCATGCCTAGCGTAAAAATACCTATTCGGACATGTTGGAATAGTCCGCTTGGTCACACGAGTTGTAGAGAAAAAATTGCACCACTTTGCAACTTTGCACTGCTTGAATTTGACACTTTTTCCATCAAGTGAAAATCCGCCGCCATGAGAAAAACACTCCAAGATAGCCAAAACTTAGAGAGGTTTTTCTAGAGGGGCCCAACGTCTTTCTGTAGGATTAGACAAGAAGTTTGTAAGTGTCACGGTATTTGAGTAATAGCATGTTGAAGTTTGCAGCCATTTTGCACTTTGGACCTTTAAGGGATTGATCCGGTGGAACATAGCTCAGAGCGATTCTACGTGTTTCGATGCGAAAGAGGACCATGCCTAGTGTAAAAATACCTATTCCAACCTGTTGGAACAGTCCGCTTGGTCACACGAGTTGCAGAAAAAATATGTACAAATTGTTTACATGACATTTATATGACCTTTTTCACATTGTTTACATTTCAAAATTCAAAGTTTGCAAATTTTCCTACTCAAGGCATTTACAGAACAAGGTGCTACTACACCAAACATGAACTCCAACCTTACAATATTTGAGTATATCTCATTATGTAATTAAATCTTATTACAATGCCTTTGGCACTTTGTTCTCTCAGATCTTTTACAATGTCACTCATACATTCAAGATTCTCTTTAAATGTCTACATCATAGGTTCTCATTATGAGGTTAACTTCAAATGAGTAACTTGAGATTCCCTCGCTAAGTTTCACATACTCTCTTATAATGGCTTGAAATCAAAATTGAGATTTGTCAAAATCATCAAAATAAGTATGTTGCATTGCTTTTTTGGCTGAGATTCTCTTTGATGGCTCTTAAATCAACATTTTTTGCAATGAAAGATCAATCAACCCTTAGTAGTTTACTTACAAATACACAAAGTAAAAGAGAAAAAGAAAGAGAATCCAAAATGGAAATGAAATAAAAATAGATGGAAGACACTTATAGATGTTGCATGCAGGCATCAAAATAAGGATGTTGCATTGCTTTTCTGGTTAACATTCTCTTGGATGGCTCATATATCTGCATTTTTTGTGAGGGGACACCAATCACTATAAAAGAAGATGATAGCATTGGCATCAAACAAATTAATGTGCATACAAGTATAAATTAATAAGAACCAATGTGCATATACTTACAAATTAATCCAACGAACCATTCGGGTCTGCTCTACTCTTTATTGTGTCAAGTATTGTCTCATGGTCAGACTCACGGACCTTCCATAACGTCTTGTTCAAAGGTCTACCCCCATATTTGGTCAAATTAACATTGGATGCTATGACAAGGTTCGAGTAATGAAGAATCTTACGATGCATGTCAAAGTCCTGAAATAGCCAATGTTTAACACTTGAATGTGGGTACCTTCTAAGCCACGTTCTAGTAACCACAACTGAGCCTGTAGGGTATTCGATGTTTTCTCCATCTATAATTGGGGCCTCCAATTTATTTTTGGTATCAACAAAATGACACAAGTAATAGTCTGTTCCCTCTTCATTGTCTTCATCTGCAATAACTGCATAAACATGCCCTGCATTGATATGTGCAAAAAATCTCTTGAAATTTGTCAACATTATGAATACAGTACAAAGTAAGATCTAATGATATGGAATTTCAACAATTAAGAAAGTAGATATATCACCTCGTTGAACTAGATTTGATATGTGGTCAAAGTTGACCGATGATTCTATTTGTGTCAGTTCCAATGCCGTCAGAGGGCGATACATGTGAAGTGGGCTAAGATAACTTGTGAACCATTTGTCAACCCACTCCCTTGACTCACAATCATTCCAGTCTTGCATTGTACATGAAGAATAAAAGCATGCCATATTTCGTGTATCGATACTCCATGAACCTGTATTTGAGCTAAGGAAAGAGTGTACCTCACTCGATCCTATTAGTGTACAACAGTCTTCATATGGTGCAATGTTAATATCATCCATCAACCAAAAAAATCTATGAACTGAAGACGTACCTTCATTACCTGGACCCATCAAAGCATTACACCACTCGATGATTGATTTTGCATCTGTCAACTTTGCACTGTCTTTATTCTTTAACTCTTCTTGTGCTAATGCTCTTTTCACACATGCTCCTACACCATCATGCTCCCCCTTTCCATGTCCAGCCTCACAAAAGTTCCACATATGTTGAACACCTCTAATGATATGCATCCTGCACAACTAGTAGAACATGCGCGAGTTCTTGAACTGTGCTGCACAATTATCAGACCATATTATATGTTGATCATATTCTATGCCCCTCTGAGCCAAACCACTGTAGAACATCTGGAAGCAACTTTGCACGAACTCTGGAGAATGTGTGCGATCATCACTAATGTAAAAGTGGTACTCCCTCAATACCTTCCTTTGCTCATCTGTACTATCAGATGCATGAATGAATGTTATGTGCACAAATATCAAAACTTGTGTGGACTTGTAATATTGTGACTACACCTCATGTTGTGGTTGTAGAGTGTAGTTCTCTGCAAAGTCAACCACGGATACTATGCTTCCAACAAGAAAGGTGTCCTTGCATAGCTTGAACTGCGTGTCCAACCATCGGGCTCTATGGGTATGCATTGCATACTCAGACAGTATACTATCATGAAATGTGGTCATAAATTTGTACACTGGAATCTTCTCAATAACCAAATCACACCTTTTTGCTTGAGACCCATCTTTTGTAGCATATGCCACTATTTTATACTTCCTGAACTCTACTAGTTTTTGTCCCACCTCATCTGTGCTTTCCATATGTTGACATACTGGCATACGCTGGAAGCCACCGCAATGCTCGCATGAACCATCCAAGCATGTTTTCCTATAAAATATCTATCCATCCTCTATTTCACATAATTTTTTTGATAAGAACTCTCTTGAAGATTTTGGTGGGGCTTCTATGCCACAATCCTGCAAAACATCGTTAGTATGCAAATCTAAACATATAGAATGATAAACATCTTAATGGTTAGAAAATTCAATATGTAGCCTACAACAACAAGTAGTGCGTGTGTGATTTATCTTGACATAAAAAGGTTTAAGTAGTTCAAAAAATCTTTGAGAAATACTAATTTGAGGATAATCATTTTCAAATTTTTGAAAAAATTTGGTTTGAGTCATATCCAAAAAATGCTTTGGATGTGGCTCATGATTCCGACTACCGATTCTCCTTCTTACCACATCCCTTTGATTTGGAGATGGCCTTGTGTTATTCTTCCAATACTCTTCAATTAGTGTTCTCAAGGATTCAAAAACTTCTTTATCTTTTCGTGACAGTCTCCTCGAGAATTCCCATAATTAATTTGTATCATTGCCCTCAATTCTTTGCTGCCTTTGAATGGCTCTTGATAAAGTTTTTCTACTAATTCCCTTTTTTTCACTAGTGTTTTTAATTAGATGAGCTCTCTTTGTTTGAAAACTTACCAAAGTCGATGTAATGACACGTCAGGTGACATTACTATCCTTTGAGCGTGAGGTCTTACCCACACTCTCATAAGCATCCATTAGATTCTTCACAATAGTGTCTTCACTTGATGCATTCGATGTTCTCAACCCAAGAGTCTTCATGATGTTCCTATACTTTACACCTCACATCATTTCAACAAATAGTTGACATCTTGCAGTCTCATTTAGCCTTTCAAAGAATTGTTCCCAAATATTATCAGCATATCTTCTACAAGTGCGTGTTGAAATATTACCTTCCATGTGCTGCAAAATCTCATCATCAATATTAATCAAATTCTTTGGATTTCTACGCAAAATTCTTGGTGGTGTTCTCCTAGGTACATACATCTCAACATTAGGAATTTCATCAATATTTAATTGAGGTGGGCTAGATTGCATACCTTTGATCGAGGATGGAGAAGAAGACATACCTTGAGGTTCACATGGGAATGATGGCATACCTTCTTCGTCAATTTTGAGTGATGATGTACTCTCAACTTGAGATGTGTTGGATGGTGTCCAACAATATTCACTTGTGATAAATGGTGTCCCTCCATATTCACTTGTAGTAGATGGTGTTCATCCATATTCACTTGTGCTAGATGGTGTCCCTCCATATTCTCTTGTGCTTATTGGTGTCCCTTCATATTCACTTGTCGTAGAGGGTGTGTCTCCAACTACAATATCTGAATCTGTCTTACGATGATGCTTTCAAATTCGTGCTTGTTGTGCTGCCGATTCCCGTTCTCTTTTTGATGGTTGAGGTTCCTCTACAATCGGTTTGTTTTCATCAATCATTTCCAATCTCTTCTTTTCATGATATGCCACCACCCAAACTCTCTCCTTTTCTTTCAAGGTTTCGTTCTCTTCGTCTGTTAGTTTCCTCTTTGTCTTTTTCTTCGACATGGCGGATAATTTTATTTGTACCATGGTAATGAGATGAATATTAAACCCTAAAAAAGTGTTGAAGGAGTGGTCTATGTAATGAAATTTTGACCTTGTGCAGGGTATTTTGAAGATGTTTGGACCCTTCAGAGGAATGGGAGAGGCTTGGAGCTATCTTAAAGGATGAATTTTGGTGAATGGTTCTGAATTTATATAATTGGCAAGTGTAAAATGGTAATTGGCAAGTGTATATAATTGTGTATATAATTTGGTAATTTAAAATGTGCATTGACAACCTAAGGTTATAATGACAAACAAAAATAAAAGCAAGCCATAATAGAATGAAAGAAAATTTGTAAAGACTTCACATACCTTAAAAACCAGAGTTTCAAATGGAGGAGTTCAACCCAATTATGTAGCCTTAGCTTCTTCTTTCTTCAAACTCCACAACAATTTGAATTGTTCAAAAGCTTGTTCCCTTCCACAATTCAATTGTATATCAGTTTTCAATGGAATTCAAACTTCAATTGATATTATATGTCTTTCAATGTGGAAACTCTGCTATTTCATGCAAAGGTGGTAAAAAGATCATGGAAAAGGCGATGAAATGTGAAAAATATGCTTGCACACTTCACACCATCATAAAAAAGCCATTTTTTGTCGAAGCACGCACATAACCAGGGGAATATGCAGATTGTGGGCCTTCAAATCATGGGTATATAGATTTTTTTACCATTTTAGTGGAGTACAAAATGCGCACGCATTATAACACGAGCGCGTTATGTGAAATTTGGTTCTCTTAGTGTATTTTTGAGAGTATAGGAGTTTCTGAGAGAGTGGGAGGGAGAGAGGGGGAGAGTGGGAGATAGAGAGGGAGGGAGAGAGGGGGAGAGTGGGAGAGAGGGAGAAGGGGAGAAGCGGAGAGTGGCAGATAGAGAGGGAGGGAGAGATGATGAGAGTGCGAGAAGGGGAGAAGTGGAGAGTGGGAGAAAGAGAGAGTGGGAGAAGGAGGAGAGTGGGAGATAGAGTGGGAGGGAGAGTGGGAGATAGAGTGGGAGGGAGAGAGGGGGAGAGAGGGAGATAGAGAGGGAGATAGAGAGGGAGGGAGAGATGGGGAGAGTGGGAGAAGGGGAGAAATGAAGAGTGGGAGACTGAGAGAGTGGGAGAGAGTGGGAGAGAGTGGGAGATAGAGAGGGAGGGAGAGAGGGGGAGAGTGGGAGATAGAGAGGGAGGGAGAGATGGTGAGAGTGAGAGAAAGATAATCCGTCAACCCTCAACCCTCAATCGTCAACCCTTAAACCCTAATCCCTCAACCCCTATACCCTCTTAATCCATCAACCCTTAAACCCTAATCCCTCAACCACTATACCCTTTTAATCCCTCAACCCTCAACCCCTAAACCCTAATCCCTCAATCCATATACACTCTTAATCCCTCAACCCTCAACCCTTAAACCCTAATCCCTCAACCCCTATACCCTCTTAATCCCTCAACCCCTATACCCTCTTAATCCCTCAACCCTTAAACCCTAATCCATCAACCACTATACCCTCTTAATCCCTCAACCCTCAACCCCTAAACCCTAATGCATCAATCCCTATACCCTCTTAATCCCTCAACCCTCAACCCCTAAACCCTAATCCCTCAATCCCTATACCCTCTTAATCCCTCAACC
Organism: Sequoiadendron giganteum; assembly: GCA_007115665.2. Taxonomy (NCBI): domain Eukaryota; kingdom Viridiplantae; phylum Streptophyta; class Pinopsida; order Cupressales; family Cupressaceae; genus Sequoiadendron; species Sequoiadendron giganteum. The sequence continues at coordinate 389,018,268 of CM021103.1, read as the reverse complement.
CTTAAACCCTAATCCCTCAACCCCTATACCCTCTTAATCACTCAAACCTCAATCCTCAAACCCTAATCCCTTAACCCCTATACCCTCTTAATCTCTCAACCTTTAAACCCTAATCCCTCATCACTGTAAATACTCTAAACATATTTTCATACGTGATTTAAACAATTTCATTTGCTTAAATTTTCTAAATATTTATCAAGAAATCCATTTTGTTCATAGCCTACAATCATGGCATTCCATGAAACCAAATTTCTTTCAGGCACATTGTATAACAGTTCGCCTGCCTTATGTGTGCTTCCACACTTTGCATACATGTCTATAGAGCAGTTGCAACTACTACATCTGACAAAATTCCTCTATCCTTTATACTTTAATGGATGTCCATACCTTGATCAAATGTCCCATTTCGACACATGTTGCAAGGACGTTGACAAAGTTTGTAGAGTCCGACATTACACCTACCAATTGCATTTGCTTGAAAGTTTTTGAAGCCTTTTTAACAAATCCATTTTGTGAATATCTTGCTATCAAGGCATTCCATGAAAAAAATTTTCTTGGAGGAATTCTATCAAACAGTTCACGTGCCTCATCTATGCTTCCACATGTTATCGCATACATGTCTACCAGGGCAGTTGCAACTACAACATATGACCAAATTCCTCTTTCCTTTATCTTGAGATGGATTTTTGTACCCCGTTCCAAATCTCCCATCTTGGCACAGGCAGGGAGAATGTTGGCAAAGTCCAACTTTACACCTATGAGTTACATTTGATTGAAAGTCTCTGAATCTATTTCAACAAACACATTTTGTGGATATCATTCAATCAAAGCATTCCATGAGACCATATATCTTTGAGGCATCCTATCACACAGTTGACGTGCTTCCAAATTTCACATGCATGTCTACTAGACCATATTCAACTATGGTATCTGAATAATCCTTGTGCATCAACAAATGAAAACTGATCGGTTTGGAAACCTATTTAGTGTGAGTGCAGCGCACGAACTTTACCGACATTGCCAAAAACTTCTATCATGCAGGTGGGCAAGAGAAACAATTTAAACACATTTATGGGCATCCATAAAACTATCTGGGGTAAGTGGAAAATGGAAACAATGAACATAAGTAGGATGGGTGAAGAGGGCCCCACAACAGCCACCTAAGTAGTCAACGCTTAATGTGTGCTGTTTAAGCTCGATCCTACCAATGCCCTTAAGATCAATTATTTCTTAGAATTGGAGACACAAATAAGATAATTGAATCCACAAATTGTTGGTATATATATTTTGTTAGTCCTCATGGAAAAGTGTGGTAAGAGGATATTTTGTCATGAAGGATGTGAACGCATCTATGAAGAAGATAGTTGTGTAAGACCATGTAAGAGTGGGTACATTGTTGACTTGACTTATCATGCATCATAATGCATCTTTTAATGGACATAATGAAGTCAAAATGGAGCACCCAACTTGGAGAGATGTATATGGAAATTTAGGGCATGATGTTGGTAGGATAGAGCCAACTATGAAGAGCAAAACAAGATAAATCTATTATAAAGGAAATGTAGCATACTTAGTTGATTACCAACACATCCAAAAGTCATATCAAGTACAAAAGACACATTCTTATACAAATGTATTTAGATATAAGTAAAACATAGAATGCAAGATAAAAGAAGAGGAGAGATAGATCATACGAGTAAATATAGGAGATAGAATAAATGGAATAGGGTATAAATCAATCTTTTATAAATTTATGTATATGTGAGGAAATATGAGAATATCATATACCATGCGTTGATCTAATTAATATTTATTGTGATGATATTTCCTTAATGTATTTGATGGCATCAGGTTTACTATGCCACCATTTACATGTTATGTTTAGAATGAAGAAATAAAGGACACATTTTAGTCTACGATAATTCTTTATTACTCCCAACTATGAAGATATGAATACACAAGACATCAATAGGAGATAAACTCTTTTTAAAAAAAATTATCATATATGTATTGATATGATCCTAGGTTCTATCATTTTAATTGGCCCTTAAAAGAGAATATTTTTCTTTTCCACATTAGAATCACTTAACAAATATTGTACAACTCATTATATCCCACAAACCACCATAATACTATATTTTGGTCAATTTTCATCAACTCAATGAGTAAATTTTACATACAAGGGTTGATAAACTACTTAAAATAATTATTAATTAATTAATTCATATGATAACTAAAGGGGGTAGAAGAAAGCACTAGATAATTATAAAAATATTTATTTATTCCCTATTTGATTCAACATCGTTGTATGACTTGATTTACTTTTAAGATTTCTATCAATTTGATTTATTGAAAGTTTATGATTAAAATTAATAACATGGAAACTAATGATACAAGTTCCAATAATTTTATTTAAAAAAATAAAATTTTGAATGATAATTCTTAAGGTTGTTATAGAGATTTGAAGATACTAACAATTCTAACATTGTTCACTCCCACTGGGAACCCAAACTGATCACTGAGCTGAGGCCGAAGCAACATTTAGTGCGATTAAATTGGCAATGGACAAAGGTTTTAGAAAGGTTTGTATCAAGGGAGACTCACTTAACATTATTAAGTGCTTGCAAAATATAAGAAAACCTAGTTGGACCATTGAAATGATTATCAATGATGCGATGGAAATAATCCACATGTTTGAAGATGTCATAATTTCTCATGTGTTTAGGGAGGGGAACTCGGTGGCAATTTTTTTTGCCAATGAGGGGGTCACATTAATAAATGCCAAGATTTGGGAGGGTTACAACTTAGTACCCATTAAAGCCAAAGCCTTACTAATTAATGATGGAAAGCTTGGATTATGAGGAGGGATGGGATTAGTGTTTATTGATTACCTGTTGCCTCACACATTTTATGGGCTTTTTTAGCCCATTTCTATTTTCTCTAAGGTAATAGAGAATAGGCTTTGGAACTTTCAGTGAAAGATACAAATTGAGAAAATGGGAGGAGATCACAACAGAGTAGAGCCGCTCTCTTTTGATAGTGTGAGAAATGAGAGCAAGGTGTGGAGAATTATGGAGAAAGGGAGCCTCACCCCTTTATGGAGTGACTTCATGGTTTTGACCATGAAGCTTCGATGCTTTTTGTGAGAGGTTGGAAAAACATGACTCTCACAGTGAATGGGGTTGAATTTTCTATCACAAAGGAGTTTATTGCCAAAATTTTTGGGCTGCAACTTCATGGTCAATTTTTTTTCAAGGACAAGAAAGTAAATGAGGATGCCTTGAACTAGTTTTTTAAAGGCGATGAAAGGGAGAAACTGGTTAAGCTTTCTTCGTGGGGTTATGATAAATTATCTATCAAACCCATTTTAGTTGGTGTTGCTGAAGTGATAATAAGGTATATCACCTTGGATGGGCCATTTACTGCTATGCTAGGTGTGCATTTTAATTTTCTCAACCACTTTATGCACAAGCTTCTAGTGTCTTTCCCCTTTCATTTGCTTGCTTCCCTAGAGGCCTCAATGAAAGCTCATAGGAAAAATCCTAGGTCTCCTGTCTTACATGAGGGCCTTATATTACTTATAATGGAGCATGTAAATGCTAATTCTCTAGCAAAGTCTCTCAAAGGTAAGACACTGCTAAGAAGAAAAACCCTAAAGTGGTGGATTATTTATCTTTGAGTTTGGATAATTTTGATGATAGTGATGATGATAAATGGAAGTTGGACTCTGAAGCTAGGGACGAGTCGATGAATGTTCTCTCTTCCTCTCCCTTGGATTTGGGTTAGAAGAAGAAGAGAAAGGGGGGGTGCTAAAAATACCCCACCCAAAAAGAAAATAAAAAAATATTGGTTTGACGACTCACAAGCAGGGGATGAAGTTGAGGACCTTAATGAGTATAGAAATTCCATTCAACAGGTGAAAGGTTCAGAGTCTGGATCGAACAAGGGAAAAGAGAGGAATGCCGTGGAGGACCAAAATGTGCAAAAAAATTCTATTCAACAGGAGAAAGGTATTAGGATTGGTTTGAGTAAAGGCAAGGAGAAGGTGTCAGTTGTGGTTGCGAAGTATGTGGGGAATAAGTTGGGTAAGGTCACTCATGTCACATGTAATGTCCATCCCCCTTTTGAATATTTTTCCTATATTCATGATGAAAACATGAATATGCTTTGATGTTTTAGAAATGGCAAGGGAAGGGGTTTCTTGCAATTTCAAACTTTCTAAATGGTTCATACTCGAAATCAATAAGATTGATATTAAAATCAAAGGCCTAAAGGTGAAGTTTTCTAATGACATTAAGAGGCATTCATATTCTAAGGTGAGTGAGTAAAAAAAAATTAGATGAATTGGAAAACTCTGTCTTGGAATTCAAGAAGGTTTTTGAGGAATGTCTTTTGGGGGTGGAGAAGAAGGTTGAAGAGTTAGACTCTAATATTTAGGGCCTATTAAAAATTATCCATTGTTTGATTAAGAATAGTGCAGACACCCTCAAAGTTCTCACTGGAGAAACTTAAAGACTTGAGGGAGGAGCAGATGTATGCTAGGCATCAGGGTGGTAGCAATATGAAAGAGCGACTAGCTAAAGATAAAGACAAAAAGGTAGTAATAGAAGAAGAGAAGGATCATTGGGTCATCCCATGATAATAGATCCCAAACTTGGGACATCTTTATTTTTTCTTGAAATCACATATTTCTAGAAAAACTAATGATTTAAGCCTTGAGGGATTCCATCTAAAGGGTTTTAACTGAAGAGGGTTAGATAAGACCCCCTTAGATTAAACACCCTTGGATATAACCCCTCTAGTCTTAAAACATACCCACAATGGAGTCTCCTTCACACCTATCAAAATATTGGAAATAGAACACTTTTTCTTTACCTTTTGAGGGATTAAATAGTGTCATTTAGAAATTATGTTTTGTAAGTACGTAGCTTTTATTATAAGCTTTCCAAAAAGTATAATTTTAAACATTTTTAATTTTATTATTATATTTATTTTTTATTTCTTGTGAATGTTGTTTTTTATTTAAACATCAAGGTATTTGTTTCACACATGCAACAAAATAAATTATAGAGAACAAATTCTAAAAAATACATGTGCACTAGGTATTGATGTTCTTATTTCATAAAAAAATTTAATTTCAACACATACAAAACAAAATATGCATGACAACATACACCTATGTCCTTATTATAATTACTTTGACTTCAAAAATTAATTAAAAAACTATGCAATAAAAAATTATGAAAAAAAATCCATGCACTCGATATTGATATTAAAAATTATAATTTTATCTTTTCAATAAAAAAGTTATGCACGATGACATAAACATCGTTTTAAAAAAAATGTCGTTTACTATAAAAAAACAAGTTATTAAAAGTTATGTAAAAAAATTCACAATTTATTTCTATGTTTTTTTTTTAATATTTGAAATATACACACAAATCCTCACAAGTAATTAGTTCACATCATCTCCAAATTATTAATGGTTTAGTTGCTATAAGTTTCATAAAGTGAAATTTTGTAAAAAAATATTGATATTAATGTCCAACTTGACCAAAAAGTGGGACACAGTATTGTGGGATGACCCTTAGGTAGTGCTAGGACTCGGGACAATAAGAAAAAGACCTTTGAGGAAGAGAAGAATGAACTGCTCTCCATGGTCAACCTTCACTACAATCAAGAAATGGAGGTGGTGAATACCCCAGGCAAAACATGAAATAGTTTGTGCTCAACTATTGTTTTGTTTTTCTATTATTTAGTTGTTTTTTGTAGTCAATTGGCTGTTGTTAGTATGTGTTATCTTTAGTGTCAGCAACGTTTTGTTGTAAAGGATTTCAGATCCCTTCAAAACTTATTTTCTCCCTTTAATCAAAATAATTCTAACATTGGTAGGAATATCATTTTGACTTTATTTCATCTCTTTCATTCCCTTTACATCTCTATATTATAACTATACAAAAATTTAGTTATAAAACAATGATTTAAATTAAACTTAAAATTATTATTAACTAAAAACTAATTTGAATCTAAGTTGAAACTTTATAAATGATTATCTCCTCTACTTTCAATTTTCTTTTTCATTTACAAGAAGTTGAATTCATTTTTAATTTTGTGACATATTTTCTTTGTTTCGTATTATTTATTTGTTTCTTTCCAAAAATGTTGATTGTTGCAAGTTTTTTCATTCTTTTTTCAAGTTTGAAGATTTAAGTCAAAAATGTTGATCCAATCAAAAAATTATTGCAAATTTAAAATACACACATGCTTGTGTATATATATGTATATTTATATGAATAAATATATCTTTATTTAATTTTTAAAATATTAGCCTTTAAAAAGGCTAGATGAAAGCGTGATATACATATTCCTAATTGTATTGGCTCTCTACAACTTCTATTGGAATGACATTAAATTTAAATCATAATAAATTTTGTTTATTTTGATTTTTTTTTGTTATGATGAATTGCCGTGGGGTGTAGCCCTCATGGGGTTGCGACCCCGTGGGTCGTCGACTCCATGCCTATGGGGGTGATGCACAAGACAACCCTTATATTTGTTTTGTTTGTTTGTTTAAGTTTAAAGTTTATAAAAACTTACTTTAAAAAAATTAAAAAAAAAAAAAAAATCTATAATAATTATTAATTATATATATATTGTTATAATTATAATATTATATATAATATAATATATTTATATATATGTACTATAATTTATTTATTTATGTAATATAACATATTTATATATAAAATTTGACATATATTTATATAGCATAATATTTGCAAGTTAAAATAATTATACATATTTCAATTTTGTAATTATAAGTTTATTCATTTATAGTTTGTTACATAAACTTAATCTGAATGTAAATATATACATTTATTTCATTTTGTAAATAAATTTTGGGAAGGTTCAAGTGCTGTTGAAAATGTGTAATTAAAATGCAAATCAAAATTAACTTAGTCTATAGATTAGTTGTAATATTAGAATTTACAAAAATAGAAGTTTTCATTCCTCAAATTCAATGCTTAAGGAAAAATAGATTTCCCCACCCCCTTGCTCCCACCTTTAAACCAAGTTAATGTTCTTAACTAATTTTATCAATATTTTAACCATTCTTTCTCATTCATAAAACTAATGTTTCCAATTGAACTTGTACACTTATGAAAACATTCATTTTTATAAAACCACCTCATTTAATTCCTCATTCGCATTAGAACATAGAACATTTATTTACTCCCTATGCAATGGTATCATAATGATTATAGTACAATTTTTTATTTTTTATTTTCAATCAACTAACAAATAAACATATTTTCTTTTACCAACCAAAATCCTATACACAATTTCACCCTTCGAGTTCTTGATTCTTTCCAAATTTTCAAATACTAACATGCAATCTTCTTTTGTCTGTTACAACCAGTTTAGTATAACACATACAATACAAATTGAAACTCTAGTCACAATACACCCTTGAATTCACAAAAAAATACAAATCTCACAAGACCCACATGTATCTTTCTTGAGAACCATAGGTTGATGACTCCAAGATAATCTTCCTCATATAACACAAGCACTTAAAAAAAATCATCAAAGAGAAACAAAAAACTTGGCCAATGGACTCTCCACCCAACCATAGGGGTCATATAACTATCCCTCGAACTCAAATACACATATTTACAACCTTTAAGCCAACACTATTCACATAGATTCTCAAACAAACATTCACCACATAACATTTACATTATTGATTTTTCACTTACAAGTTTACATACTATCATTTACTCACTCTATGCTAATAATTTGTTATTTATGTACAACCTTAGACAAAGGTGAGAACTCATAGCCAAAACAAACCTCGACACACAATTTGCAACAAATATCACAAAGGATTCAATATTGAATTTTAACATATATTTCACAAAACAAAGACCAAAATTTTAACATTCCTTTACATTAACAAATATCTAACAAAAGGGTTAGACCCTACCATGAGATTTGCTATCCAAATTGTGGAAGACTCTCTCTCTAAACCCTTTCTTCCATCTTTTCTTATTTTCTTCTTCTCTTTTTTCACAAAGAATTTTTCCTCTCCCAAATGAGAAACCTCAAAGAAAAATAAGAATACACAAAAAGGAAAAAACCCCCTCTCTACTCAAGAAGAAAAAATAAATAGAAGGGAAAAATAAACTACCTTTCTTTAACCACCTAAACTACCCAACCAACTCCCATTTTTGCCACTTTTCAAAAGGGTAACTAAAGTGGGTTCTAAAATCAAATAAACATATTTTATAAGGTAAAATAACCCCTAGCCTATAAATCTAACACCTAGGAAACTTTTTAGACTATAAAAAATGAAATTTAAACCACATAAATAACCATATATTTATAAAAGAGATAAGCACAAAAAAATAACTCAAAAAATAAATAAAATAAAATATCACATGTACACATGACCACACAACATATAAAGCAATATTTCATAACAACATATCACATGACCTTATTTATCCGTAAGAAACAAGGTTAGTAGTTCACAAGGATAAAACAATAGACATAGCTATGTGACCCCGTCCACAATTGACAAAATTCACTTGTATAGTGACTATTTCCACAATATGGATTGTGGAAATCTGATATCATTAAAATTCACTTGTTTATCGTTAGAAAAATTCACCTATTCAATTCACAAATAGGTGTCAGTAATTCACATAATTGCGAATAGTCAAAGCAATTACTATGAATTAAGATAACATATCAAAACACAATAAATCTAATAACCATAACATTTAACATATATAACTCTCATCTTCTTAGTACCTGCACACATAACCACTTAACATAATAATAATAACTTAATCAATAAATAGTATGTAAACCCATCATATAGTAATAATGATGATAGTCATGACATCTATATGAATATACAAATACCTATGCATTAAGAATCAAGTGTCATCCATAAAAATCTTGAATATAGTGTTCAACAATAAACACATGAAAATATCAAATATGAGTCATGATAAAAATATGAGGCATAAAGAAAATTAGGAACATAGAAGGTGAGATCTCACATATATGAAATAATCTATCCTCCAAAAAAATATTGAATAGTCCAATCATATTAACAAAACATCATACAATAGTTAACATATATGGGTTCTCACATTCTCTCCCCCTAGGATTGGTCTTTCTCTTGGAATTTCTCAAAGGTAAGGTTACACATGATCACTAAAAACTAATCACTTAATTTATCCCAACCACTTAACAACACTATTAGAAGAATATTTCAATTCATATGAAATCTATGTTGCAAGTATGAAGGTGTTGTCATTGATTTCAACAAGCTTATGTTGTCATTGGTGTCAATTGTGTAGTGGTTGAGAGAGATTGTTACTTTGATTAGTTGCATTATGTTGTCATCAGTTAAGTTATTGGTCTTAACCTCTAGTGTTGCTTTGATAAGCTTCTGGTTATGGTTGTGGTAGTGATAAACATGTTAATGATATTTAGAAAACTGATAAAAAGATGAAACATGGTGTTACAGAGGTGTTATAGTTTTGCACCGCATTTCTTCTAGGTTGAAGATCTAATTGTGTGGTTTAGATATGCTGGTTAGAGGTGTTCAAAGTTTCTATATCCAAAATTTGAGATTTTGGATCGATATGCAGAATAAGTTATGTTCAGCAGTGTGTGAACTAGATTTGCAGTGTTGCTTACAAAGGTGTTTGGGATAAATGTTTTTGCTTCACATATCTCTGTAGTTGTGCTTCAGGACTTGCAATTTTGAAGGTGAGTTTATGGTGTTGATAGCTTACCTTATTCAAGTGGGTTTGAGGTGTTACACTTTGGAAGATGGTTTTTATAGTTATAGTGTTTTGCAGTGTAGTTTGAGTGTATTGGGCTTGTACATTCTGAAAGTGTGAGTTGGTGTGAAGAACTTGTTAGATCTCATGTGGTTTGTGGATTATTCTAGATTGCCTAGAAGTATGGTGTGTGGTTCTCAAGTCACCCTTGGATTTGAGGAAGCATGTACTTCAAAGTTTAATTGTGTTTGCATGGGTAACGACTGACCTGGTGTTTACACTACATTCAAATATGTTTAAGTATTGATGAAGGTGTAGCGTGCCGTGTGAGTGTTTATTTGGGTCCCAATTAAGTTTTGTATTGGTCCATTTTTATTCCTATCCACTACAGGAAGGCTTAGTGCTGACCTATTTTTGAATTTATAAAATGTAAGGTATGCGTAGCCGACTTGAAGATGATTTCCACATTATGGATGGTATAAATGCAAGGTGAGTTGATGCGAGATGGAGTGTGGAATAGAGTTGAGTGTTGTGATGCAAAATTACGTGCAAAGATGCGAAATGCAGTAAAAAATCTAATGCAAGATCATTGAATGTAGTGAGCTGAAGGTATCTTGATCTCTTGAGAGCTATGAGTGTTGGGTCTATTGTGGTGGATTCTTTATTGCATTGAGATCATGTTTTATGTGTAAAATTATATCTTCTTTCTTCTTTCTATTTTAGCAGTGATCTTGGGTTGTGAACCCTTTTGGACAATGTGTCCTATTTTGGCAGTGAGCCTTTGTACCAATTTTGCAATTGCTTATATTGTGAGCTAATCCTCATCATCAGTTTTCCTTCCTAGGGTTTTCCACATAAATCTGGTGTTCTCTTGTGTATGGTGTTGTTGTTTCAGTTTCTATTATCTAAATTTCATGTTTAAAAATTATAATAGATTAAAGGTTTAATGAATGCATGTGGATCTGATTATTGTTGAGGGTTTTGATGTTTTAATTGGATACAACAGATTCATCCCCCTCTTAGTTGTCTTGTTCATTCAAAAATTGGTATCGGAGAAAGTGTTATGCCTTGCATAACCACCCCATCTTTTTCCTTGGTCAAAATGGGTCCCCCTTTTTGTTTTTGTCCTTGTTTGTTTTCCAAATAAAGTTTGGAGTTATTCTTTTCCAATACTTCATTTTTCTTTGGTTTGTTCAGCTGGAATCAGAACGGGAACTAAATTGGGTTTTGAAACTTGTTTCAAAGATTTCATTCCGATCCTGATCTCGACGGTCTTTTTGGTGGTCTTTTAGTTTTTGTCTTTGTCGGAGCCAGAGCCAAAGTGGAAGTTAAGTCTAAATTTATTCATGGTTTCAAAATAAAGGTTCATTTCGCCTCTGCCTCCGCATTTTGTTTTGTTCATTTAGATTTAGGTTTTATGTTAGGTTTTCTCATTTTGGTCTTCGTGTTTGTATTTGCCTTTTTGTTTTGCTTTCTTCTTTGTTGGCGGAACTGAAGCCAGAATGAGAACCAAATACGAAATTCAAACGAATTACTAAATCAATTCCCACTCTGATTCCACTCCCACCATTTTGGGTTGTTTGAATTTACTGAAGCCGCACAACAGTAATGTTCCAGTTCCCTCTATAGTTCTAACTCCGATCTGCCACATTTATGGCATAAATTGCAGGAGCCATACATGTATGAAGCTATAGTTTTAACCTTAATTAGGGATTAAATGGAAGTTATCATCATTGTTTAAAAGATCAAGTGTGAACTAGAGTTGCAGTGGAGCGTTTGGGCGTGTGATTTGATCGAAAGGGAGATAATTACGCGAGGAATCACTTCAGAGGGCTAACCTATTTATTTGCGTTTGACGTAGGGTTTATGTTCTTCTCTTTTGTTTGTTTTGCGTATCATTTCATTTGGTCATTGGTTTCTCATGAATTCGTGACTCTCAGTTTTCTTGCAAATTCATGTTGTTTATTTTGTTCGTATTCTCTTTTGTTTTCATTTTCATTTTTTGGTGTTTTGTTTCTCATTTGTTTGTTTTATGACGGTCGTTTTCACATTTTAATCGTGATCGTATCGTGATGCCCTGGTTTTTGAATGGCATGGTTTAGTTACTGTTTTTATGTTGGTAGGGTTTGTTAAATTATGGTTTTACTTAGGAATCCTATTATGCATTGATCTAATTAGTTTGAATGGGGGTAAATTCATGCCCTAATTGTTTGAAGTCATGGGTTTGTGAATTAGGGTTTTGGCACATTTTTTTTGTTTTGTTTTGAATATGATACCCTAATTATTATGGTTTCCTCTCAATCATATGGGTATTTTCCCGTATAATTTTATTTTTAGACCCTTTTTATTTTGATATGACCTAGTCCTTAGATCTTGATGTTATTTATCATACTGTTGAAATCACTTATGACGTTATGATTATTTTTGAGTGGAACTGGAACCGGAATCGATTTTGATCTTGAACCATGTTTTGTAATAAGTATCGATTCCATTTCCATCCTGTCTCTGACTCCACTTATAGTAAGAAGCAAACCTTAAAAATGTTGGTAACTCTGCTAGAACCAGAACCGAAACCGGAACCAAATATGAAATTGAAAATTCTTTATAGAACCAAATCGGTTTTCATTCAAATTTCGATTCCGGTTACCATCCCAACTCCGACTCCGGTCCTGCCATATTATTATTATTAGCTCAATGCTAGTTCTAGTTTTGATCTTGACAATGTTTTTAAAAGAGACTATTTGGAATTTTTTGTCCCTGGTTCCGCCTCCAGTATGTATAGAAGGATAGGATATCTAAGTCATATTTGGTTATGTTTATTATTGATCTAATTAGGGTTTTTTTTGTAGGAAGTTAAAGGATGTCAGGAGTATCAGGAGAAGATTCTCAGAGGTTTCAGCCTATAGAAACTTCAAAGGCATCAACTAAGCCTAATAAGGTTAAACTAGAACAACTACCTTATACCTTGAGGTATAACCATAAGGGTCCTGCTATCACTGTTAGCAAAGTGGAATCTGATTGGGCCGATATAACTGACAAAAATATGGGTCTATTTAATTATGAGGAGCTGTATTCAGAGACATTTGCTGAAGAGGTGATAGGGAGAACTCAAAGAATAGTTGAGTCTAGCCTAGCTCATATTGCTGTATTTCCTCTATCCATTCAATGCCTGGAATTGATCATGACAATAGTTGGAGCTTTCAATCCAGCCACTAGACAATGCATAGATTCACAAGATAATGTTATCATAGAATTGACTCAGATGTTTCAGTTTATGTTCAGTGTCCCTAATCCAAAGAACCTGGGGCAGCTTAATGAGGCAAAAGCCTTAGAGATATATAGCAGTCACAAGGAGACTAATAAATCCCACTTAAACAAGAAATGGTTAAGAGTAGAGAAGAAGTCCCTAACAAAGCTCTTAGATCAGCCAAAAAGGGCAGAATTCTACAAAGAAGTAGCAGACATTATAATGATGTCATCTATGGTCTTTGGAAAGAGGGACACCTTTCATTTTAAGGAATGGATGTTTCCATTCATTTGAAAAATATTGGATGGCAGACAATAGTTTGATTGGCCTATGATTGTCTCAGATAGCATACATGGTCAGCTGACCATAGTAAGGGAAACTAAGAGATTCTTCACGACCTCTTATATTGTCTATGTAGCAGCCAAGGGAGGCATCTTTCCAGGGTTAAACAGAGTGGGAATATTGAGAGAAGCTGATGGAAAAGAGAGAGTATGGGATCATTATGACCAACTGTCCCTTCTGAATCAATTTTAGAAGAGTTAATGATGCATTTTTATATGTAGTTATTAATCAACTTACTGGAGATGTAGGGTATAGACTAAGCCAGGAGGCCATGGCATTTATTATAGAATGGGGATGTTGGTATATCTAGTACCCCAAATTTACTTATTTCAGGTTGGCTGGGTTTGAGGCTCATCCTCATTTGCTTTAGAGATGCTGCAACAACAGAATGGTTTTGATGGAGTTTATTTACCAAGCTTTGGGGGTCAATACTAGGTTTGGAATAAAACATAAACCAGGTTGTCACAAGTTCCCCATGCAATTGGGTGAGTATAGCTGCCCACATCTTGTGGGAGCTAAGGTGGTTTGTAGTGAATTGATACATTTGAAATTGGGCTTATATACTGCCTGAAAGCACTTTGATTCGAAGAAAAAATGAATGCTTTGCTTGCTTCAGTCTTTGATAGAAATTTCAATGTGCTGGAGGACTTCTGGAGTGATCTCCAAGATGAATATGACCTTAGGAAGAGGAATTATGAGAGGTTGCCTATTCTACTCATGGTGGAATTTGGGGTGAATGTTGATTTTCCAGATATACTATCAGATGATGGGGCAGTGTTGGATCCTTCATATGAGGCACTAGACATAGGTACTAAGAGTTTGGACTTGGTGGATTGGCATGCTGAGGAGACAATTGACATCAAGAAAATACGAAGACCAGTCTTGGATAGGAGTATCCAATGGGTTGTGCTCAAAGCCAAAGCTCCTGGTGGTCAAGCTCCTAAGAAAGGGAAAGGATAAAAGAGAACCAAAAGGAAAGTACCTCCCAAAGAACCATTAGAATTCTTCCCTTCGTATATTGAAGAACTTGAGCTTGAAGCTTTGGCCCAAGATGTGCTTGAGACACATGAGGAATCAATAGGACCTGTGGCTCCAACATCAGTTGTGGGTGAATCATCTGCCCAAGTCCCCCCTATAGAGTGACAAGGTGGAGAGATGCCTAATGGGACTCTCCATGATATAGCTAAAACCTTGAAGGGAAAGGAGGTAGAAATGGAGGTCCATGATATTGAAATAGATTCTGATGAGACTTTATTAGAAAAGGATGCACAAGAGGAGATTCCTCTGGAGAAAATTGAGCATGTGTTAACAGAGGAAGACTAGTGGGCATTGTTTGAAGAAGTAAAGAAGGCTTCAGATGCGAAGGCATATGCAAAAGCTATAGAAAAATAAAAGGAAATAGATGCTAAGGAACAAGCTGATGCATTACTTCAACAACAACAATTGGAGGCTAAGGAAAGAGCCAATGAAGTACTAAAGCAACAAAAGCAAAAGGAGCATGAGCTCAAGACAAAGGAAGAAAATGACAAGCTAGAGATGGTGCAAAAGATCTATGAGCTAGAAGAGGAAAAGGCTAAATAGAGGAGAGAAAGAGAAGCCATTGAGGCCAAACTCAAAATAATTGAAGAGGCCTACAAGAAAAGGGAGGAAGCAGAGTGCCTACAAAAGAGAAAAGATGCTGAGGAGCTGGCTAAGCAACAACAAAAGGAGAAGGAAGCTTCAGATAGACTTAAGGTTTTGGAAGAAGAAAGAAACAAGATACTTGAGGAGAAGAGGTTGGAAGAAGAAAGATTGGAAAAGGAACCAGAGGGTAAGAGGATGCAAGAGCAGAAGGACAAGGAAGAAGCTGAAAAGCTTGCAAAAGAAAAGGTAGAGGGAGAAAAACAAAATGTACAAGAGGTTGATTCTCAACCTATGGTTAATATAATACAACCATTATCTTCTATAACTGTTGCCTCCTCTTCTACTATAATGGGTACTGCTCCAAGTGCTCCTACTTGGTTGAAGCTTGATCTTAAGAAGAGACCAATAACGCCCTCACAACCTCTTAATTGGGATGACATGATGAAAGAAATTGAAAAAGAGAGACCCAAGAAGAAGGCTAGGATCCTACATTCCACAAGGCTAATTGAGGGAGGAGAAATTATTGCCGAATGTGCAATACCAGTGGTGGATAAGGATGTGGGAGATATGCAGGTCACTGATTACCAGTTGGGCACTGTCAATTTGGGAAGACCTACAAGAAATCAGTAGATGAACCTAATTGATGTTGTAGCATCATCCACCAAGTTGAGGATGATAAAGGATAAATAGAGAAAGGATGAGCTCAAAGCTCAATTGGATCAACTTCACACCTTTTTAAAGGATGTTTCTGCTCCTAGATCACAACAAGTTACCACCATAGAGATGCCAATTTTTCTCAGCAAAAGAGAGGTGGATGATTTGGTGCAGGTAAGGCATAAGGTTGGGATGATGGACAGATGGACTGATAAGCTAAACCAGGAAATAGGTGAAGTGCTAGGGATCACTTTTGAGGTTCATAAGGTAGCATTAGAGTTAATAGAGGAAATGAAGCACCATGCTGAAACATTGGAAAAATAGGAAGAAGAATATAGGGGATATGTTTAGAAGATTAAAGAGATCAATGAATTTCCAAAATCCACTCTTCTTGAGTAGTCAATCCTTGAAGAGGACAACACAAAATTCTTGGAAAAGGGCTCTAGCATAATCCGATTGAGATTTGATTTCATATATAAGCATAAGAATGAAGTTCAGGATGCTAGTAAGGAGTTAAATGAACAACTTGATGAACTAGAAGCTGTTGTAGCTATTCTAGTTAAGGTTGATATACCGGTTAAGAAGGGTCTTCCTCTAAGTCAGTTAAAAGAGAATTGGGATAGTAGATTTCAAGAGGTTATGCAAAAGGAAGATGATGGAGAAGATCTATTATTAGATAGATTGATGGATATCAGGGAAGAAGTAAAGGTTGCAAGAAGGGAATTGACAAAATTGAGGGACATGAAAGAGTTTGCTGCTGTGAAGTTAAAGAGAATCAAATTTGAGGACAACTGGATTGATGGGCCAGATATATATGTTCTTCAAAAAGTTTTCTCCAGTTATGATGAATACACTTTGGAGAAAACTACACAAGGATGAGTGGCAGTCTTTTGGGCGCATGCTTTTTTTCCCCTTTTCTTTTATTCTCTCTTGTAATTAATGTTGGAACTGGAGATCAACTGGTCTGAGTTTCCAAGAAAGTTACAGTTCCTAAAATTGTGGATCTCAATTTTGATTGAGAGGATTTTATGATTTGTATGTCTATATATACTTTTGGGGTACCATATTGTAAGGGTCAGCTAATGAGAATAAGATTAGCCACCTAATAGTAGGAGTTAGGAATTTCATAGCTTTGCAAAGATACTTTGTTATTTTTTTAGTTACAAATGAATACAAATACAAGTTTTTACACAATATTGTTTTGGAATTGAGTTTACTGGATGAGGTTAATGAATCATAATCTGTCTGTATGCTAGTGATTTTTTTGAAGCATAAGTGTTTCTTATTTGATGAGAATCAATAAAAGGAACCAGATTTAAAGATTATTTCATTAAATTATCTATGGATTAAATTGTTAAATGTCTATTGATCTATGATTTTAGCAATGAATGAGAGTTTGTTCTTTTTGAATCTTTAAACTATTATGGTGTGTGATTGTGATCACTAGAGAAGTATGAGAGGATTCTCGGATCCTCTACTGATGCTGAACCATTAGAAGAATTCCAAACCCTAGTTAGACCTAGACCCCATGCTTGTAGAATTTTGATTCC
This sequence comes from Sequoiadendron giganteum, assembly GCA_007115665.2. Classification (NCBI taxonomy): domain Eukaryota; kingdom Viridiplantae; phylum Streptophyta; class Pinopsida; order Cupressales; family Cupressaceae; genus Sequoiadendron; species Sequoiadendron giganteum. Next base: position 389,001,049 of record CM021103.1, on the reverse strand, counting down.
ATCGTTTCCACCACCGCTTAGTCCACCTGGATTTCAACGAAATCCACGTACACCACCACAAGTCCAACCTACATCACTACCACTGGCTCGACCAATATCACCATGAGTCCAACCTACATCACCACCATTGATTCAGCCAGTGTCACCACTAGTTCGACCTATATCACCACCACCTGCTCAACCAATCCTACCCATGGCTTACTTTGTGAATAACCCCTCTCTGCTAGGGACTATTCCAAGGAGAATCCATGATCTACCAAATAATCCAAAAAAGTTTTGTCCCAAGTACATGCATGGTGAATGAAGAAGTGCTAAAGAGCATATACAAGCATTCAAAGATGCTTGTACTCGTGCTCAAGTGGCTCATGAAGATGTGGTATGTAGATTGTTTGCTTATTGTTTAGGGGACATGTCATATAACTGGTACTTAAATCTGCCCCAGGGATCTATTATGGGCTGGACAGATTTAGAAAATGCATTCATTAATCAATTTCAGGTCTATGTAGACCCTGCTAGTTTGCCACCATAAAAAAAATAAAAAATGAGCCATTGCCTCTATTCAACACTAGATTCCAAAGGATGTTTCATAGTCTGCAAGATCCTTACTTAGTGGTTGAGAATATTGCTATTCAGGCGTATAGAAGAGCTATTGATCCCTTGATTGGTCTATTCTTGTCGAGAACTTATCAGCCCAATGAAATTGACTCTTTGTCTAACGTGTATCATTTAGCTATCAAATTGCAACAACAGATAAGTCTGTAATCATGAGGTTTAGGAGCAACTCTTCCTCCCATGGGTTATCAGATGCCTAACCCACCATTGTACAACACTGTCCCAGGGATGTCTTAATCCCAATACAGACCTGTGTCTGAGTTGCAAGCCCCACCTACCATGCCCGTTTTTGGAAATGGCATGCAAGATTCTTCCCAATAACCTAAAAATCAACAACAATAGGTGGGAGGATCAACACATGTTCATTCCCCATCCATAGTGAAAAATGTGAAAAATGAACAAACTATTCAATTGACCAATGAGGTAGAGACTCTCAAGAAGACTCTATCTCAAATGTCTAATGATATGGAACAACTTAGGCATAACCCTCCCCACAACCAAAACTAGAATTATCAGAATCAGGGAGGTTACAACAACTAGGGGAATTACTCCAATCAGAATGTGAATTGGAACATCAACCGAAACTTCTAGAATCAGAACTCCTCTAATCAGAATTACCAAAATCAGAATAGAGGAAATAACAAGAGGTCCAACAACAATAATAGGCAGTGGAATGCTGGACCTGACAATGGGGGAGTTTCCCATAATTATCAGTCAGGTGAGGATATATCACATACTGCTAATGTGGCTGACCTTAATTTCATGACTAATTGGTGTAGGCTACACAATACTGCAACACATTCTGAGGTTAATTTCCCATAAATGGAGAAAATGATAAAGATTGCACAAGCTGATTCCCATCCTCTTGTAGGAAATTCCAATCAGGATAATGGGCCAGTAAGTACTGCTATGACTTTTGAGACTATTGAAGAGAAATACCAATTTCCCATGCAGGGAGATAATGAGCCAGAGGAGGATGTGTATGATGCCCGAGCCTTTCAGTCCAAAGGTGGTCACTTCTTGAGAAATTAGAATAAGGGCCCATTTACTACATATGCACCCCCAAACAACATGGTCCCACCTTACCAAAATGCAGACAATAAACCACCACCACCAAAGGGACCTTGTGATCCTCAGAATAGAGGCAATCCACCTCCTTTTTCTAAATATCAAGTGAGGAATGCTTCAGAGTTTGATTTTATTGCAGAACTGCAGAGACATAAGACATCATTATCATTCTTTGACATCATGAAGTGGTGCCCGACTCAACATGAAGTGGTATTGAAGGCCCTGGAGAAAGCATACTGCTTAAAGGGAAAAGCTAAAGTGACTCCAGTGAAGGAGAAAAATGCAACCATCTATAAAGGTAAGACTAGTACCCCACCTCTTCTTTTAAGTTTAAGGATTTTGGAAAGAATTTGCATAACTGTTTGTTGGACTCTAGAGCATCGGGTAATGTTATGTCCTTTTCAATATGTAAGAAGTTAGGATTAAATCCTATCTCGACCAATAAGAAAGTAATCTAGTTAGACAAAACTGAGGTCAATGTTGTAGGAGAATTAAAGAACATGCATGTACACGTTGGATCAGATCCAAGGATCCAAACCTACATAGATATCCAAGTGGTTGACATCCCAGAGACATATGGTATGCTCCTAAGTCGGGAGCTAATGAAAATTATTGGGGGATATTTGTCCTTATATTTCTTTCACATATGGTTACCCTAGAAGGGAGTAGCAATGCAGATAAGGATTGAGAGTGAACCAAGGCTCAAGCATATGATTATTGAATATGATGCTTCAAATGAAGTAGCATATTTTGAGACTGAGATAGGAGTTTACAAGAAAGAGGAAGTCCTCACCTTCTCTGTACTAAATCTTGAGGATACATTGCCCCTAGAACACAGTGACCCAATGATCGACATCAACCAAAAAGTTCTAATAAGGAAATTGCAACAAGATAGGCTGGTATTAGGAGAAGAAATTGATTTGAGCATTTTGTTGCTTCCTAATTAGTGTAGGATTCATTATCACAATCATTCAGAGTTAACATGCCTACCATGCCTACCATGCTTAGATATCTTAAATCATATAGGCTAGTCTTAACAAAGTTTTCAAGAAAAACCCCAAACACCCATCAATGAGTTTTCTTTTGAAGTTAATGATGCTACCATTCTCACTAGGACTAACCTTCCTCAAGAGGAAGATTCCTCACGGGTTGAGCAGGCTCAGGTTCTATGCTCTAACATTCAAGAAGAAATTGAGGTGTCTGAGTTCTTTTCCGATACACCTACCCCAGATACTCTACCAATGCCCAAGGCATTAATGAAGAATGAATTAGATTGAAATTTGATCCAAGAAGTTGTCCAGGAAGTAATTATTGAACAAGCTATGAATATAGAAAAGTCTTCAAGTGAGCCTAGCCCCAAGTCAATTTTTGGTGACCAGCAAAAGTCTGAGCCACCACATATCCCAAGTAAGTCATCCACTATCATCCCTAAAAAGAAAGAACTCCCAAATAAAGACCAATTTTGGACTCTTAAATTTGATGACTCCAAATCCAAGGTAGGAAGTGGAGCAGAAATCGAACTAACCAACCTGAAAGGGAAAACTTACTTTGCATCTTACAGGTTGCATTTTGGCTGCACAAACAACGTGGTTGAGTATGAAGCACTTGATCATGGACTTATGTTTTCTCATAAAAAGAAGGTCACTGCTCTCATGGTCATGGGGGATTATGAAGTGATCGTGAAATAGGTACGTAGCCAGTATACATGTCATAACAAAAGATTGGCTGCCTACAAAAACAAAGTTTGGAACTTAATTGAAGACTTTGATGCTTTTGGGATTACTCTGATCTCTAGAAAAGCTAATCAAATTGTAGATGCCCTTGCCGTTGCTGCTAGCACCTTGGAACCCATGCAAGAATCTAATCTAAAGAGATTTTCAGTTGAATTAATCTCAGTCCCAACTGTCCTTGATAATGTCCAAAATTTTTAGGTATTCAATGACGATCAACATATATTGGCCTTTCTAGCAAGTTTAGATATCTTTGAAGGGTAGATAATAGATGAATCTAAAAGAGATAAGGGAGATTGGGATCCAGAGAATGGTGGTGCAAAAGGGATATTGGAGCTAAAGAGCAATAGCATTCCAAAAGGGATGGTAGCTTTAGAGAGAATATTTGATTTTGACCCACGGGCTCGACAGAGGATGCCCATAGAGAATGAAGGAGGGAAATATGAATCTGTCAATCTGACTCACTTGGGCCCATAAATAAATTTTCTCGTAGGGAAAACCTATCCTACAAAAATTAAATAGAAAATAGTAAGCGTTTTGGAGCAGAACATTGCAACCATTGCTTGGGGGTATGATGACTTAAAGACCTTTGACACTTCGGTGATTACTCATACTATACCTCTTAAGCTAGAAGCCAAGCCCCTCCGTTAGAAACAACGCTCGATCAATGCTTTAATTGAGCCCCTGATCTAGAAGGAGGTACAAAAGCTCCTATCTACAAGGATAATCTTTCCTGTTAGACATTCTACGTGGGTGGAAAATCTAGTTCTTGTATGCAAGAAAATTGGTGAAATCAGACTATGTGTATATTTCAGGAACCTAAATAAAGCCTCTGAGAAAGATAATTATCTGCTGCCTTCTCTTGATGAAGTGCTACAAAAGGTTAATGGGTCCCAGATGATGTCATTCTTAGATGGATATTCTGGGTACAATCAAGTCCTTGTCAGTCATGAGGACAAAATGAAGACATCTTTCACCACCAAATGGGGCACATTTGCCTATTGGAGGATGCTGTTCGGTCTTATTAACACTAAAGAAACCTTTCAATAGGAAATGGATGTAGCCTTCAAATATTTGATAGGGAAGTGTATAATTATTTATGTGGATGATTTAACCATCTTCTCCAAGAATCGGGAAGACCATGCTATAGATATAGAAAAGGTTCTCAAAAGGTGCATAAGCTATGGTGTCTCCCTCAATCCAAAAACGTGTGTGTTTGGAGTATCTGAAGGGAAAATCTTAGGTCACATCATATCAGAAGAGGGGATATCAATATACCCTGATTGAGTGGAGGCTATCTTGAAATTGACAAGGCTAGGCAGCAAGAAAGAAATGAGATCCTTCTTCGAGAGGATCAATTAGAAAATTTATAACAAAAATTGTCAAACCCCTCAATGAAATGATGAAGAAAGAAGCTAAAATAGAATGGAGCAATGAGGCTAAATCCACTTTCTCGCAGATCAAACAGTCAATATTTGAGGCACCTGTGTTGACTAGGCCAGATTATCTAAGGCCTTTTTATATCTATTCTTTCGTATTTGACCATTCATGTGCAACTGTCTTAACACAACAAAGAGGTGAGGGAGAGGAAAGACCTATCACCTTCATGAGCTCTCCTTTTAATAATGCAGAAGTTAGATACTCACCCTTGGAGAAACACGCCTTTGCATTGGTTCGAGCGGTAAAGAAGTTCAGGCATTACATTTTGTGAAGTCAAGTAATGGCCATAGTGCCTAATCCAGCTGTGAAGTCTCTCCTATGCAAAGTGAATTGGGAGAGCGAAGAGGAAAGTGGAGGGATATTCTACAAGAATTTGACTTAGAGATTCATCCAAGGGAAAGGTTTATCAAAAGAAATGGCAGATGTGGACAAAAACATCACCTGTCAGCAGTACACTATCCAATCATTTACTAAGGATCCCTAGTAAATAGACTTGATCTTCTTCCTCCTCAATAACAAATGTCCAGAAGGAATGAATACTACTCAGAGAAGAGCTTTGAGGATGAAGAGTTCTCACTACATGCTTAAAGGGGGATCTATCTACAAAAATAACTTTCAAGGGATTTACCTACGCTGTTTGGATCAACAAGAGGCTAAACATGCCATTTTTGAGTTTCATGGAAGACATGGAACAATACATGGGTTTGCGGATGCTTTGGCTCATCAGATTCTTAGATAAGGCTATTATTGGCCTTATATATTTTGGAATGCATACCAACATGTCAGAACGTGTCATGTATGTCAAACCTCTGCACCTAGGGAAATAAATTCGGTAATGCCATTGCAACCAGTGTATGAGGTAAGGCTGTTTGGCCAATGGGCCTGGATTTTTTAGGTGTCATTAATCCCAATTCTTCTGCAGGTCACAAGTTCATCTTGACTGCAACTGACTACTATACACTATGGATCGAGGCCCAGCCCTGCAAAAATAGCACCACATAGGTGGTTATCAAATTTTTGACTGAGAACATCACCACCAGGTTTGGAGTTCCATTTGCTCTGGTATGTGATAATGGCCTTGCATTTTCTTCAGCTGAATTCATTCAATGGGCTTATGAACATGAAATTATTTTGAAATATTCATCCAATTACTACCCTCAGGGAAATGGAGTAGTTGAGTCCACTAATAAAAATCTGTTGGAAGTGATAAGAAAGTTGTTAGAAAACAATCCTAGGGATTGGCACACCCAGTTGAGATTTTCCCTATGGGCAGATCAAACCTGAATCAAAGCATCTCTAGGAAATTTTCCATTTAAGTTGGTCTATGGCCAAGACCCAGTCTTCTCGATCCATTTACAAATACCTGTTCTTAGGTTTATGCAGGAATTTTACACCAAGGATGATAGGATCGAGGTCAGATTACTTAATTTGCTTAACATGGAGGAACAAAGAGATGCTGCTTTGTAGCAATTCTCTAAACATCAAGCTATCGTCAAATGCTGGTTTGATAAAAGGGCCAAGGTAAAAGCCTTTAGGATATCAGATCTTGTATTACTATGGGATAAAGCTAGAGAGAAGAAGGGAGATCACCAAAAGTTTGATAGACTCTGGTTAGGTCCGTATCAAGTGGTTGAGATACTAGGCGAGAATGCTTTTAATTTAAGTACCTTAACAGGAGAACCTGTTCCATTGCCAATTAATGGTTAGTTTCTCAAGCACTATTTTGGTTCATGAAAGGTTTGATGTTTTAAAAGAATGTATTATACTATATCATATGTTATTAAATTTTTGTTTGTTTTTTTTTGTTTAATGTTTCGTTTTGTTTCGTTGGGAATCTTCATTTTTGTCCATCTCAAGATAGGGGGTCGTTATTCAAAGTATACTACAGGCACTAGGAGAGAAATTGGTTTAGGTATTTTCATCCACATCTTTAAAAATGATTTCGTTCTGAAAATCATATTTTATGACCATTCTAATGTTGGTTTGAAAAGTTATTAGGGGTAGAAGATACACTATGAATATCTCATGAATTATGATAAAAATCTGTCACCAAAATAGATAACATCTGCCTAAGTAAATACCTATCTGTTTTAGGGTGGCTGCACCTTTTGATTCAAGTGAAAAATCTGATTCCAAGACTGTCATGAAATCCATTGTAGTTCTCAACCCACATTTCAGAACAATTGTGTCTGAGTATTGAGGAAAGTTCATAAAAGATTTCTACGAGTGAAGCTTAAGTAAAAAAAGAGAAAAGAAAGAAAGAAAAGGAAAACTCAATATCAAATGGGTGAATCAAATATCTCTATCGGGGCTATAGACGCATGTTTGGAAGTAGAGCAATTCTTTGAGAGAACTCGAGGTATCTCCGTCGGGGCTATGGACGCTTGTCTGGCAGCGGAGCAATACCAAGGATTTCATTGCACGATAGTTAAAGGACTCAACCTATGTAGCTTGAATCTTAGGTATAGTTGTTCAGGAGCAGAGAAAGTATCTATAAAGAATCATGCACAATATACACACACACTTAGATTCAAAAATATTCATTAGCACCTACATCTAAGATTCTAGCTCAATCTTATCCTATATATATGATCTTATTCAAGTTAACATGCTTCATAAGCCAAGTGGTTTTGGGGTGACAGGATTTTTTTTGGGGTATCTTGAAAATGGGTAAACCATTTTCCTAGCTGAGTTGCCATTTGTTATGCCTTGCATAACCACCCCATCTTTTGCCTTGGTCAAAATGGGTCCCCCTTTTTTGTCCTTGTTTGTTTTCCAAATAAAGTTTGGAGTTATTCTTTTCCAATACTTTATTTTTCTTTGGTTTGTTCTGCCAGAATCGGAACCGGAACTAAATTGGGTTTTGAAACTTGTTTCAAAGATTTCATGCCGATCCTAATCTCGACGGTCTTTTAGTTTTTGTCTTTGTCGAAGCCAGAGCCGGAGTGGAAGTTAAGTCTGAAGTTATTCATGGTTTTGAAATAAAGGTTCATTCCGCCTCTGCCTCCACCTTTTGTTTTGTTCGTTTAGATTTAGGTTTTATGTTAGGTTTTCTCATTTTGGTCTTCATTTTTTTATTTGCCTTTTTGTTTCACTTTCTTTTTTGTTGGCGGAACCGGAGCCGAAATGGGAACCAAATACGAAACTCAAACGAATTTCTAAATCAATTCCCACTCTGATTCTGCTCTCGCCGTTTTGGGTTGTTTGACTTTACTGAAGCCGCACAACAGTAATGTGCTAGTTCCCTCTGTAGTTTCGACTCTGATCTGCCACATTTATGGCATTAATTATAGGAGCCATGCACCTATGAAGCTGCAATTTTAACCTTAATTAGGGATCAATTGGAAGTTATCATCATTGTTTAAAAGATCAAGTGCAAATTAGAGTTACAGTGGAGCATTTGGGCATGTGATTCGATCGAAAGGGAGATAATTATGCGCGAAATCACTTCAGAGGGCTAACCTATTTGTTTGTGTTTGAGGCAGGGTTTGTGTTCTTCTCTTTTGTTTATTTTGCGTATCATTTCGTTTGGTCGTTGGTTTCTCGTGAATTTGTGACTCGATTTTCTTGCGAATTCATGTTGTTTATTTTGTTAGTATTCTCTTTTTTTTTTGTTCTTTTGTTTTTGTTTTGATTTTTTGGTGTTTTGTTTCTCATTTGTTTGTTTTTATCACGGTCGTTTTCACATTTTAATCGTGTCCATATTGTGATGCCCTGGTTTTTGAATGGCATGGTTTCGTTACTTTTTTTTATGTTTGTAGGGTTTGTTAAATTATGGTTTTACTTAGGAATCCTATTACGCATTGATCTGATTAGTTTGAATGGGGGTAAATTCATGCCCTAATTGTTTAAAGTCGTGGGTTTATGAATTAGGGTTTTGGCACTTTTTTGTTTTGTTTTGTTTTGAATATGATGCCCTAATTATTACAGTTTCCTCTTGGTCATATGGGTATGTTCCCATATAAGTCTATTTTTAGACCCTTTTCATTTTGATATGACCTTGTCCTTAGATCTTGATGTTATTTATCATCCTGTTGAAATTAATTATGATGTCATGATTATTTTTGAGTGGAACTGGAATCGGAATCAATTTTGATCTTGAACCATGTTTTGTAATAAGTATCCATTTCATTTCCATCCCGTCTCTGACTCTGCTTACAGTAAGAAGTAGGATTTCAAAATGTTGGTAACTCTACCGAAACCGGAACCGACACCAAATATGAAATTGAAAATTCTTCACAGAACCAAATCGGTTTTCATTCTGATTCCGATTCTGGTTACCATCCCAACTCTGACTCCGGTCTTGCCATATCATTATTACAAACTCAATGCCAGTTCTAGTTCCAATCCCAACAATGTTTTTAAAAGAGACTGTTTGGAATGATTTCTACCTGGTTCCACCTCCGGTATTTATACAAGGATAGGATCTCTAAGTCATATTTGGTTATATTTATTATTGATCTAATTTGGGTTTTTTTTGCAGGAAGTTAAAGGATGTCAGGAGTATTAGGAGAAGCTTCTCAGAGGAGTCAGCCTGCATAAACTTTGAAGGCATCAACTAAGCCTAAGAAGGTTAAACCAAAACGACTACCTTATACCTTGAGGTATAACCATAAGGTTGCTACTATCACTGTTAGAAAAGTGGAATCTGATTGGGATGATATAACTGACACAAATATGGGTCCATTTAATTATGAGGATCTGTATTCAGAGACATTTTCTGAAGAGGTGATAGGGAGAACTCAAAGAATAGTTGAGTCTGGCCTAGCTCATATTGTTGTATTTCCTCTATCCATTCAATGCTCGGAGTTGATCATGACAACAACCGGAGCTTACAATCCGGCCACTAGACAATGTGTAGATTCACAAGATAATGTTATCATAGACTTGACTCCTTAGATGTTTCAGTTTATGTTCAGTGTCCCTAATCCAAAGAACCTATGGCAAATTAATGACGTAAAAGCCTTAGAGATATATAGCAGTCACAAGGAGACTAATAAAGCCCACTTAAACAACAAATGGTTAAGAGTAGAGAAGAAGTCCCTGACAAAGCTCTCAGATCAGCCAAAAAGGGCAGAATTCTACAAAGAATTAGCAGACATTATAATGATGTTATCTAGGGTAGTTGTAAAGAGGGATGCCTTTCATTTTAAGGAATGGATGTTTCCATTCATTCAGAAAATCTTGGATGGTAGGAAATAGTTTGATTGGCCTATGATTGTCTCAAATAACATACATCATCAGCTGACCAGAGTAAGGGAAACTAAGAGATTCTTCAGGACCTCTTATGTTGTCTATGCAACAGCCAGGGGAGGCATCTTTCCAAGGTTAAGAAAAGTGGGAATATTGGGAGAATGTGATGGAAAAAAGAGAGTATGGGATCATTATGACCAGCTGCCCGTACATATTTTTGAATCACATTTTAGAAGAGTTAATGATGCATTTTTATATGTAGTTATTAATCAACTTACTGGAGATGCAGGGTATAGACTAAGCCAGAAGGCCATGGAATTTATTGCATAATGGGGATGTTGGTATATCCAATACCCCAAATTTACTTATTTTAGGTTGGCTGGGTTTGAGGGTCATCCTCATTTACTTCCAAGATGCTACAACAACAAAATGGTTTTGATGGAGTTTATTTACCAAGTTTTGGGGGTCAATACCAGGTTTGGAATAAAAAATAAACTAGGTTGTCACAAGTTCCCCATGCAATTGGGTGAGTATAGTTGCCCACACCTTGTGGGAGCTAAGGTGGTTTGTAGTGAATTGATACATTTGAAATTGGGCTTATATACTACCCAAAAGAACTTTGATCCGAAGAAAAAGATGAATTCTTCACTTGCTTCAGTCTTTGATAGAAATTTCAATTTGCTGGAGGACTTCTGGAGTGATCTCCAAGATGAATATGACCTTAGGAAGAGGAATTATGAGAGGTTTCCTGTTCCACTCATGGTGGAATTTGGGGTGAAAGTTGATGTTCTAGATACATTATCAGATGATGGGGCAGTGTTGGATCCTTCGTATGAGGCATTGGACATAGGTACTAAGAGTTTGGACCCGGTGGATTGGGATATTGAGGAGACAATTGACATCAAGAAAATACGAAGACCGGTCTTGGATAGGAGTATCCAATGGGTTGTGCTCAGAGCCAAAGCTCCTAGTGGTCAAGCTCCTAAGAAAGGGAAAGGATACAAGAGAACCAAAAGGAAAGTGCCTCCTAAAGAACCATTAGAATTATTCCCTTTGGATATTGAAGAACTTGAACTTGAAGCTTTGGCCCAAGATGTGCTTGAGACACATGAGGAATCAACATGACTTGTGGCTCCAACATCAATTGTGGGTGAATCATATGCCCAATTCGCTCCTACAGAGTGACAAGGTGGAGAGATGCCTAAGGGGACTCTCCATGATATAGCTGAAACCTTGAAGGGAAAGGAGGTAGAAATGGAGGTCCATGATATTGAAATAGAATTTGATGAGACTTTATTAGAAAAGGATGCACAAGAGGAGATGCCTCTGGAGAAAACTTAGCATGTGTTAACAGAGGAAGACCAATGGGCATTTTTTTAAGAAGTAAATAAGGCTTCAGATGCGAAGGCACATGCAAAAGCTATAGAAAAAAAAAAGGAAATAGATGCTAAGGAACAAGCTGATGCATTACTTCAACAACAACAATTGGAGGCTAAGAAAAGAGTCAATGAAGTAATAAAGCAGCAAAAGCAAAAGGAGCATGAGCTCAAGACAAAGGAAGAAAATGACAAGTTGGAGATGGTGCAAAAGATCCATGAGCTAGAAGAGGAAAAGGATAAACATAGGAGAGAAAGAGAATCCCTTGAGGCCAAACTCAAAATAATTGAAGAGGCCTACAAGAAAAGGGAGGAAGCAGAGCACCTACAAAAGGGAAAAGATGCTGAGGAGTTGGCTAAGCAACAACAAAAGGAGAAGGAAGCTTCAGATAGACTTAAGGTTTTGGAAGAAGAAAGAAACAAGATACTTGAGGAGAAGAGGTTGGAAGAAGAAAGATTGGAAAAGGATCAAGAGGATAAGAGGATGCAAGAGCAGAAGGACAAGGAAGAAGCTGAAAATCTTGCACAAGAAAAGGTAGAGGGAGAAAAAAAAAATGTACAAGAGGTTGATTCTCAAGCTAGGGTTAATATAATACAACCATTATCATCTACAACTGCTGCCTCCTCTTCTATTGTAATGGGTACTACTCGAAGTGCTCCTACCTGGTTGAAGCTTGATCTTCAAAAGAGACCAATAACACCCTCACAGCCTCTTAATTGGGATGACATGATGAAAGAAATTGAAAAAGAGAGACCCAAGAAGAAGGCTAGGATCCTACATTCCACAAGGCTAACTGAGGGAGGAGAAATTATTGCTGAATATGCAATACCAGTGGTGAATAAGGATGTGGGAGATATGCAGGTCACTGATTACCAGTTGGGCACTGTCAATTTGGGAAGGCCTACAAGAAATCAGCAACTGGAATTGATTTATGTTGTAGCATCATCCACCAAGTCAAGGATGATAAAGGATGAGCTCAAAGTTTAATTGGATCAGCTTTGCACCTTTTTAAATGATGTTTCTGCTCCTAGATCACAACAAGTTACCACCATAGAGACACCAATTTTGCTCAGGAAAAGAGAGGTGGATGATTTGGTGTAGGTAAGGAATAAGGCTGGGATGATGGTCACATGGACTGATAAGCTAAACTAGGAGATAGGTGAAGTGCTAGGGAGCAGTTTTGAGGTTCATAAGGCAGCATTAGAGTTAATAGAGGAAATAAAGCACCATGCTAAAACATTGGAAAAAAAGGAAGAAGAATATAGGGGATATGTTTAGAAGATTAAAGAGATCAATGAATTGCCAAAATCCACTCTTCTTGAGTAGTCAATCCTTGAAGAGGACAACACAAAATTCTTGGAAAGGCCTCTAGCATAATCTGGTTGAGATCTAATTTCATATATAAGCATAGGAATGAAGTTTAGGATGCTAGTAAGGAGTTAAATGAAACACTTGATGAACTAGAAGCTGTTGTAGCTATTCTAATTAAGGTTGATATATCGATTAAGGAGGGTCTTCCTCTAAGTCATTTAAAAGAGAAGTGGGATAGTAGATTTCAAGAGGTTATGCAAAAGGAAGATGATGGAGAAGATCTATTATTAGATAGATTGATGGATATCAGGGAAGAAGTAAAGGCTGCAAGAAGGGAATTGAAAAAATTGAGGGACATGAAAGAGTTTGCTGCTATGGAGTTAAAGAGAATCAAATTCGAGGACAACTAGATTGATGGGCCGGATATAGATGTTCTTCAATAGGTTTTCTCCAGTTATGATGAATACACTTTGGAGAAAACTACGCAAGGATGAGTGGCAGTCTTTTGGGCGCATGTTTTTTTTCCCCTTTTCTTTTATTCTCTCTTGTAATTAATATTGGAATTGGAGATCAACCGGTCTTAGTTTCCAAGAAAGTTTCAGTTCCTAAAATTATGGATCTCAATTTTGATTGAGAGGATTTTATGCTTTGTACATCTATATATACTTTTGGGGTACCATATTGTAAGGGTCGGCTAATGAGAATAAGATTAGCCACTTGATAGTAGGAGTTAGGAATTTCATAGCTTTGCAAAGATACTTTGTTATTTTTTTAGTTACAGTTCAATACAAATATAAGTTTTTACACAATATTATGTTGGAATTGAGTTTACTGGATGAGGTTAATGAATCATAACTGTCTATATTCCGGTAAGTTTGTTGAAGCATAAGTGTTTCTTATTTGATGAGAATCAATAGAAGGAACCAGATTTAAAGATTATTTCATTAAATTGTCTATGGATTAAATTGTTGAATGTCTATTGATCTATGATTTTAGCAACGAATGAGAGTTTGTTCTTTTTGAATCTTTAAAGTATTATGGTGTGTGATTGTGATGGTTAAACTAAGCACCATAGATGCATGCAATAGTATGGATTTTTCTGTAAATTGCATCATGTTATGGTTTTCTTGATCTATTGGAGAAACATTTGTTGTTGAAAATATATGTTTGGATATTAGATAATTTTTATTCATGTTTCACTGATGTATGCCTTGATCTATCTTTTTCTTTTTATTTAAACCCCCCCTTTTTCGTTAAGTACAGATTGATGAATCTATCATTGATTGCATTCCTTATTACCAGCAAAGGCCCCTTGAATATTATAGTTGCATGGACCAATTGAGTGACACCAGACAGTTCAAAACTAACTACTAGGACCTTGGGAGTTAGGCTACTATATGTTGTCTTCCTTTTTCAGGAGAAATAGAGTAGAGATATTCTATTTAATGTTGTTTGTGTCATTTTCACCATTAATAGAAAGGTTCCTTGGAGAAAAGCCTGATAGCTTGAGGTAGATTCAGGATGGTGAACAAGGATCCCTATGTTTGATGACTCAAACTATGCATTCTGGAAGGTTAAAATGGAAGGATATCTAGTTTACCTTGGATTTGATGTTGCATAGGCAGTGAAGAATACATATTCGATACCTACAAATGGATTGAGCACAAGTGATGAAATCAAGGCCTGTGAAACAAATGGTAAAGAAAGGTTTGTCCTTTTGAGTAGTCTTACAAATTATGAATTAGTGAAAGTAATGGATTTGAAAACTCCTAAATAAGTTTGGGATAAGCTAGAAAGTATTTATGAAGGAGATGATAAGGTTAAACAAGCTAAGATGTAGAATCTAAAGACACAATTTGAGAACTTGTGAATGTTTGAAGATTAAACAATTACCAGTTACATGTAGAGGGTTGACGAACTTGTCATGCAATGAGAGGTCTTGGTGCAAAATTCAAAGAACCTAAAGTGTTAAAGAAAATTCTCAAAAATCTTCCTAATTCTTATGGTGAAAAGGTTACTCCTATTGAGGAAGTTACAAATTTTAATACTTACACTAGAGATCAATTGTATGACACACTAACTACATTTGAAATGAGAAAATATGGTCTGAATAAAGGTGCAAAAGTGGAGACTGCTTTCAAAGTTGGAAAATCAGAAAAATTTGAAGATTCAAATGGAGATGATGTTGATGATGTAGAAGATAACTTTGTAAGAAGGATGAAAAAGGGCACCAATAAGTAGAAAGGTAAATTATCTTTCAAATGTTTCAGTTGTGGACAAATGGGTCACTATGCTTCAAGATGTCCAAATGGAGTTGTGAACAATAAAAACAAGGAAAACAAAGGAAAGATGATAAAGAAAAGCTATTATGTTAGAGAAGATGTGTAACGCCCCACCACAAAACCTTAGAGGACAACACACTAACACCTAAAACAAAATATTAATTTTTTTTTGCAATATTCACATGATTATAAATGAAACATTAACTCAAATTCTAACCTAAGTCCTCTAAGGTCTGTGAATATGCTAGATGATCCCCATAAGCTAAAATAAAAGAACTGTTAAACATTACATTAAACAAATTCCTTCAAAAATATGAAGTTACACTTAATCATCACATTTACAAGATCACCTAATATGAAATAACCATTACATATATTCCATAGAGATCAATTGAATCAATCCATTTAATTACATATACAATAACATTTGTTACATAGTTCATTACATAAGAGAGTTCAACATCAGCTTACATCATCATCGATACAAGTGAACAACAATGTCTCCTCGAATACATGTGAGGAGAGTACATCCAAGTATGATACATGATACATCGGATTTATGGTTCGATACAAGTACATGAATAAAAATACACTTGAGCTGGTACGAATGCAAAAATATTCAATTCAGAAGAAGTGACCACAATCATGATCAAAGAGAGGGAACCCAAAGGAGTACAATGCACTTTCCACCCAACCATGTGGAACCCAAAGGTCCACCCCCTGTGCTAGGAGATAGCAAAGGGTCCCACCATCACATACATGAAAAAGACAAAAGACAACACAAGGATAACATGACATCAATGAAAAAGTAATGCACAACATCAAACGATAGTAACATCACTTATAGAGGCACACAACATCGAGGAAAATAAGAGACAAGGGAATACTAGGTTGTTGTAAGAGGTCCCAATAAAATCAAAGAGCAAGCCACTTGCACAATCACATAAATTATTAACAAAATAACAAGGCAAGGCATAACCCTTCCCACTCACAAGTTCCAACCACATAGGTGAATATACCGTGCAAGGCTAATGACCCTCGTATTTTCAATCAATACAAAACAACCATCTCAAGGATTATCAATTAATTCTATCAAGAAAAGAATTGCTCCCTAGCCTCTAGAAGACTTCCTATAACCATTTTATACAAAATACTTGTACATTTGAACAATAACCAAAATCAAATCCATGTCAAAATCAAACATAGTAATCAATAATAAAATCAACCAAATGGTGTGTCCAAGGAAGACAATATTTGCACACTGTCTACACTCATTACATAATCACTAAATTACTCAATTAATTAAAAGAATCATTCAAGTAACCAATAATCGTATAATAAAAAATCATCCATTACACGATTATGAACACAATCCACACTTAATAAGGATCATCTAATTCTATTACTTAATCCTCCTAAATATACTTAAATCCATTTATTTTCATTGTTATTCGATTTTCTAATTCATTTATCTACATACTTAATTACTCGTTCAATAATAACCTTCCTATTCAAAAACCCTAAGTAACCAAGACTAAGAAATGTAACATCACCTGTCTACTTAACAAACCCTATTTCTCAAATATATATATATAAAGCAATACAATTCACTCTAGTTAAAATATTCATTTACTAAATTCATCCAATACAATCTTTCATTAAACTCACTTGAACAATTACTCCAAAAGTGACAACATTAATTAGTTTTTTGATAAGTACCATTTGCTAAGAAGTCAACCATTTACTTGGAAACCACATAGCTCAAATCAATGTTTATGAATGTGAGTTTATCAACTAATTGAAAACTAAGAACTACCAAATTATAAAGCTACACAAATATTAAATACACATGATAGAAATCATCATATATTGATTAACCAAGACAATATAAACCATTTATTTAAGTAAATCCTTTAGTCATCTAATTATGAATAAGCCAATTCCCATAAGAAAAATCAATCTATTACTATTATCATAACACCTACATGAAGATCTATATAAATACACTATTAACACAATACAATTTCCATTACAATAAGATAATTTACCAAGTGATATATATATATATATATATATATATATATTTGATATACATATTTATACATGTAGACATCGAAAATATACAATTCAATCCGACACATTGGATCCTGATTTACTAACACCATTTCATCTTGAATCATCTCCTTTGCTAGTCATTTAATCGAATAATCTGTATTTCATTAAATTCATCACTCTTGATCTCTTAATTAAATAAATCAATTTTATTTAATTAATTTGCAATCCATCTTTTAATTAAATAATTCACTTTATTTAATTAAATATCTAAAGTCATCATTTAAATTGAATAAATTAAACCTTATTTAATTTAATCTAACATTGTCCCCTTTAGTTAAATAAATCAAATCATTTATTTAATTAAATCTTTCTTCACAATTATTGATTTAAATTAACTCATACATTCAAGTCAAAGTTGTCACATCCCCTAATCTCTCTTTAAATTAATTAAACTTTAATTACTTTAATCTTAATCTATGTCACATCCTCTAGAGAATGCAACTTGCACAATAAATCAATTACTTTGATTTATTAAATTTCCTATTTTCCCTCACATGGCATAAAAGGGGAATATTCCCTCAAATTTGAATTCAAAATCCAAGGGGATGGGTACTTCCAACAAGGAATTTAATGCCTCTTACATGTCCTTATCCTTGAGACAATTGACATTAACTCCATTCTTTTCTCCCTCCAACATGTCACATTCAAATTTCAAATTTGAATTTCATAGCATTTATCATGCACATTGACCGAAATGTGCACAACCTTCAACCATTCACATCTTGAAAAGTGGCACTTGGCCATTGGATGTTGAATGATCCCACATTGTTCAATTTCACTCATTCTTCCAATTTGGAAATCTATAAATGAGAGACTCTTCCCCTCATTCTATCATCCAAAATTTGAGAAAAATTACTATACTCAACTTCATCCTCATCCACCATTTTAGCAAAGTTACTCTCTTCACATTGAGAGTTAATTTTTTCCATTTCATAGCTAGGTTACGCCAGAATATCATCAAGGAGATTCAGTCATCCATAAATCATCAAAGAGCTTACAAAGGAGTCGAGAAAGGGCCAATTTCGACACACCAATCGGCACCAACTCCCCCATGGGATCAAGAGTTTGCTTTGCTTAAATAGATTTGATTTAGTTTCTTGTATTATTCTTAATTTCATTTCTATTATTGAGCATTGTTAATGGATTTCATGGGGAATACTTGTTTTATCTTGCATATGAACTCACTAATGTGTTTGTTTGTCATGTCTATGCAAGAATAGGATTGGGGTTCACAATACACATACATCTATAAACATGCATATATATACATATATATATATATACACACACACACACGAATACAAACAAGTACACATAGATACACACACATATCATGTATGTCTGTATATATAGTTGTACTAGTAATTTTTTTCAGATTTACTTCAGTTCCCATTAGTTTTGGGTCCCAATGTAGTCCTATCAAACTTTGAAGGATATATCCAGTGGTAGAATAAAATAGTGTTCATAAGTATGATAAGGAGAGGGAGTGATAATTTCAGTGTAGCAGCTTGCCTGTGAGAAAATTGTCATACCAAGCAAAAAATATTACAGATTTCAAGTCAAAATATGAGAAACACCAACAACAGAAGGAATGAGAAATGCTAAGCAAGAGATGAACCAATAAAGATGTTCAAATCATTGGGAGTTCCTCATGCATCAAGGTTAAGAATTTCAATAAATTTAGGAAAGTGCGAATTGGAATGAGAATGTACGGTCTAGAGATTCAAATCACAGGAAACTCTAACAAAAGGTGCACTCCCAACATTTATGATGGTTTCCCTTTCCCATACATAAGGGCAGCACTCGGAAGGATATTACACAATGTACTACCAACTCAATTTGAGATCAAGTACATGATAGAAAGGCAACAAACAAGGCTGATCTTAGCTCCACCATGTATATGTTTATGATTTAATCACTATCCAAATCCAAAATATTATCTTTTGCACATTATTATAGTTTATGATTTCAATTTTCAAGTAATCTCTTAGGAAACAATAGTTTTAGTATATCTAAGATCATAATTTAGTAATCGATGACTACACAACACATAGGTTTCACTACAATAATGCAGAATTCAGGAAGAACAAAGGAAATTGATTATTAATAATACCAAAGAAAACTGTGGTGCCTGTGGATCATATATGAACAAAGGTGGAGTATTTCCAAAAATACTACCTTTTAGATGGATCCTAAAATGCTGCAACTTATGTTCTTTTCTAAAATATCCGCGCAGAAGCGGGCAGGTGCGATGAGGTCCAAATAATAAGGAGATTGATGAAATATAGAGGAATTAAATAAATACCCCGAAGTAGTTGGATTTAAGGCCCTAAGATGGTACATTATTGTTGTGTAGGAGACATATCACATCCACAAACACGGTATATCTATGTAGAGGCAGAGAAATTGGCTTGGCAAATGGAGACAACAGAGTATTTCCAGATTCAAGACTTTTACTCAATGCTGTGGAAGAGAAGAAAAAAAAATCCTTTGTCTGCCACCAAAGTGAAAATTTATCAATAGCATTTGGTTTGTTAATCATGGCCCCTAGCACAACTATTAGAGTTGTTACGAACCTCCAAGTATGCTCTAATTTCCACGCTGCATCTAAAAATATCTCCATGATTGTTGCAAGAGAAATTGTTCTAAGAGGTGTGAATCGTTTCCATCATTTGAAATTGTACGATATTCTAATGGAGGATATTGGTGGTACTAAGTGAAACAATCTAAAGATAGGAACGCACTAAAAAGATGGGTGCATCGACAGGGCAAAATAATTATTCAAAATAAAACCTCAAGAAATATGATATCATGGAAGCTGTGATTGTAGGTTACATTTCAAATGGTAAAGGAAACATGCAACATTAAATATGGAGAAATTTAAGGCAAAGGTGAGGGACATTTAAACACTAAGGATTATAGTATGAGGATTTGATTCCCATTTATGCAAGAGTTACTTGAATCATTTGTCACAATGAGAGGAATAAGTTGCTCAGTTTAGAAGCTTGCCAGACAAATCGAGATTAAAGATCTAGCACGAGAATAAACAATGATGGAAACAAAGAGTCCCAATTCTAAACTATAACAATGAATCTATGTGGTTGGAATCAATTAGTTCAACACAAAATTAAGTCACTTCAAAAGCATGATCATCGCCATGGATTGTGTCAAGATCTATAGGGTTCACTTGCTAAATAAAATATAATGAGTAAAAATCCACATACTAGGTCCATGGGATTTAGTGGCTTGAATAAGGGAGCTTTCCGTATCCACTGGTGCACTTCGTATATGCTTAAGCCATGTATATTGTTGTGGTCTTGAGCAACCCACCATGGAATGAGAGTTCATTGGACAAAAAATTTCTTGTGAGATCAAGGCATCCTCCCCCTAAAGATTTCAAGAACCAAAAAAAAAAAGTCCAAGAACTAGATAACTTCCAAAAAAACCCCAATCCAAGATTAGTTTTTTTCCGTAAAAATCCCAAAAATCCCCTTTTCCTTTTTTTTGCAATATAACTAATTTATTTACCTTTCTTTTTAAACCCATTAATCCATGCATTATTGATTTTAATTATTTTATCAATTGCACACAATTAAATCAATTTTTAAATATATAATTTCTTAATTTAATCTTTCTTTTATTTCTATTTGCACAATACAATAATTTGATATATATATATTTATTTTAATATTTCTTTATTAAATCATCAATTTTCATTTATTTAAACCAAATAAACATTATTAATATTTTATTTAATCTATATTTAAAATGTATTTAAGCATCTATTTTAATTATCAAGCATGCCTTTAAACTTTAATAACTCTATTTTAATATAATAATCAATCAAAGTACTAATCAACCCAATTTAAATCAAATGCACAACATAATAAGCAGTACGAGATCACATATCGAAATGAAGGGCAATACCACGACAAAAGAGATAAACCAAATCACAACGAACAACCAGGGTGAAACACAGAAGTGAACTACAAGATGTTGGTATTTCTGATGATGAATCTAATTATGGAGATACTGATGATAATGAATGTTTGTTCTCGGATTTAAAAGATGAATATGTTTCTACTAACTTTGAAATTTGTGTGAAGGAAAGTGCTTTGGAGAAAAAGGATAAGACTAGAGGTACTTTGGTATCTAATTTTCATGTTAGATAGGATAAGATCTATTGGGTTATTGACAGTGGTTGCTCAAATCATATGATTGGATACAAGAGTAAGTTTGTTAAACTTGAAAAATACGATGGAGGAATTGTTAAATTTGGATATGATTCAGGTGCTAAGATTTGTGGAATAGGTTCAATCATTTTTGATGGAAAGCATAATATTGAAGATGTTTACTATGTTAAAGGTTTAAGGCATAACCTCTCGAGTGTTGGAAAAATGTGTAGCAAAGGCTACACTATTATGCTTCAGGATGATGGATGTGAGATCAAAAAAGGGTCCAAAATTGTGATTACTCTTGGAAAGAGGATAAATGGAAATATCTATCAGATCAAGGGTGTTGATGGTCATTATTTTATGACAAATAAATGATAGCTGGTTATGGCACAAGAAGATGTGACATCAATTTTGATAACTTGGTTAGAATTAGTTTAGTTCAAGCAGTAAGGGATCTTCCAAATATTACAAATCCTATCAATGTTGTTTGCAGAGATTATCAATTTGGAAAACAAACAAGAAGTAGTTTCAAGGGAAAAGAATAATCTTCTACCAGATTGTTTGATTTGGTGCATACAAACCTTTGTGGTCCTATGAGAGTGAGAAGTCTTCAAGGTGATAGGTATTTCATGATTTTGATTGATGACTATTCTAGAATGACATGGGTTACTTTTCTCAGAGAGAAATCTGAAGCCCTAAATAGATTCAAAGAATTTAAAGTTATGGTAGAGAATGAAATGGAATTGAAGATCAAATGTTTAAGGTGTGACAAAGGTGGAGAGTTCACCACTAATCAATTTAACATGTTCTGTGAGAATCATGGCATAAAAATGCACTTGTCTTCCCCTAAGATGTCTCAACAAAATAGAGTGGTTGAAAGGAAAAATAGGACTATTGAAGAAGTTGTAAGGAATATGATGACAAAAGCTAACTACAAGAATTATACTGGAGAGAATCAATTCATAGTGTTGTTTACACACTTAATAGAGTTCAAGAAAAATCTAACAACACAAAGATTTCCTATGAGTGTTGGTATGGAAGGATCCCTATTGTCAAGTAATTTAGAGTGTTTGGAAGCAAATGCTATATAAAAAGAGATGATGAACACTTAGGAAAGTTTGATGCAAGGTCTGATGAAGTTATCTTCCTTGGATATTCTACTAAAAGAAAAGCTTACGGATGTTACAACTAAAGGATAATAAGGATTGTTGAAAGTGCAAGTGTCAAGGTTGATGAATAATTGAGGAATTCAATGGTGATAGATGGATATGAATTAGTTGAACTTTCTTGTAGAGGAGAAGAAGAAAAATATAAGGAAAGGAAGTACAAAATGAAAAGGAAGAAGCTATGAAAAAGGCCCCTAAGACCCCTAAGACCCCTAAGACCCCTAAGTATGTGCATAGAAATCATTTTGAAGAATAGATCATTGCAGACAAAAGAAAAGGTGCATTGACAAGAAGAAGAGTTGCTGAAGCAGAGGTAATTCTGTGTTTACTTTCTAAAGTTGAACCTAAAATAGTGAGTGAGGCATACAAAGATGAATATTGGATGAAGGAAATGGAAGAAGAAGTTATGTAGATTGAGAAGAATTAGACTTGGGAACTTGTTCCTAGACCTAAAATAAAGAACACAATTGGTACTAAGTGGGTATTCATAAACAAGTTGAATGAGAATGGAGAAGTGGTAAGAGCTTGTGTGTATGGGCTACTCACAAGTTGAAATAATAGAATTTGAAGCAATGTTCCACAAAGTTTCAGGGATAGGGATGGCGGATGAATTTCGAGGATGAGAGATGGGGTGTCTAAGTTTGGGGATGACAGGAGGAAGTCAGGGGGGCAGCAGGGGGGGATGGGGGTGGTGTTGAAATACATATAGTACTTAAAAAATTAGTTATAAAAAGATGTATAACAATATAATTATATCAGTGTAGAAGACTAAGGAATAAGTAAAGTTAAAACTTAAAAGTTTAAACACATTGCAATGATTTATCATTTCATTAAACTAGTGAATCGTTGAACATTGAAAATCAAAATGAAAATATAGAAATTGGAACGAGAACTAGATGTTTCATAATTTGAGTTTCATAATCATGATTCATGAATCGTAATTACAATGAAGTATCAAAAATGTTCAAAGTTCAAACTTCAAAAAAATAAGTAAATACTAATAGTAAATGGATTCAGGCTAATGGTTTGATGCCTCTAATGATCTAATCATCTCCAAGCTCCATGCCAATCTCCTCATCACTGGAGCTGTTGGACTCCACATGCTCAACCTCATCTAAATCAATACCGACCAACCTTGTTTGTGTAGGAACATCATCTATCTGTGCTAGATCTTCTGGCTCTACATCTCATTTGGTTGCTAGACTCTCCTTGTATGTAGTTGTGTTGCAGTCAATAAGATGCAAGGCACTATGTACAATCACAAGCTTCTCTTCCCTCCTAAAAGTAAGCTTGTTCCTCTTAATGGAGTGGATGAAGCTATAAGTAGACTAGTTCCTCTTAGCAACAAAAGAACTAGAAACCTGGGGTAACAAGTAAATGGCTAGAGTAGTAATCAAAGATCTAGTTCCATGCATAGTCCACCAAAAATTGGGGTCCTCCTCTGACATAGTCTCCAAATATATCTTGACTGCCTCTTAATATCCCTAAAGAGTGGAAAATTTTTTCCACTCAATATGAAGCAAGATAACCTCTATATGATCATACATTCTACCAATGGCCTTCATGAACCCTTCCTTCACCTCATCATCCTCTATAGGTGTCATTCTACCAGTGCATGACACATACCACTTTGGGTTCAATGCATATGCATCCATGTATAAAGGAGTGTTGAGATTCTCCAATCTACTCTAAATGATTGGATGAATATGTTTGGTGTAGAATTGAATTGTGGGGTTCTTCTCTTGCACTTTAGCCTTCATTTGATCAAGCATGGAATCAATGCACTCATATACCTCTCCAAGGGAAGGTGCATTAGAATCCCCAAAATAAATAAATTTGAAGACTGGATCAATGATGGAGACAATATATTTGGCATTATCCCAAAAGAAATCATTCTTCACCACCTCCTTAATCCTCAACCCCTGCTATGTCTTCGAATCATGCCATCAATTCCATTCTACTATCATTACCATTAGTTGCAATGCATCTTGCAACTCAAGCATCCTCTCCAAAAGAATAAAATATGGTGCATATCGAGTCTCTACAGGTTTCGGGAATTCCTTCTTGGAGAAGGTTCTAAAAAGTGCATGTGAAGTATGGTGGTTGCAGATAAACATCTGCACATCTCTAGCATCACTCACAATTGATTTGATCCAGCCAATTTTATCCATGTCCTTAAGTGCATTATTCATGGAATGCACACAAGGATTCCACCAAATGTGTCTATAGTCTTCCTTAATCAAATTCACTCCAACTTTGAAGACATGGGCCACATCTATCACTACCTATACCATATTTTGTGGCCCAACCACCTCTATGACATCCTTGAGGATCTGGAATTGATAATGAACATCGATGCTATGCCTTGAACAATCAATATCCCTAAGGAAATAAGGGCCCACTGTAGATGTAACCATGATATTGATGAGTGGACGATGGCTAATGTCCATCCACCCATCCATGAATATGCTACATCCACTTGTGACCTAGGTTCTCTTCATATTATCCATCAAAATATTAATCTTGGAATAGTTCTGAGCCAAGATTGTTGTCCTCAATTTAGTCTGCTCTAGTGGCACATATGATGGTCTTGCCCTTATTATATTTGACACAACTTCCTTATAATAAGGAGAGTGAGTCACATAGAATGGAATGCCATTGGAAAAGAAGAATTTTCCAATAGCATCATCCACCTCATCCTTTTCTTGTACATTGAATAAATTTTCCAATGGTTGTGAAATTGAAGATGACATCTTACATTTCCCATTAGGCTCTACTACACTTGAACTAGATGGATTTGGTGGCCTTAGACCCTGCAAGTAGAAGTAGAAACTGTTGAAATCTGATCACCCTTACGCCTATGTGTCAATGTAGCAGTCATAGGTGCTTCTTCCTCATTACAACCCCATAAATAATTTTAAAATTTCAGCCCTGTACTTCACATTATTCTCCACCATTTTGCATACATCTACACCTTTGCCTTGAATAAGAAGAAAGTGAGAATTAGTTCTAGTAATGCTCCCAAACTAGTCAAGATGAAAAATGTGGCACTTCCACTTTCTAGTACCCCCATGTGTCCTAGGATTTTCTCTTATCTTAGATGCAAATTGTTTTAGTGGTGATTTTGGATCAAAGGGGCCCTTGGCCTATTTTCTAAAGGTTTTTGAAGGGAATCTATCATTTCTACTTCCAATAGAACCTATGTCAGTTAGAGACCGAGTATTTAAGTCATGTTCACCCCCTTCTATTTGAATATTTGAATCATTAGATGATTCATTTTCACTTCCAATTTCCGCTTCAACCTCTTCATCCTCAATCTCATCGTCACTTCTATTGATTGAACTCATTATGATAATCAAATAATGTCAAATGACGCTACAAAAAATGATTTAAAAATAAAACTAGACCTATTATGTTAAAATAAATCAGACTTAGGTCCTACAATGTTAAAAATAAAATTAGACCTATGCAATGTGATTTAGATTATTAATTTTATAATTTTATAATTTATTGCAAAAAATGGAAAAAAAAAACAATAAATTTTACAGTTTTAGAAATGTGGTCTCACTGATTCAGATTGCAATATTGTAGTATATGCATAAAATGGATTGAAAAATTGAAAAATTAGAAATAAGAATGACAAAAAATTAAAAAAATTAAAATAATAAAAATTTTAAAAATAAAAGTAAAATAGTTTTTATTGTAAAACATTTTTTTTTTTTTTACTAAAACTTAGAAATTATAATTTTTTATTTCCCTCCACTTTACTTCAGTGATTTACAGTATGAAAAATGTGGAAGTAGTGGTAAGGCACGTGAGCTCCCTGAATGAATGCCTCAGAGCCTTCATCTCATGGAATGCAATGATGCGGGCTCTGTAGAAGCTCTGCTTCCATATTTTGCATACTGTTAATTTACGGGGTATAGCCGCATAGGCCCTAGGGTTAAATAAATAAAAAAATAAAAAGCTACACACCTGTATGTGTGTGCTCCTGAATCCTCAAATTGCTTTGGAGATTCAATGCCCAGATCATGCACCAGTCTTCACACCTTCAGCTCTTCAGCTTGCACGATAACGAAGGATAATGTTTACAAATGAAACATTGAAAATAAAAAACATCATTTGACTTTAAACTTTAAAATTTAATACATATGTTTTAAAAAATTAAACATAAAATTTAAACTTTAATTTGCTTTTTAATTTTTTAACTAAAATCAATATATTTTAATGCTTTTTCAAAGGGACATATAGGAGTTTTCTTAGGTTGAGCGGATCTTTGGAAGTCTCCTAGATGTTTCTTTGGAGTCTCATCGATAGAAATGACTAAGAAATATTTCCCTCCAGAAGGATACTTCTAGGAAACAATGGTGAAACTTGGAGACGGTGGGGGGATGATAGAGGGATGTTTCCCAGGTGTCTCCTCATCTTAGAAACATCCCCATCTTGGGTGTGGGTGTTTTTTCAAGGGGACGCATCCCCATGGAAAATTTATTTGAGGAGACATTTTCTCCAGTGGCTAGAATGGAAGCAATCAGGATGATTCTAGCATTTGTAGCACATAAGGACTTTAAATTTTATCAGATGGATGTGAAATCTGATTTCTTGAATGGGGAATTGGAAGAAGAAGTTTACATGGAACAACCAGAAGGATTTCAGTTACTAAACAAACCTAATATGGTTTGTAGATTGAAGAAATCATTGTGTGGATTGAAGCAAGATCCTAGAGTTTGGTATGCAAGGTTGGATAAGTATTTGATACAAAAAGGATTCAATAAAGGCACCACAAATAGTAACCTTTACTTTAAGGTTGAGAAAGATTAAATCTTGATAGTTGTTGTGTATGTTGATGACATAATTTTTGGAGGAAATGAAGCTATGTGTAAGAAATTTTCAGAAGAGATGCAAAATGGTTTGAAATGTTTATGTTTGGGGAGATGAATTTATTCCTTGGGCTACAAATCAATAAAATATATAAAAGAATATTCATTTCACAATCAAAGTATGTTAAATAAATGTTGAAGAATTTTAGAATGAAAGACTCCAAAATGGTATGTAATCCTATTGTTATTGGTTGCAAATTGAGTAAGGATGATGAATCCCCTAAGGCTGATAAGAGCAAGTATATATCTATGATTGGTGGACTGCTATACCTAACTGCTACTAGATTGGATATCATGCATGTCATTTGTCTTGTAGATAGTTTTCAAGAAGATCCTAAAGAGACACATGTTGCAGCAGTGAAGAGGATATTTAGATATTTGAAGGGCACTCCAGATTATGACTTGTGGTATCCTAAAGATACAGATTTCACATTGAGTTCTTACATAGATGTGAATTGGGCTAGTTGTGTGGATGATATGAAAATTACAAGTGGTGGTACATTCTTTCTTGGATGCAAATTGGTATCATGGCTAAGTGAGAAAAAAGGTTCAGTTTTGTTATCTACTACAAAGGCTGAGTACATTGTAGCGACATCTTGCTGCACACAAGTGTTGTTGATGAGGCAAACATTGAAGGATATCAAAGTGGTGTATGATGAGCCTATTTCTATATTTTGTGATAATACAAGTGCAATCAATATTTTAAAGAACCTAGTGATGCATTCAAGGAAAAAGAATATTTCAATTAGATATCACTTTCTAAGAGAGAAGGTTATGGAGAATGAAGTGAAGCTTGAATATGTACCTACAAAGGATCAAATTACTGATATATTTACTAAGGATCTTCTTAAGGATACTTTTGAGTATCTTTGAGAGAATTTGGGGGTTATTTCCCCTCCTTCTTTGAACTAGATGCATATGGAGATGCATCAGTCTAGTGGATCTATAGATTCATTCTCTATCTATACTGATGTTGGTGGATACCTCTCTAGGTTAGTAGGTAGTGATATTGTTGCAGTATGGAGTGGGTGTTGTCATTTTGTAGAGGTTGTTGATTTGGAAGGTGTATACTCCTAAGGGGGAGTATTCAGAGCAGTATGAAGTATCTTGGTTCAATGTCAAAGGGGGAGAACAATGAATTTTTTTTTATCCTTTGTAATTGATGTCAAAGGGGGAGAACAATGAAAAACATTTTATCCTTTTCAATTGATGTCAAAGGGGGAGAGAGAGTCATGTGAAAAAGTCTATCTATATAGGGGGAGTGAAGCATGTGAAAAATAAAAATTTGAAAGGGGGAGAGATAATCATGAGAAAAAGTCTATTTGTAAAAGGAGAAAGAATCTTGTGAGGACAGAGTGTAGGAATGTTGTGTAGGTTGTCTAATATGAAAAAGGAGAGTGTGTATGCTGTCTTTGATGGTTTTTCACATCTTGTGTTTCCATCAATGAAAAAGGGGGAGATTATTGAAAGTATGAAGGTGTTGTCATTGATGTAAACAAGCTTGTGTTGTCATTGGTGTCAATTGTCTAGTGGTTGAGAGAGATTGTTGCTTTGATAGTTGCATTATGTTCTCATAAATTAAGTTACTGGAATTAACCTCTAATGTTGCTTTGATAAGATTTTGGTTATGGTTGTGGCAATGATAAAGATGTTGAGGATATTGATAAAATTGATAAAAAGAGGAAACATGGTGTTGTAGAGGTGTTCTGGTTTTTCTCCACATTTATTTTGGCTTGAAGATCTACTTGTGTGGTTTGGATATGTTGGTTAGAGGTGTTCAAAGTTTCTATATCCAAAATTTGGGCTTTTGGATTGATATGTACAAGAAGTTATGTTCACCAGTGTGTGAACTAGAATTGCAGTGTTGCTTATAGAGGTGTCTGGGAGAAATGTTTTTTCTCTAAATTTCTCCATAGTTGTGATTTAGGACTTGAAGTTTTGAAGGTTCTTTTATGGTGTTGATAGCTTACCTCATTCAAGTGGGTTTGGGGTTTTACACTTTGAAAGATTGTTTTTAGAGTTATAGTATTTGGTAGTGTAGTTTGAGTGTACAGGGCTTGTACATTCTGAAAGTGTGAGTTGGTGTGAAGATTTTTTTGGATCTTAGGTGGTTTGTTGATTATTCTAGATTTCCTAGAAGCATTGTGTGTGGTTCTCAAGTCAACCTTGGATTTGACGAAGCATGCACTTCAAAGTTTAATTGTGTTTGCACGGGTAATGACCGACCTGGTGTTTACACTACATTCAAATATGTTTAAGTATTGATGAAGGTGTAGCATGGCATGTGAATGTTGATTTGGGTCCCAATTAAGTTTTTTATTAGTCCACTTTCATTCTTATTCACTGTGAGAATTCTTAGTACCAAACTATTTTTGAATTTGTAAAATGTAAGGTGTGTGTAACCGACTTGAAGATCCTTTTGAAGTTATGGATCGTATAAATGCTAGGTAAGTTGATGCAAGATGGAGTGTGGAATAGAGTTGAGTGTTGTGATGTGAAATTAAGTGAAAAGATGTGAAATGCATTATGATCTATAATGCAAGAATGTTGAATGTAGTGAGTTGAAGGTATCTTGATCTCTTGAGAACTATGAGTGTTGTTGGAGCTATTGTGGTGGATTCTCTATTACATTGAGATCATGTTCTATGTGTAACATTCTATCTTCTTTCTTTCTAATTTAGCAGTGAGCCTGGGCTATGATCCCTTTTGGATAATGTGTTAGTGAGCCTTTGTACGAGTTTTGTAATTAATTATATTGTGAGCTAATCCTCACCGTGGTTTTTACCTCCTAGGGTTTTCCACATAAATTTGGTGTTCTCTTATGTATGGTGTTGTTTCAATTTCTGTTATCTTCATTTCATGTTTAAACATTATAACAAATTAAGGGTTTAATGAATGCATGTGGTTCTGATTATTATTGAGGGTTTTGATGTTTTAATTGGATACAATGGATTCAACCCCCTCTCAGTCATCTTATTCATTCAACAATATAGACCTTACACTCCACTCCCCTTAGATTCAACTTTCTCTTGAAAGTCACTAAGGATTTAGGCAAAATTTTCACTCAAACCATACATATTTGTAGTCACACTATTTCATTTATGAAAAGTTTTTAAGTAAGTTAACAATACATTTTCTTTTACTATACGAAGTATCCTAAAATATTAGAGTAAGATCTATAATTGACTGTCAACACAACTTGAGAGATTATTTTTATACATTGAATTCATAATAATACAATAATTAACACAATGTTACACAAATAGATTTTTTATTTATATTACTTCCCTTTTTAATTTTATGATTTAAAAACTAAGCTACACATATATATCAATCATCACTAATTACACCATTCTATACAACATTCCACAACAACAAGCTTATCATGTTCTCAATTATTTCATATCTCAAGAAAACACTCTCTTATTTTAATTATAATTTCTATCATTAATTCATACGTATTCCATATCACAAAAAATGGTTTACAACATAGATGTTATCAACACAACAGTAACATATCATAAGGTTCATGTAATGAGATTTATGAGGATGAATGATGCCAAAACCACTAAAATGCCACATCACTATGATATAAAATACCATCATTGAATATCCATAGAATCATGATAATATTAAGAAAGATGGTCTCGAGGCCCCCCTTCTTAAGACCCCTCCATAAATTTCCCTAGTACCTTTACCTTGTTTGTGTAAGGGGGTTAGACTTCAAGAAAGAAGGAAGACAAGAAGCACACACAATAATTAGGGGGAAATGGATTACGAATATCCCATATCGGTCCCATTTTCAACCACCATCCTCACAATATAAATTCCCCAATGCATTTGCACCCCCATATGACTTGCTAGGGATTCCTCTTGGATATGGAAATTTACAACTTCCACATTATACCATACATTCCAACAGTACAAAATCAATAAGAAAAAATCAAAACTAAGAAAGGTCAAAACAAGGTTCCCACATTACAATAAAAGTGTCACAAAAAGAGAAGTAAAAAATAATTAAAGTAACTAGGAAACATATCAACTCTCAATAAAATCCATATTAAATTAAAAGGACCATTCTAAAATTTTATACAACCTAAATAGCTCAAGAGAATAATACTACTGGCATCAATTTTGAATGAAAAAAGAATCATCAATCAAGAAATTTAAAAAAAAATAATACACATCCTCACAGAAATTTGTACATTGCATCCACTATGTGACTTCTCTAAGCCACTCAAGGGGTGGAGGGGAATGGTGGTCTCAAACCATATATATAATAGCTGAATAAATTATAGTGGTCTCAAACCACTTATATATAATATCATGGTGGTCTCAAACCATCCACATAATAACCAAGCATAGTCCCACACAACCCAAGACATGCCAACAAAATTATCCATAATTCATATATATCTGAAGTATCCCACATAGAGGTTATCTAAAATTTTCAAATAATAATTTGGTCTCACTCAATGAGAACACTATTCACCATCACACAACTCGATTGCAATCACTGCCGAGTTTGTCACTTAAATAGTATTACAAAAAACCACTGCTTTGTTACACTTTCACGAACCTTGAATTTTATTGCTTTTATAATCTTTGTACATGATAAAATTTAAATAATATCTAATCTATTATTTTTCAACACTATTTATGTCTCATGTTTGTTGAAATTTTAACCTTATACAAGATAGAAAAATAATGATATCTCATATCCATGAACTACATCCAATACCCATGCCCCTAAATATCCAATGCTCGTAGCCCAAAGTAGAAAATTATCCAAAATTTTGGCACACAAGGTCCATCCTTAACCAATAGGATACAAAACTAAAGGAAAATGATCTTGCACTATGGACCAACAAGTGTGGTCCTAAAAGTGGAAGAGTAGATCCAACTTAATGTTCCAAGAGAATTCATAATCTTTCGATATCAGTCCTCTGTCTAGATCAATGATAACATCAAGGAAAAATCATAATACTCCAACAAATGGACCTTTTCGTCAACCCTAAGTTATGCTAGGGGACCCTTCTCCAATTAGAGCGGTCAAAACTAGGGTATTTCCAATAACATAATCAAACATGCTAAAAAAAATAATTCTATGTTTACATTTAAATTTACATCACAAATAATTAACACATGGGTATGCATAGGTAGATCATCCCAGTGTTGGTAATTTGGTTGTCATTGATGTAAAAAGTGTCATTGATGTCAAAGGAGTGATTAGAGAAGTAGTGGATTAGAATCTGGAAGTTTTGGTGATGATTAATGGAGGAAAGAGCATGTTTTGCAGTTGTTGCAATGTTGTCATGAAATATTGTCATGACACTGCAAAGGTGGCTTCTAGTTGTTTGAGGTCAGATCAATATGTAGATTCAATATGGATTTTTGAGAGATTCTTAGAGATGTAATTTGTAGGTCTTGATGACAAGTGCACTCATAAAATATTTATTTGTGCTCTTGGTCTGAACTAGGGTTTTACAGTAAAACCCCAAAGCTTGCAGTCATGGCACTAAATAAAATTTCTAATTTATTTTTGACTCTGTATAGGAAATTCCTGGTTGCTTAAGTCATCATTTAAGTCATTGAGTTTATTGGGTGATCAACCCCCTCATCCTAGTGCTTCAAGTTTATGGTTTGTGTGCATCACACAAACCCTTCACATCACTATTTGTATTCTCATGACCAAAGGTTTAACTGTAATGTGTGGTGCCCACGATGAAGATCCAATGGTGTGCATTGAATGTTGAAGACCTTAATCCTTTGCATCACAACTTTCATATTAACCGACAAGTGCATTTGGTGATATGTGATGAATATATCCAATAGTGAAGACCAAGAAAAAGGAAATCTAACAGTCATCATGTCTATGCCTCAAATCAATGTTGTGAAGTAGAATGAAGGAAGATTTGTGCAATGAGCGATGAATTGAAGTTAGTGGAATGTGACATCAATAGTGGACATATGGTTGTTTCCTACCAACTCACTAAAAATCAGTGGGTCTGAGTCTTTGGTGTGTAGTATAGTGGGCTAAGGACAAGTGTCTAGTGGGACTAGTTAAAGGTAGGCTTGGTTAGTGGAAAATGACATCCGCTGAAGACAAATGATAATATGTGATTGCATTGCTTCATTTATTCACATCATTGTTGTGAAGAAAAAATAAGGAAGGCTTTTAGTGATGCATTAGAAGGATATGATGAGTTGTCAATGGTGGATATTGAGTGAAGATGATCAGATGGTGATCGCTATATCCATTCACATTGTTATCATGAAATCTAGCAGTGCTCATTCCAAAGATAACCCCCTATGAAACTTGTCCATTTCATAGGTTTGTGATGTTCAAGCACATAAAATGAGGTTTTTAATCCACCTTGAAGTCCGTTCCAAAGTCTCAAACAATCCATTTAAGCATCCCTCTACGTTTTTCTAGCAAAGAACTTCGAAATGAGTATCTTTGTGAACTGTCATTGTTTATACTTAGTGAAATTGTGAAAAGTGCAAAAGCTCCAAAAAAAAGTGCTCTAACATTTTCAAAAAACATTCTGTGTTGAAAGTGCAAGGGCAAGGTTTTCTAGCGCCACTACACTTAAGTGAAATGTTAACTTGGTGCAAGGGTGCTGATTTTTAACGCCCTTACACCAAGTCTCCAAACTTAGCCATTTTAAGGTTGGGACGGTGATTTTCAACTCAATTGCACTTACCAAGCAATCTCCACAAGAGGCTAAGTGTCAGGGCGCTATTTTCAGTGCCCTGACATATTTTTTTCCAAAATTACACATCAAGTGCAAGGACGCTGATTTTCAGTGCCATTGCACCTAAGAACATTCTCCTAAGTGCAAGGGCACTGATTTTTAATGCCCTTACACTTTTGGCAGTTTTTCTTGAAACTCTCCAAAATTGTTCTATCTTCACTCCGTAGCCCTTTTCTTTTCTCTTGCATAATTTTCCATGCCTCATCGCTCACTACATGCTTGCTCAACATCATTTATCACTTCATGCATCCCACTGCTACTTTTTTGACTAACATTTGTTGATTCACCATCTTTGCAGTTCCTTTTCAAATCTCATCAAGGGATCCTCAAAGTTGCATATTTTAATCCAGTTGCTGTAGGTGAGAAGGCCACACAAATAGCCTAGCTCAAATTAGAGCTTGATAAGGAAGAAGGTGTTATTATTGAAGAGCAAAAAGAGATGGAAAAATGCCTATCATTTTGGTTATAGATGAAACAGGCAAAGCTCAACAAATTGGTGCAAGTCGGGGTAATTCCTGACAAGGAGAAATATGTAGAGAATCACTCAAGCATCGTATCCATGTGATCAAATCTCTTATCAAAGATCTTCCCCTTGTACAAGAATATGTCGAAGGACATAGTGCTATTCTAGAGAAGGGAATCAAGGAGCTACTAGGAAACCTTCTTGAAGAAAACTAGATTTTCCTTCCATCCAGTGAACTTTCCAGGATCTACAAGGAAGTCGTTATGCAACAAGTGGAGGATTCCAGTTTTTCCAAAACCTCCATACATGTCATTTGTGATATATGACTGACCGTTGATAACCTCGACACACATCTTCATAAGTGCAATAAAATCCATTCATCCGCCAGAAGGACGATCACAAGAATTCACACCTTTGTTGATTACTCAGTTGGCCCAGATGATGTGTTCATATAGGAGACCAAGAAGAAGCATGAAGACTTTCATGCCCAAAGCAAGGAACCATGAAGACTCTTGATCTCCAGAGTTCAAATTTTTGATGCTTCCCTTTATGCATCTTGTAAATAGTTTGTGACATCTTAAATGTATTTTTTTCAAATGTAATTGCATCGAAAATATGAGATTTAATTTCACAGAGATGAATTACATGTTGACTTAGTCAAAGTTAGGGTTTCCTATTTTTTCTCACCTAACTTTCTTAATTTTACTCAACTAATTTCCTAGATTAGCTCTTCCCTCTCCTCTATTAATATGAGGGATCTCTATTGTAATCTTTACCTTTAGTATTTTGCAACAAAGTGCTACCCTTTTTGAAGATGATTTGTCAAACTTTGTGTTCATACTTTGTGAATGAAATTTGATCAATAAAGAAGAGAGTTGCAAACCAGACTTTATGTTGGTTCGATAATCTTGTGAATTGATCTTATTGTTGGTGATTAGTAGATGATATCTGAAGGGCATCAAGTAATTTATGTAGACTTTGCATTACATTCCTTATTTGGATTTACGTTTATGTTTGGATACTTTTGTTGAAAGATCTACAAGACTTTGTGCTTGTAATCATTCATGTTGTTCAAGGAATTGTCGCATCTAAGAAGACTTTGTGCTTCTAATGCAACAAACGGTACATCTTTACTGATCCATTAGTGAAAAATATATGCAACGAATTTGTACCTTAATGAGATTTCCCTTTTCTTTTATTTGTTTATTATTAATCATATCTGGTATCTCTATGCTTTTCTTTGACAAGATAGAGGTATTGGAATTACTTCTCATTGTTAGTTTAAAGTTATCTTGAATTAGCACTTCCAACCATGAAGCATTGTAAAACATCTTCTCTAAAAAAAGAGAGAAGCATGAATGTGACACCCCCCCCCATTTCATAAGTATAGTGTAGATTGTGTAAATAATTTATTAGTTTTACTATAGCTTCTGTTAGCAGTAAGAAGGGAACCCCCCCTTTATGAGAGGAGAGATTTTATCTCACATAGCTGTGGCTAAAGTCTAGGTTCTATAATTTGTTGAAAAGTTGATTACATAATTTTCACCCAATAGTTTTTTGGCAATTCCGTTGGGGACACAATATGCATTCGAAAGCCTCACATTTTCATTTGAAGTATACCCGTGTCCTTTTTCATTGTAATTTATTTTCTTGTAAGTTTTTTAAGCTTTCACCAAGGACATGTAAATGGCTGCTCAAGGTCCTTGGGGAAATGCTTTTGGTCCATTGAGTCTAGATCTACCCCTACATGCTCTTCCTAAAGGCTCATGGAAGAACTTTCCCAAGTTTTTTGGTGATGGACAACATCTCGATGAGCTTGTTGTTGGATTCCACATCACTTGTGGAGTTCATGGTGTTGAACATGAAGATGTATCTTAAGGTTGTTTGTGAAGACTCTCCAAGGTGTTGCTGTGGATTGGTTTTATCATTTGGTGCCATGTACCATCACAAACTAGGAAACTCTCATAGCCAAGTTTGAAGAAAGGTTCAAACCTCTTGAAGGCACTCATTCTTTGTTGGCTCAACTCACCAAGTTGAAGAAGGAATGTCTCATGCCTATGGGAGAGTTCATTGCTCACTTCAACAAGTTAACATGAAGAATTCCAACTATTGCTCAACCTGCAACTGAGAATTTAAAATGTTTCTTTGTAAATTCTCAAGTACCCGAGGTTGGTTTCCTATTGAGAAGAGAAGCCCTAGCTACTCTTGCAGTTGTGTAGACCTTGGTGATAAAAATTGAAGATGATCTCATTCTTGCTGGGAAAATAAGAATTGAATCAAATGAATTTGAAGAAAGCCCTTCTTTGGAGTTATTTTATTTCATCACAAGGATGGATCCTATGGTGCAAAGGTTATCAAATGAGCTACTTGTCCTAAAAAATTAGCTAGCTCAAGGTATGTTTTCTATGCCTCACAAGGATGTACCAGGGAGCTCACTTTCAAATGCTGCTCATAATTTTTCTGTTGGTAATAAACACAAGTTATCTTCAGCTCCGAAGAGGCTTGGTCTTGAGACACCATTAGTAAAAGAATTAGCAAAGAATCCTAACTCCAATCCAAGTGATCTTGCTATTATCTTCCAGGAAAAGGAAGAAAAAATAGCTGATGACTCCCAATTTTGGTTTATGCAGTCTCAGAAAGCCATTGATGAAAAGCAGAAAGATGAAAGTCATTTTTCTAAAGTTCAAGTGAATGAAGACAATCTTGTCTTGAGACCTGAAAAGATGGAATTGCACGAAGGTCTCAATCAAGTTGAAAAGGATGGATCTATGTTTCAAGGTCATGAACTTGAAAATGTGTTGCATAAAAGAACTTTCCAAGGCATGATGAGGACCTTCTTATTAATAATTCAAATTTTCCCAAGTTTGAAGATGGCGAACAACATACCGAAGTATGTAGTGCAGTCACTTCTTCATCTGAATCACATGAAGGAGATCATTTTGATTAGCATGAGGTTTCAATGGTTGATGAATCAGTTGTTCAAGTAGCAACTGGTAAGAAGCATTCAATCTTTGACCGATCAAGGGGATGTACCATAAGACATATTTCTTGGTTGGAGGCCAATGGGAAGACAGAGGTTCCACTTGTACCTCAGTGTGAAGATAAAATTGAGAATGAAACTAAAGATTTATTTTTAGATGCACAAGAGCAGTCTGAATCCAATGATTCATTTTGGAGTAGCAGTATATCTGATATATTTTCAGAGGTAACTGAACCTGTTCATCTCTTTCAAGAAATAGTGCCTCAACTTTATCTACATATAGCTGCGAATGATCATGTAAGGCATGGAAAGATGTTGAAGAAAGGCAACTATTTTTTTGAACCTATGAATGGTTTCATTTGAGAATATTTCATTGATGGCTAGTTTTAATTAGGTAGGTTTTTACCTTTTGAATAAGTGCATTTGCATAAGTTTGCATCTTATTTTCATAGATTTTCTTTGTGTCAGTCATGCTCGAATCTTTTGCCCAATGGATGGATAAAGGCACTTGAATTGTGGATTTTATTCTCCCTTCATTCATTTGAAACAACAGTTGAAGGAAGATCCCCAACATGAGTCAACTGTTATCATGGAATCTAGTAGCGCTCATTCCACAGATAACCCCCTACGAAACTTGTCCATTTCATAGGTTCGTGATGTTCAAGCATGCAAAATGAGTCAATTTTCAATCCACCTTGAAGTGCATTCCAAAGTCTCAAATAGTCCATTTGAGCATCCCTCTACGTTTGTCTAGCGAAGACATTCGAAATGAGTATCTTCACAAACTCTCATTGTTTATACTTAGTGAAATTGTGAAAAGTGCAAAAGCTCCAGAAAAAAGTGCTCTAACATTTTCAAAAAATTATCTAAGTGTTGAAAGTGCAAGGGCAGGGTTTTTTAGTGCCAGTGCACTTAAATGAAATGTTAATTTGGTGCAAGGGCATTGATTTTTAGCACCCTTACACAAAGTCTCCAAAATTAGCCATTTTAAGGCTGGGACGGTAATTTTCAACTCAATTGCACTTACCAAGCAATCTCCACAAGAGGCCAAGTGTCAAGGCACTGATTTTCAACACCCTGACATATTTTTTGCCAAAATTACACATCAAGTGCAAGAGAGCTGATTTTCAGCACTATTGCACCTGAGAACATTCTCCTAAGTGCAAGGGCACTGATTTTCAACACCCTTACACTTTTGGTAGTTTCCTGAAACTCTCCAAAATTGTTCTATCTTTGCTTCGAAGCTCATTTCTTTGCTCCTGCATCATTTTCCATGCCTCATTGCTCACTACATGCTTTCTCAACATCGTTGCTTGCTTCATGCATCCCAATGATACTTTTGTTACTAACGTTTGTTGATTCACCATCTTTGCAGTTCCTTTTCAGATCTCGTCAAGGGATCCTCGAAGTTGCACCTTTTAATCTAGTTGCTATAAATGAGAATGCCACACAAATAGAACAGCTCAAATTAGAGCTTGATAAGGAGGAAGGTGTTCTTATTCAAGAGCAAAAAGTGATGGAAAAATGCCTATCATTTTGGTCACAGATGAAACAGGCAAAGCTTAATAAATTGGTGCAAGCCGGAGTAATTCCTGATAAGGAGAAATATGTAGAGGTAAGAGAATCAATCAAGCACTATATCAATGTGATCAAGTCTCTTATCGAAGATCTTCACCATGTACAAGAAGTTGTCAAAGGACATTGTGCTATTCTAGAGAAGGGAATCAAGGAGCTACAAGGAAACCATCTTGAAAAAAACCAGATTTTCCTTCCATCTAGTGAACTTTCTAGGATCTACAAGGAAGCCGTTATGCAACAAGTGGAGGATGCCTACTTTTCCAAAACCTCCATACATTTCATTTATGATATACAAATGACCATTGATAACCTCAACACGCATCTTCACAGGTGCAAGAAAATCCATTCATCTTCCAGAAGGATGATCACAACAATTCACACCCTTGTTGATGACACAGTCAACCTAGATGATGTGTTCATACAAGAGACCAAGAAGAAGTATGAATACTTCTGCACCCAAATAAAGGAACCATGAAGACTCTTGATCTCCAGTGTTGAACTTTTTGATGCTTCCCTTTATCCATCTTGTAAATAGTTTGTGACATCTTAAATGCCTTTTTGTCAAATGTAATTGCACCAAAAATATGAGATGTAATTTCACAGAGATGAATTACATGTTGACTTAGTCAAAGTTAGGTTTTCCTATTTTTTCTCACCTAACTTTCCTAATTTTACTCAACTAATTTCCTAGATTATCTCTTCCCTCTCTTCTATAA
Source organism: Sequoiadendron giganteum (assembly GCA_007115665.2). Lineage (NCBI taxonomy): Eukaryota > Viridiplantae > Streptophyta > Pinopsida > Cupressales > Cupressaceae > Sequoiadendron > Sequoiadendron giganteum. The sequence continues at coordinate 388,961,205 of CM021103.1, read as the reverse complement.
ATATGAGGGATCTCTATTGTAATCTTTACCTTTAGTATTTTGCAACGAAGTGCTGCCCTTTTTGAAGCAGATTTGTGAAACTTTGTGCTCATACTTTATGAATGAAATATGATCAATAAAGAGGATAATTGCAAACCAAACTTTGTGTTGGATTCAATAATATTGTGAATTGATCTTATTGGTGCTGATTATTAGATGATATCTGAAGGGCTTCATGTAATTTATGTAGAATTTGTGTTAAATTCCTTATTTGGATTTATGTTTATGTTTGGATACTTTTGTTGAAAGATCTACAAGACTTTGTGCTTGTAATCATTCATGTTGTTCGAGGAATTATTGCATCTAAGAAGACTTTGTGCTTCTAATACAACAAACAGTACATCTTTCATAGATCCATTAGTGAAAAAGCTACATAACGACTTTGTGCCTTTGTGAGCTTTCCCTTTTATTTTATTTGTTTATTATTAATCATATCTAGTATCTCTACGCTTTGATTTGATAAGATAGAGGTGTTGGCATTACTACTCATTGTTAGTTTAAAGTTATCTTGAATTTGGACTTCCAATCGTGAAGCATTGTAAAACATCTTCTCTGAAAAAGAGAGAAGAATTAATGTGACACCCCCCCAACTCATAAGTATAGTGTACATTGTGTAAATACTTTATTAGTTTTACCATAGCTTCTGTTAGTAGTAAGAAGGGCACCTCCCCTTTCTGAGAGGAGAGATTTTATCTCACATAGCTGTGTCCAAAGTATAGGTTCTGTAATCTATTGAAAAGTTGATTACATAATGTTAACTTAACACACATAACTGAAATGGAAGTCAGAGGCTTATGTGAAGTAGTGACAAACTAAGTGAATGTGATGGGATTTTAATGGCCAAGATCATTAGGTGAAGATCAGATGGATATCGCTATGGATGTTCACATTGTATTTTTTTAACCTCATGCGCTATAGAGATTAGTGATGTGCGATGGAAGAAGTTGGTGGGTCCCCAATTTGTATTGATGATTGATAAGATGGACAAGTGGTGATGAATGATTGCATCACAATGTTTAGTCAAATTGCTGTTTTGAATAAAACAGTGCTAGTTAATGTAGCAACACACAATGAGAAATGATCAACGACGCCATTTAAAATAACTTCATCCAATAATAATGATTTAAAGTTATGATGATAAATGGAGAACTGCTAATCATGGTGCATAGAAATTAAATCAACATACATAATTCAAAGGGGAAGATATCATATGGCTAAGTCAGTGTGTACACGGTTTCAGTCTAGTAGCCAACACAAAGAATGAAACTAATTGGTCTAACTGCACTAGCTACCATTTTAATTGGTGATTTAATTTGTAGAGCGATGACATATATTGAAAAGGTGATAGAGATCAAAATTAGATCAATCAACCAATGAATTGCATTTAATTTGTATCAAGGTTAGGGTTTTACAGATCACCATACTTAGTAAAATCCAATGTACCAAAATTTGAATTTGATGGCATGTGGATTGATGAAAAGGTAGCTTCTTGAAGAAGATAGTGGGAAAAACCTAATAAAAGTTTCTAGATGTGCTGGACGGTGGTGCAAATATTGAGGTAGAAAATGTAGTTCGATAGGGTAATAAAATGATGATAATTTGAAAATTGTCTTAAGTGTAGAGGTGTGTATGATGTTGTAGAAAGAGAATGCACTTATTCTGAATGAGTAGAACCTAAACAAAAATTATAGATCAAAGATCTTTATTAGAATTAACATTCAAGAGGTAGAAAAGAAAGAGGTGCAGAGTAAAAGACTGAGGTGTAGATAGTATAACAAAGTTTTGAGCTTCTACAAAATAAGCTGAAATATTGAACTGTAATAGAATTGTATATTAGATGGATGTTAAATCAGCATTCCTAAATGGAAATATTGAAGAGGAAGTCTACATTGAACAACCAAAAGGTTTTTAGTTGTCAGAAGAAGAAGATTATGTTTGTAGATTAATAAAATATTTGTATGGTCTTAAACAAGCACCCAGGGCATGGTATTCAAGATTGGACCAGTATCTACAACAACAAGGATTCAAGAAAGGATGTACAGATAGAAATTTATACTTCAAAATGTGAGAACATGATCATTGTTGTGTATGTAGAGGACATCATATTTGGAGGCAACAATGATAAGATGTGTAAAGTATTTGCTACACATATGCAAGATGAATTTGAGATGTCAATGCTAGGAGAGATTCCATTTTTCCTTGGTTTATAGATTGTACAAACTGATGGGATATTTATATCTCAAACTAAATATGTCAAGGAAATGCTTAAAATTTTTGTTGTGGAGGATAGTAGACCAGTTAGTACCCCCATGATAACTGGTTGTAAGTTGAGAAAATAAGATGAATCCTTGGATGCAAATTAGATAATATATAGGTCAATGATCAGAAGCTTATTGTACTTAAATACATCAAGGAAAGACATTATGCAAGTAGTGTGTATGGTGGCAAGGTTTCAAGCTGCTCCAAAAGAGTCCCATGTCAATGTAGTGGAGATAATTTTTAGATATATGAAAAGCACTGTTGATTATGGTCTATGGTATCCCAAGGGAAAATATTTTACTTTAACAACATATATAGATGCTGATTGGGATAGATGCACAGATGATAGGAGAAGCACTAGTGGTGGTGCATTTTTATTGTGAGATAAAATTATGTCATGGATGAGAAAAAAACAAGAATCTATCACACTTTCCAAAATAGAAGCAAAATATGTAGCAGCTAAAATATGTTGTACTCAAGTGCTATGTATGAAGAAAAAACTCAAATATATCAAGATTGAGTGCAATAAACCTATCTCTATTATTTGTGATAACTCAAGTGCAATTAAAAACTCAAAAAATCTAGTGATGCATTCTAGGACAAAGCACTTATCAATTAAGTATCACTTCATCAAAGACAATGTTTCAGATCAGGAAGTCACCATGGAGTATGTGCCAACCAAAGATCAAGTGGTAGACATATTCACCAAGCCTCTTCCCAAGGCACAATTTGAATATGTTAGGAAAACAATTAGGAGTAATTGCTCCCACTTCATATCACTAAAATTTAGTTATAGGGCATGAATCCAGGGGGAGCTTCATAGATATTTCCTTCATCCTTGGAAATGAAAGGATAGATCAAGTTAGGTATTAATGGTTTTACAAATTTCTAACGACTTGATGGTTGCAAAATCAAGAAACCACTCTTTCTCTTTGAATTTATTGTAAAAGGGGGAGAAAAATTTAGGTGTTGAGCACAAAATTTTCCATTAATGTCAAAGGAGGAGAAATTGTGTCAATTCTCAAGAAATTATGAAAGGGGGAGAATGTTGAGCAAGTGCAGCGAATAGTTTAGTCGATACAAAGCATAAATTGAAACATCTGTAATTGGTAGCAAACCATTGTTTGTAGGTTGAGCATTTAGTTTTTCCATCAGTGACAAAGGGGGAGATTTTTGGAAAGTTGGTTGTCATTGATGTCAAAGGAGTGATCAAAGAAGTAGTGGATCAGGTTCTGGAAGATTTAGTGATGATTGATGGAGGAAGGAGCATGTTTTGTAGTTGTTGCAATGTTGTCATGACATTGCAAAGGTGGCTTCCAATTTTCTAAGGTTAGATCAGTATGTAAATTTGATATGGGTTTTCTGAGAGCTTATCAAAGATGTAATTTGTAGGTCTTGATGACAAGTGGTGTACTTAGAAAGGATTTATTTGTGATCTTAGTATGAACTAAGGTTTTACAGTAAAACCCTAAAGCTTGTAGTCATGACACTGAACAAACTTTCTAATTTATCATTGATTGTGTATAGATGATTCTCAGTTGCTTAATTCATCATTTAAGTCATTAAGTTTGTTGGGTGATTGGCCCCTCATCCTAGTACTTAAGGTTGATGGTTTGTGTGCATCACACAAACCCTTCAAATTTTTGTTTGCATTCTCATGACAAAATATTTAACTGTGATGTGTGGTGTGCTCACGATGAAGATCCAACGGTGTGTATTGAATGTTGAATATCAAACAACTATCACCTTAGTCCTTTGCATCATGACTTGCATGTTCATTAACAAGTGCATTTAAAAATATGCGATGGAGATGTTCAACAGTGAAGATCAAGCAAAAGGAAATCTGAAAATCATCACGTATGTGCTTCACATCACTGTTGTGAAGTAGAACAAAGGAATATTTGTGTGATGAGTGATGAAATGAAGTTAGTGGAATGTGGCATCAATAGTGAACAGGTGGCTGCTGCTCGCTAGCATGTTGATAATTATTAGGCCCAAGTCTTTGGCATGCAGTATAGTGGGCTAAGGAAAAGTGTCTAGTGGGACTAGTTAAATGAAGGCTCAGGTAGTGGAAAATGACATCAACTAAAGATAGGTGGCTATATGTGATTGCATCGCTTCATTGCTTCACATTGCTATTGTGAAGCAAAATGAAGGAAAGCTTTTAGTGATGCATTAGAAGGATGAAATGGGTTGTCAATGGTCAAGATTAAGTGAAGGAAAATAAACGGTGACTGCTATATCCATTCACATCGCTAAAATGGAAGTTAAAGGATTATGTGAAGTACCGATGCATTAAGTGAATGAAATGGGAGTTTAATGAATGGGATCATTGGGCAAAGATCAAATGGATATCGTGAAGGATGTTCACATTACAGTTTTCTAACCTCATGTGCTATACATATTGGCAATATGTGATGGAAGAATTTGGTGGGTCCCCAGTTTATATTGAGGATGGAGTACTAAGATGGATAAGTGGTGATGATCGATTGCATTGTAGTGTTTATTCACATCACTTTTGTGAATAAAATAGTGTTGGGTGAAGTAGTAATACACCATGAGAAATGATCAATGATGCTAGTTAAAAGAACTTCATCCAACGGTAATGGTTTAAAGTTGTGAGGACAAATGGAGAACTGTTGTTCATAGCGTGTAGACATCAAATCAATGGAAAAAAATAAAAGGTGAAGATCTCAAATGACTAAGTCAGTGTGTACACGGTTTCAATCTGGTACCCGACACAAAGAATGAAATTAATTGATCTAACCAAACCATCTACCATTTTAATTGGAGATTTGATTTGCAGAGTGGTGACATAGATTGAAAAGGTGATAGAGATCAAAATCAGATCAATCAACCAAGGAATTGCACTTAATTCATATCAGGGTTAGGGTTTTGCAGATCGCCATACTTAATAAAATCTAATGTACCATAATTTGAATTTTATGGCATGTAGCTCGATGAACATGTAGCTTCCTAAATAAGTTAGTGGGAAAACCCTAACATAAGCTTCCAGATATGTTGGATGGTGGTGAAAAGATTGAGGTAAAAAATACAATTTAGTAGGGTTAAGAAAAATGAAGATAATTAGAAAATTGTCGAAGTGTAGAGTTGTGTATGATGTTGTAGGGAGAGAGAGAGAGAGAGAAGTTGCAGATAGAGAATACACTAATTCTGAATGAGTAGAACCCAAATAAAAAATAAGAGATCAAAGATCTTTATCAAGGTTAACATTCAAGAGGCAAAAAAGAAAGAGGCACAGAGAAAAATAATGAGGTGCAAAGAGTACAACAAAGTGTTGAGTAGTTTCAAAATAAGTTGCAATATTCAGCTATAAAAAAATTGTAATATATTGATTTGTAAATCTAATTGGTGGGTGCCATCAGATAATTGGGTAGTTACTCAATTTAGGGAGTGGGTGCTTCCTTGGAGTGGGTGCTCCTAAAACCAGGGGATTGGAATCTCCTTAGGGTTGGTGCCCTTAAACATTGTAACGTAACATTTGATTGTGAGGTTGGATTAGGGTAGTAGATCCTAGGTGAGAAGTGGTTTTTACCATCTTGAGTTTTCCACGTATATTCTATGTTGTGTGATTATTTTTGTGCATGTATGTGTTTCTACAAAGTAAACCTTAATTTGCACATAAAAGTATAAAAGGAATTAATCTGCATTGTAGGCTAAGGGCTAAATTTTAATAGATCTATTGATTCACCCCCTTTCAGTAAATTGTTGTGTTCCAAAAAATGGTATTAGAGCCTAGGTTCCCTAAGAGAATCTTAATCAATTCAGGTAGATCTTGGATTAGTGAACACAATGGCCAGTCAAGAGGGTTCTTCTACAGACAAGGCACCTTGATTTGACAGATCAAATTATTCTTTCTGGAGTGTTATGATGGAGACATATTTGGGAACTTTAGGATTTAATGTTTGGATGTCCGTTAAGAATGGATATAAACCACCAACCATAGCTCCTACTGATGTTGTAGGTAAGAAGGATTATGAGAATAATGAAAAAGAAAAGCATACCATTCTCTATGGTTTGTCTAGATCAATGTTTGTCAAGGTTATGCATTGTTAAATTGCACATGATGTCTAGGAGAAGTTGAAAATTATCTATGAAGGGGATGATAAGGTAAAATTAGCAAAGTTATAGATGCTAAGAGCTAGGTTTGAAAGTCTTCAGATGAATGAAGAGGAAAATATTGTAGACTATCTTCTTAGGGTTGATGAAATAGTGAACTCTATCAAAGGATTCAAAGAAGAAGTTAAGGAATCAATCATTATGAAAAAATATTAAGGTCTATGCCGTCCAGATATGACTCCAAGATATCAACAATATAAGAAGTAAGAGAATTGGATAAAATCACTATTGATGAATTACATGGCATATTCACTGCATATAAAAAGGGAATGGAAAATGGAGAGTCATCCAAAAGAGAAGTTGCATTCAAGGCTGCAAATAAAGATAAGGCTGAAGCACTCAAGAAAGACAAGAAAGTAGTCTCTACATCAGAACATGAAGAGACTAATGAGGAAGAAGAAAGCTTCATCAGAAGACTAAGGATAGGATCCACCAAGTATAAAGGTAAGTTATCCTTCAAGTGTTTTAATTATGGTAGAATAGGTCATTTTTATTCAAAATGTCCTTACAATAAGAAGGATAACTATGAACAAGAAGAAGACAATAAGAAAAAGAAACCCTACTTCCCTAATAAGAAGATTTTTGGGAAGAAGAAGAAGAGTTTGTACATTCAAGAGGAAAGTGATTCATCTTATGCTAGTGATAGTTCAAATAATGAACAAGATTGTGCCCTTATAATGGAGGATGAATAAGATTTTATATTCATGGCTAAAGGCTTTGGAGGAAAAAAATATGGAAGGGATGAAGACCTAGGTGAAGAAGAAGTAGTAGTTTACCTTGAGGGTGAGTTAATTAGTGCCCTAGAAAAGATTGATAACTTAAGAGATGAGATTGATGATCTAAAAAAGGATAATAAGCATCTAAAGAAGAATACATAGAAGGAAGATGAAAATATAACCAATAATCTTGAAGAGTTCAATTGGATGGTGGTGAGATTGAAGCTGCAAGTGGAGGAAGCTAAGAGAATTGAATAATTTGTCAAATCTAAATTGGAATTTGAAGTGGACAAATGTATGAAGCTTGAGGCAGAAGTAGTTTCCTTAAGAAAAGATTTGGAGAAATCCAGGGAGTAGGTCGAAAAAGGCTTGAAGCTAAAGGGAGGCTCAAAGATCCTTGATGGATTATTGAGCACACAAAAGCTAGATAACAAGGAGAAATCTAGTTTAGGTCTTGAGAAAGGAAAGAGTTCATCAATGCTTCTATGAAGCTTTTGAAAGATTTAGAGAAGAATAAAAGTCTGTCTCAGATGGTGAGAAATCATGTAAAGAGGATTTCTTTAGAGAAGAGAAGAAGTTTGCTGAGGTGAAGAAATCTAATGAAGAAAAGAAGCCGATTGTAGACAAGAAGAATAACTAATATGTTCCTGATCAACAAAAGAAGTAGAGCACAAGAAGAACTGATGCTGATGGATTCACAAGAGTGAGAGATCTAAGTAATCCAAGACAAAGAATAACTCATATAATTCAAGGAAATGCTATGACTAGGTACTCTTCATACTTCTATGGGTATTGCTATACTTGTAATCAATTTGGTCATAGGGCTAGATAATGTAGAGTAGTTCCTAAAAGAAGTATAAATTTTGTAAGAAAAAATCCATTTGCTCCTTTATTGGACATGAATGTGATGTATTATAATTGAAATAATTTTGGATATATAGCTATAAATTGTAGGAAAAAATTCATAAGACCAAATTTTTAGTCTGAAAAGAAGAACACACCTGCTAAAGTGAACAAGAAATTTAAAGTCCCTAAGAAAGAGGAAGAGAAGGAAGAAAATAAACCTAAGAAGGTGTGGAAGGAGAAAGAGTAGAAGATCTGAATGCAAGGAATCAATCTCCTTATGAACGATCAACCAATCACTAGCCTTGCTTCACTTATGAGCGACCTTTCCAATTCTAAACCAACTAATTCCATTTGTAAACTTAGGAGCAAACTTCTTATCTCAAAAATTTTCTCCTTTGTTCGAGTGTTCACCTTTGGAAATGATTTTCCTCGCTAACGCATTGAGAGGAATTGGCTTTACACTATCACATTCTTTGGGGGACCAATATAATAATAATAATAATAATAATTAGGATAATACTAGTTAGATTGGTTGGTTTGAACCAAAATGAGTACATAGAAGTTCCTTTTATTTGAGTGGACTAGATACCTTCCCGTTGATCAAGAAGTTGGCTTCCTTTTTAGCCACTGAATCAATGATTGCACAAATGAAATTGCATGCCAAAAATTAGAATCAATGGGTAATGGATATTGGATGCTCCAAATATATGATAGGGGACAAGAGTAAATTCATCTAGCTCAAGAAGTGTAAAGAAGGATTAGTTAGTTTGGGTGATAACACTGTTGTGAAGATCTGTGGAAAAGGAATCTTTAGTATAGATGGTAAAAATCCTACAAAAGATGTCCTTTATGATGAATGTTTGAAGCACAATTTGCTAAGTGTAAGTCAAATGTGTGAAAATGGATATAAGATTACATTTAACTCAGAAGGCCGCAAGATAAGAAAGAATGGTAAGACAATTGCACAAGGAGTAAGGAATGCCAATAATTTTTACAATCTTTGTGAAGTAAAAGGTCAAAATTTTATAATAAGCCAAGTAGATGAGAGTTGGCTATGGCATAGGATATTGGGGCATACCAATTTTGATAATATGGTAAAATTAAGTTCAAGAGGACTAGTTAGACACATGCCTAAGATTACAAAGCCTGTAAACATCACTTGCAAAGAGTACTAGCAAGGAAAATAAATAAGGGTTAAGTTTCAAACAAAGGAATATTCAACCACAAAACCCTTGGAATTAGTTCATACTAATTTGTGTGGTCCCAAAAGGACAAGAGGATTGAAAGGTGAAAAATACTTCATGCTGCTAATTGATGACTATACTAGAATGGCATGGGCAACCTTTCTAAAAGAGAAGTTTGAAACATTTGAAAAGTTTAATATATTTAAAAAAATGGTTAAAAATGAGATTGGTAGAAGAATCAAGTGCTTAAGATTAGATAGAGGTGGTGAATTTAAATCAAGTGAACTCATTAGATATTGTGAGAAACATAGAATCAAATGGAAATATTTTGCTCCAAGAACTCCACAACAGAATATAGTGGTTGACAAAAGGAACATAATGTTTAAAGATATGGATAGAGCAATGTTGAGTGAGGTGAAATTGGCCGATAAGTTTTGAAGAGAAGTATTCCACACTATAGTCTACATTCAGAACATACCTCAAATAAGATCAAATAGTGGTAAGACTCCATATGAGCTGTGGTACATAAATCCCACATTTGACAAGTATTGCAAGGTGTTTGGTAGAAAATGCTACATTAAGAGAGAAAATGAAAACTTGGGAAGTTTTGATTCTAGATGTGATGAAGGAATATTTCTAGGATATTCCACCCAAAGAAAATATTACAAGTGTTATAACAAGAGGCTACACAAAATTGTTGAGAGCATCAATCTGAAAATTGATGAAGATATGAAACGTGCTAAGCCCGACATAAATAACTTTGATGTGTTGGAAAAACAAGAATAGAAAACTAAGAGGGGGGTGAATTAGTTGTCACAGAATTTAAGACTTATTCAACCTTATTAACCTTTTGTAGACACTGAAAAATGTCCTAAGTCTATGAGCATCATTTTTCCTAGTCATCATCTTTCAATAATTGAATAATTTTAATTATTCTATTATGTTCGATCATATTCCTATATTAATTAAATAGTTTTTAATTATTTAATTGATTCACCTTCTCATTTCTATCTTGATCAATTAAAATTATTTAATTGCGTCATTAATACCCCTTTCTTCAATAACTAAATAAATCATTATTTATTTAATTATTTATCTTTTATCACATGTCTATAGTCAAATAATAATAATTATTTGACCTTTTATTTTTCTATAATTAAATAATTAATGAAATTATTTAATTATGTGTCATTCTTCTCCTTTAAATAATTGATCCTAATCAATTATCCATTTTAATTTATATCTCCTCCTTTAATTAAATTTATGAATTTAATTAAATCTCCTTTTTCATTTCCTCCAAATAAATGATTTAAAATAAATTATTTATTTGCCACTAGTCCTTCTCCTCCATTTTCGAATAAATAATTTATTTGCCACTTGTCATCCCCTTCCATTTTCGAATAAATTATTTAAAATCCCTCTATTTTGGTCAAAGATCCCCTGTCATTATTTCATGTCATAGTCTACATGTCCTGCATGTCTGTCATAGCTGTCAGGCTTTATAGCCGTTGACGTCATATCTTTTCCATGCATGACATATTCTGGTTGCATCAATTCTCAATCGTAGATCTTGGCATCTTTCTAGAAACTCGATCTTGGCCATCCATTTTGTAACTTCCCTCTCATGAATCCTCATCCGTTGATCTTAGAATCTTTCTAGAAGATCAATCTCGTCCGTCCATTCGAATGGTTGTCTATAAAAACAACCCTTCCCCTCCATTTTCAATTGAACAACTAATTATCTCCAACTTTCTTGCTTACTATTTGCAGGTATTTGCACAACTTCAACAACAAATCTGATGGTAATATTGGCATAAAAAGAAATAGGAGAGACAAGAGAAATAATCATTTTCAAAGGGAAGTGTTTTATTTCATTTGTCTTCATTTTGATAGCTCTTTTTATTTGTATTCTCTTGTTTAGATTGGGATAATAGTTCAGAAGTGTTGGCTATCACTTAATCTAATACTATTTGATTTTCCCCATCTTACATTGGTGAACCCGACGTGAATCAAATAATATTGCAAAAAAAAAATGTTTGTTTTTTTGCTTGTTTGGTTGTTTTGCAGGTTACAACCAAAAATTAATACAAAATCCCGTCATTTTCTTTTGAGCATAGAAAAATGGGCGCATAAATTCTTTAAAAATGATCATCTGGGTTTTGTAGCCCTCATTTTCAACTTTCCGAAATTTCAAACGGTTTAAAATTTCGTTAAGATTTGAGAAAGTTATGGCTATTTTAGTATTTGCTGTTTTTTTAGTTTAGTTGTTAAAACCTGCATCTTCTTTTGTCTATAACATTTTTTTCATGCAGAATCTTGGAAAAATAATTTCTGGGTTTTGAAGGTTTGAGTTTTAGCTTTCCATGGATATAAATCAATTGAAATTTTGTTAAGTTTTGAGAAAGTTATGGTTATTTTAATTCGTTGCTTTCACTTCTTTTGAGTTACTAATCTTTTATTTTTAGCATGTGGCACAACTTGGAGGGAGTCTAAAAAAATTGTTTCTTTAGAAACAAAAATCGAGCTTTTCATTTCTTTAGGCATAATTAATTTTATTTGTTTTCAATAACTACAACAAAATGCATGCACACGCATTGGTTAAAATGAACATGCATTTCATTTCATGGGATTAAAATGAACACAAATTGCATCCACAATCATTGGTTAAAATGAACATGCATTTCATGTCATTGACTTAAAATGAACTTTGTTTGTTTCACATCAAGTTAAACTTTTAAAATGAACAAAGTGTCTTGTGTGTCCTCACATTATCATTTGGTAATTCAAATTTATAAGTATCTTCAATTTTGTGTTACCCTTTGATGCAATAATTGAAATATCCTCTCCCCTTGTGCATTTACGCGATCCTAGGTGTAAGAGAAACGGTTATTGCCTCTAGAACTTGGGCTTTCCTTGGTGGGAAAAAGTACTCACCCCAAGGCGACTCAGACCGACAACGAAGCTCTTTGGCCGAGCTACCCCCGACCTGTATATAAATGTGAATCCTAAGGGAAAGCCTAGGATTACGAGTGCGGATGTGTCATACGGACCAAGTAGTACTCCCCAAAACCCTGTTGAGTGTAACCTCTTCAGGTTGGAGTGCCTCCTAAACATAGCTTAATCTTGTGCCCCATGTATGGCCACTTGAACGGGGGTCCTGAACTAAAAACCTTTGTGTAGTTTCCAAAATCCTTTTATTTGCTAGCGCAACAACGGTCGTTGTGAAGACATCCACATTCTCGCAGTTCTTAGTAGAGGTGATCAACTTGCCATGGGAGTTTCATGGGGGTTGGAAGCTTGGTTGGCCTGAGAAGTGAGTGCAATGTAAGGGGGAGCCCATGCGGCCAAGCTTTTGCATTCACACACTAATAATAAGTGCGATTGGGGAAACCCACGTGGAATCTAGCGAATATTGTCCTTGCTTAACCTAGGGTTGTGCTTGTCTTCATTGTGCATGTTTTCAAATTTTCAAAGACAAGATATTGTGTTTGCCAAGTGTTTTTTTAAGACATTGAGACAAATAAACACCTTTCACAAATTTGGAAACACACACATTCAACTTGAAACAATTCCAAATTTTGCAATCTAAAACCCAAGACCAAACTTGTCCAATTTGATATCAAGCAATCTCTATCGAAAACCAAAAAAAGTAAAAATTGCTCAAATATTCCATTAGCGACATCTTTAGTTTGCATTCACCCATAGGTTCATCCTTTCATATCATATCCTTGGTAATAAGGTCATTATCATTCCACCATTCCTTAATATTGGTCTTAGGTACATTGGCACTTTGCATCCTTATATCCTTGAAAATCTCTAAAATAAAAATAAAAAAATAGCATAGTTTCATATCCATTTTACATTAGAACCTTGCATTGCCATCCAAAGGTCACAAGTTTTTTTATGGTCTTCACTAAGTTTTCCTTATCCATCATAATCCTAATTGATGACCATATCTTCACTTTACCTTGATCTTCTTTGTAGTCAAGCTGAATACCAATCAATCCTCAATCATCAATACCAACCACTCACATACCCTTCTTACCAACAATCCATAAGTTTTAGTCCTTCATCCATCTACCCTCACTATCAAGAGTCCCTTAGCACAATCCATGCCATTGACCCACAACAAATGTCCATTAGTCATCCCTATCCTAACTTTGACAAGGGAAACCGACCTTCCACTAGTCCATTCCAATCCTCCACATCCTATCATAATCCATCATCCACTTCATTCCAATCCTCCACATCTTATCCTAGTCCATCATCCACTAGCCCATTTCCATCCACTCCATCCCATACTACATTTGGACATGAAAATACATTTGGTCAGGGTATCCAAAATCACATCACATTGTCTACACCTTGGGATACATGTCAAAAAGAAAGTCCAAAGCATGACATCACAACTTCACTTTCATATCAAGATCGAAGCAGTCCATCTCATGATCCCATCCTTAAGTCCATCCAAGAAATCCTTCTAGATAATCATGGCATCCAAAATACACCTATCCTTGTTCAAGAGTCTATTCACAACCATGTTCTCCAAGATACACCTATTTTTGACCAAGATCCTACCATTAAACAAGAAATCCAAAATGATCCTCTCATCGACCTTTATACCATCCATGATCAAACATTTGAAGATGATCCCATCCAAACACAAAACACCTCCATTCCCCAAAATGAGACACTTGCCTCCTTTGGACACATAGATAATCAAATCAATGATATGGATAACATCAAAGAAGAGCATAAATCAACTACTATTGATCAAGTCAAAGGAGAACACAAAGAAGCTACTATGGATCAAGTCAAATAAGAAGATACAAAATCTACGACAAATCAAATTGATATCCCAAATGATCGAGAAGAGACAAGCATGACGAATGATAAAGCCAAAACATCCTTTCAATTAGGAGTGTCCACCTTTGTCAAAGCATGATTTATTGTAGATGAGGAGATTCCAAGTAACAATTTTCACATACAAAATGATGGGTTAGCATCTTGTTTTCAAAATAAAAAATACATCATCGGAAACAAAATCTGTCAGAGCATGCAGTATCAAGGAAGAGGACTAGGCCTACATGAGCAAGGCATTATAGAACCAATACAATTTTATGCAAATCTTAGACATCAAGGTCTTGGTTATTCTTCAATCAAAGAATCAAATGATATTAGTGGTACCTCCTTGATATTGGGGGCAACTTTATCTGATATAAACATCAAAATGGGGGCCATGAGTAGTCCTTGTCATAAGGTTGTTGCCAACACTCCTTCCATCCACACCATAAACCATCATTCCAACATGAATAAATCTTCCACTTGGAACCAACAAAAAGAAACTTATTGTAAATCCAAAATTCAAAATCAAATGTCAAAGGCCATTGAATCAAACAAAAATTCAAGTGGACAAATGAAGTTAAAATGCATCCCAAAGAAAAATGGATCAAACAAAGAAAATATTTCAAATCCAAAAGTCAATCAAAATATGGAGCCACAAGAAAATAGGACTCCCACATATAGTAAATGTCCACCTCCTTTAAAATGGTCATCAAGAAAGGCATATAAAAATGTTGGTTCCAAACACTATCCTAATCAAAATTCCAAACTCCATCATCCACCATCCCAAGTTTGGAAAATAAAAATTGCTACATCCAAAACACCAAATATTCCATCCACACCTACCATCATCCATCATAATCTTGCATCTCGCCTAAAGTCTAAAAATCCTACTTCACAAATCCATCGCATCTTGGCAAGCAACCCTTTATCATAAGGACTCCCATGGTACTCTATCACGATGTGCGTTTTGATAAGGCCAACACTAGTATCAGAGAGGATCACAATGACATCGATCAGTTGTATGCAAGTGCTATGATCTTGACAAGACAATTACTCCATAAAGGTCACTATTGGCATATCATGACACTAGTATCTACATCAACACCATCAAAAGATTCAAAACAATCAACAGTCATCCAAACTATCAAATCGATATAAAAAGTCAAAAAAATATGTCACCTTGATGAAAACCTGGCAAGCAGGTGTCTTGTGTGACATCATCAAAAGGAAAGAAAAAAAAAATAGTAAAGAGAAAAATTTCGTCCAATAGTGAAAACCATTTTTATGGCGCTTTGGATAAGTACCATGATGAAAACCTGGCAAACAGGCATCATGTGTAAGAGAAATTATCTATGTGGATTATTACACTTGGGGGCAAGTTGTCTCATCTCCCATGCCTTTCTCATAAATTTCCACCTATCTATCCAATCCATATCATTTCCATCCATTTTCCCATCTACCTTGATCTTGATAAGAAATGGGGTACAAACATAAATCATGCTTTGGAAAATTTTTGGACATGTCTATCCTTTGGTCATACACTACCCATGAAATATCATGTCATTTCCTTCATAGAATTTATCCAAACCCATATCTTGGAGAAAACAAATTGTTCCTATGTGAAATAGTCCTTGGAGATCATATCCTAATTCTTCCATCCAATAATCCTCATGTCTCTTATCCTTTGCCAAAAGCAATCCATTATCTCTTCATACCTATTGTTGGACTTGGTTTCCCTTGTTATTGGTTTAAGGATTATAACTCACTTATCCAAGTGCCCTCCATAATCCCATCTGGCCTAGGGTTAGTCATTCCAAATGCAATGAGTCTAATCCATACAATCTTGCTATGCAACCTAGCACATCATCCAAAACATTCCTCGGATTTGTTCCTAGCCTTGCTGCAAACTTTGATCCTTTAGTCACATAATCATCATCCTCATGTTGTTTTGGGATGTGTCTTTCCCCTATCAAACAACATTTTCATCATCATCATCAACTATCAATTGGTTTTCAGCTTGACTAGGGGCAAGATCATGTTTGTCCTTAGATTCGTGTGCATGCCTTCCTAGTTGATTGTCCTGAAAAAATCCAAAAAAACCATAAAATGTCTTGAAAAAATCAAAACATTTCAAAATCCAAAAAATAATCAAAACATTTCAAAATCCAAAAAGTCATAAAATCCTCAAAATCCAAAAAACATCAGAAAAATTCAAAACTCCTGAAAAACAGAGTCTGACTCTAGGTTTGAGTCTGAATCAGTTTGGTTAGAGTGGTCGAACTACGTTGCCTCTGCGCATTTGCTACATAGGCAAGACTCATCTTAAATGAGCCCCCGAGGCATTAGGTCAGTCCCTTTAGGTTGTCCAAATAAAATCATGACCTAGTATTTTGTCAAATAAGACAAATTCAAGTCGTGTCGAACTACGAGGTCTCTGTGCACTGCTACGTAGGCAAGGCCATCTATCGATGAGCCCCCGAGGCCCCCTAGGTCAAGTCCTTTAGGGTTCATCGAGTTGGGTCATGTGCTTGATCCGAGAGCAATCATCATTCAAACTACATCAAGAAACAACAAACAAATTAAATCTTTCATCAATCAATTATCCTATCATCAACTCAATCAAGTCACTAGTCTTATATCGGAATGGGGCATCATGTCATTTGTCTCATTTGGTCTTATCTCTTGTCTTTTATCAGGATACATCCTTCCTGGGATTGGACTTTCTCAACCTTGTCATTCACCTTAAGCAGGATGTGTCTTTCTTGCAGTCAGGGTGTCATGTCAACACTTGTCACTTGGTCAACTTTATCAGATCTGTCCTCTCCCTAAATAGGATGTGTCCTTCCTATGTTTGGGTATTGTCACATCGCTTGGTCATATTCATCAATATTTGTCAAACAATCAAACAATCTTGTCAACTTTTTCAATCAATTTTGCCTTAATCAAGATGTGTCCTCCCTGAAATCGAGCATTATCATTATCAATCAACTTTGTCACACCACTCAATCTTATTAGCTTGGTCAATCAATCTTTCCTTCATTAGGATGTGTCCTTCCTAAGGCTCAACATCATTAATCAAATCATTTTATCAATCCTTATTAACCTATGAATCAACTCGGTCATCGTGGTCAACTTAATCAACCAATCAAACAATCATCATTATCATTGGAAAACACTATCTTGGAAAACACTTTGTTGGTCTAGATTTTCTTATCTTTTCGATTGGTTTTGGGTCATGTTATTAGTCTCTTCGAGGATGTCCTATCAATGGATTTAGAGGGACGATGATGGATCATGGCCTCTTTTCTTTGATTGCTGCCTGTGGTTTGTCTTGGCAAAAGGACTGGGACAATTGGGTCCTTAGTATGAGCTGGGGCATTCCTTGTCTTTTTGACTATTTGTTTCTCCCAAATGGTCACCTTGCACACTTTGGTTTATATCATACCATGGTGTTTGTGGTCCATTTGTGACATTTCCGATGCCCAATGATGATAAATATAAATGTAAGCATGGAAGTTGGTTCTATTATCATTTCTTGTCTATCTTCTTTCCCCTTTTCATGCTAACATTTCTTCTATCCTTCATCCTTTAGTCTTATCTTCCATTTCAAGAGCACATTCATGTTCTTTGAACCCGCATGTCCTCTCGAGGGGGCATACCACAACCCTCTTGGTCATCCTTCCCCTTTCTCTTTACACTGGGGCATATTTCAGAATTAAATTTCTTTGACACAATGCGATGAACTACATTATGTCAAAGAGGGGCAAAAAATGACACTGAAAAATGTCCTAAGTCTATGAGCATCATTTTTCCTAGTCATCATCTTTCAATAATTGAATAATTTTAATTATTCTATTATGTTCGATCATATTCCTATATTAATTAAATAGTTTTATTTATTTAATTGATTCACCTTCTCATTTCTATCTTGATCAATTAAAATTATTTAATTGCGTCATTAATACCCCTTTCTTCAATAACTAAATAAATCATTATTTATTTAATTATTTATCTTTTATCACATGTCTATAGTCAGATAATAATAATTATTTGACCTTTTATTTTTCTATAATTAAATAATTAACGAAATTATTTAATTATGTGTCATTCTTCTCCTTTAAATAATTGATCCTAATCAATTATCCATATTTAATTTATATCTCCTCCTTTAATTAAATTTATGAATTTAATTAAATCTCCTTTTTCATTTCCTCCAAATAAATGATTTAAAATAAATTATTTATTTGCCACTTGTCCTTCTCCTCCATTTTCGAATAAATAATTTAAAATAAATTATTTATTTGCCACTTGTCATCCCCTTCCATTTTCGAATAAATAATTTAAAATAAATTATTTATCCCTCTATTTTGGTCAAAGATCCCCTGTCATTATTTCATGTCATAGTCTGCATGTCCTACATGTCTGTCATAGTTTTCAAGCGTCATAGCCATCAGCGTCATATCTTTTCCATGCATGACATATTCTGGTTGCATCAATTCTCAACCGTAGATCTTGGCATCGTTCTAGAAACTCGATCTTGGCCATCCATTTTGTAACTTCCCTTTTATGAATCCTCATCCGTTGATCTTAGAATCTTTCTAGAAGATCAATCTCATCTGTCCATTCGAATGGTTGTCTATAAAAGCAACCCTTCCCCTCCATTTTAAATTGAACAGCTAATTGTCTCCAACTTTCTTGCTTACTATTTGCAGGTATTTGCACAACTTCAACAACAAATCTAAGGGCAATATTGGCATAAGAAGAAATAGGAGAGACAAGAGAAATAATCAATTTCAAAGGGGAGTGTTTTATTTCATTTGTCTTCATTTTGATAGCTCTCTTTGTTTGTATTCTCTTGTTTAGATTGGGATAATAGTTTAGAAGTGTTGGCTATCACTTAATCTAATACTATTTGATTTTCCCCATCTTACACCTTTAGTCTCAGATCTAATAAATAATAGTGAAAGAATGAATCAACAACACTTCAGAAACACATGAACACCAAAATTTTATACGTGGAAACCTTGTTAGGGGAAAAACCACGGTGGATGTTAGTCCACAAGATTATACCTTGTTAGAAGTATAATGAAAATGAATAAGAAATGCACATGCATTCAGACATACTGCCTAGAGCTCACTGCCTTACAAAAACATTCAGATTAAAACCATTTGAAGAATATGAATTGATAAATTAGCTTCTGCAAAAGCCTGATGACAGTTCCAGTTGGGCACATAAATACTTCTTCACACTTTTCTCAACCTTCTTCACACTCTACTCTGCAATAATATGATTTGATATTTATTCACACATTTCTCATTCAAAATTCTACTACACACATTAAGCACACCTCGCACACTTCAAAATGAAGTAACAATATCTCTTATATATCCGATTCATGGAATTACATTAATAACTTTGTCGGCCAAAAATAAAAGAATAAATTAATTACAAACTATCGGCCCAATTCATGAAAAAATCTCAATGCGTGCCAATTGAAGTCAATCACAAGATAATGAAGACCTAAATCAACTTCCTCAAACACGCCAAACATTAAAAGATTAATCCACAAGGATCCGTAACATGCTACAACCATCATGTCGGCCAATAAAATGAAAACCCGAACACACAATGAAAGAATCTTCAATCATGAACACACCAATCAATGCGGGTGTGCAACAAGGATAGAGTATGATCTAGAAACATCAACGATCATCTCAGAAGCATACACAATAACTAGAATTACCAGAATTACATTCTCTTCTTCTAAAAACATCTGCTACAGTAACAAAATAATTGTAGGAACACAGAAACACACAAATTGCATAAATCTTGATACAAACCTCTGAAACTTCTAGAGTATAAACTAGATAGGTTTAGAAACAAACCCTTTAAAGTGCAAGTTTTGAGTATTAATATAATAAACTTTAGACCATGTTGAACTTCACAGCTTCATAGGCAACTTGAAACATATTTATTTTAATTTTCTCAATATCCTCGACATATAAAACCTTCAAAATGATCAAATGCTAATAATGTTGACATCAATGACAACCACATATCAGCAACACAACCACACCATCCATTAATCTCACCCTTTGGCATTGATGGCAACACACGATGTGAAAAATACCATCAACACAACTAACTCTTCTTCTCATATTGTTCTTCTCCCCCTTACATTGCTCTTCTCCCCTAAAGTTTTTCACATTTTTCTTCTCCCCTTTGACATCACTAGAAAAGGTACACAGATCTGAACCACATATCTGAATTATCTGACTACTCCCCCTAAGTAGCAACCACCACAACATCAATCCGAAACAAGATATGTCTGTAAATGCACAGATTGATGCAAAGACTTGCATCTTAGTTCATATTAGGAGGGGAAATCACCCCTAACTTCCCTCTAAGATACTCAAAAGTATCCTTAGGTAATGGATTAGTGAATATTTCTGCAATCTGTTCCTTGGTAGGTACATACTCTAGTCTGACTTCTTTATCACTCACTTTGTCCCTCAAAAAGTGATATTTGATAGATATATGTTTTGTCTTTGAATGCAACACTAGATTCTTAGAAATATTTATGGCACTGGAATTATCACAAAATATAGCAATAGGCTCATCATACTCAATTCTGATATCTCTCAGCATCTACTTCATCCATATTACTTGAGTACAATTGTTTGCAACAACAATATATTCAACTTCAATAGTAGATAAGGAAATGAAATTATGCTTTTTACTTAACCAAGACACCAAATTCTTCCCCAAGAAGAATGCACCACCACTGGAACTTTTTTTGTCATCCACATCTCCTGCCCAATCTACATCAGTAAAGGTGCTCAAGGTAAGATTAACATCTTTAGGATACCAAAGACCAAAATCAACTGTCCCTTTCAAGTATCTGAAAATTATCTTCACAACAGTCACATGAGATTCCTTTGGATCAACTTGATATCTAGCAACCATGCATACATCATTCATGATGTCTGTTTTGGTCTGAGTCAAATAAAGTAATCCATCGATCATTGACATGTATCTTGTTTGATTTTCTTTAGGAGAACCATCATTTTGTGTTAGCTTGCATCCGATTACCATGGGTGTACCAACTGGCTTTGAGTCTTCCATGCCAATTTTTTTGAGTAACTCTCTTACATATTTGGACTGAGATATAAAGATTCCATCATCTAACTGAGTAATTTGCAATCCTAAAAATAATTTCAGCTCTCCAATCATTGACATCTCAAACTCACTTTTCATTTCATTAGCAAACTTCATACATACATCATCATCACCTTCAAAAATTATGTCATCAACAAAAACTTCAATAATCAACTCTTTATCATGATCCATCTTAAAATACAGATTACTGTCAACAGTACCTTTATTGAATCCAAGTTTCAAAAATTATTTATCCAGTCTAGCATACCACGCTCTAGAGGCTTGTTTGAGTCCATACAGTGCTTTCTTCAATCGAAAAACCATATCTTCCTTATGAGTCATTTGAAATCCATTCGGTTGCTCAACATATACTTCTTCTAGCTCACCATTTAGAAATGATGACTTTACATCCATTTGATAGACTTTGTAGTTCTTAAAAGTAGCATAAGCAAGAAATAATCTTACAACTTCAATTCTAGCAACAGGGTCAAAGGTTTCTTCAAAATCAATACCTTCTATTTGTGAGTACCCTTTACATACTAGTCTTTCTTTATTCTTGACCACTTCACCTTGTTCATTCAGCTTATTCTGAAAGACCCATTTGTTTCCAATCACATTTTTATCCTGAGGTCTGGGACAAGAATCCATGTATCATTTTTCTCTATCTGCATTAGTTCTTCCTTCATTGCTTCCATCCAATATTCATATTTACATGCTTCATTGAAATTGTTGGGCTCAATCTTGGAAATAAGACAATATTCTTCTGCAATTCTTCTTCTAGTCTGCACACCTTTGTTCTTATCTCCTATAATCTGAATTTCAAAATAATTTAGCTTTACATACCTTGGAACTTTAGGATTCTCTCAAACTTCTAGTTCTTCTGCTCTTTCTTTTGTACTTCCACTAGATTCTCCTTCTTGATTCTCATGATTCACCATAATAATTTGAACTTGATTTTGTGTCTGCGCATTCTTTCCATTATCATTGCTATCATGTTGGTCATCTAAATCATATCCACAGTATTTGGATGATCTAGCAGTGTCTTCATCAACTTTGACATTTTCACTTTCAACCATTTTCCTTAATCTTCTATTATAACACCGGTAGGTCTTGCTCTTAGTAGAGTAACCCAAAAAGAATCCTTCATCACTCTTAGCATCAAACTTTCCAATATCTTCATCTCTCTTGATATAACATTTACTTCCAAATATTTTGAAATATTTAACAACAGGATTATAACCAAACCACATCTCAAAAGGAGTCTTACCAGAATTACCATTGACATTTACCCAGTTGATAGTATATACAACAGTGCTTACAACTTCTCTCCAGTAGATATGAGGAACATTACCTTCCAATATCATAGTTCTAGCAGCATACAAAATCGTTCTGTTCTTTCTCTCAACAACTCTATTCTATTGAGGGGTCTGAGGAGCATATAACTGTATTTTGATTCCATGCTCTTCACATAATGAATTGAACTCTTGGAAAGTGAATTAACTACCTTTGTCTGACCTTAAGCATTTGATCTTTAAACATTTTTCATTCTCTGCCATAGATTTGAAACTTTTGAACTTTTCTAATGCTTCATGTTTTTCTCTTAAGAAAGCAACCCATATCATCCTAGAGTAATCATCAATAAGCAACACAAAGTACCTTTCTCCTTGTAGACTTATGATTCTAGAAGGACCACATAGATCAGTATGCACCAACTCCAGTACTCCATTAGAATGATGTTGTTTTCTTTGAAAATAAATTCTAGTTTGCTTTCCCATCTGACATTCCTTGCATATGGTGTTAGTAGGCTTTACTAACTTAGGAAGATATCTAACTACTTGAGTGGAGCTTACTTTGACAATGTTATCAAAATTCACATGACACAACCTCCTAGGCCATAACTAGCTTACATCAACTTGAGCAATTAAACAAATTTCACTAGCAACACTTAGGTGAAAAATATTACCTCTTGTCTTTGTACCTGAAGCAATTATATTTCTAAAACTTCCTAGTTTCCTACACTTACCATATTTGAACTGAAGATTGTATGGCTTGTCTACCATCTGTCCAAAACTCAATAGGTTATGCTTCAATCCTTCAACATAAAGGACATCATCAATATTATATTTACCACCAAGAGAAATAGTGCCTCTGCCACAAATCACACCAACATTGTTATCTCCAAATATTACAACACCACCGTCATATTTCTTCAGGCTTATAAGCTTGCTTTTGTCACCAATCAAATGATGTGAGAATCCACTGTCAATCACCCATTCATCCTTTTCTTCAATTTTGGCTGCAAGAGCTTTCTTAATATTCTTATCACTAGTACATTTAGTGGACACCGTACCATTTTACTTGATAGAAATGAACACCCATCCATCTTCATTTCCATTTTATTTATCAAATTCATCATTGGTAACACCTTCTTCAATATAATAACATTCTTTTGAAATTTAGGCTTATCATGTTTGAACCTAGGAACTCTTTTAGGACACCTTGATGCAAAATGACCTATCTTATTGCAAGAGAAACATTTAATAGGAAATTTTCCTTTGTACTTACCTTGGCCTCTGGATTCTCTTTTCACAATCAATGCTTCCAACTCTTCTAACTCTCTTTCTTCATCTTCAATTTGTTTCATCTCATCTTCATACTTGAATGTATTTCTGGAACTTTCTCTCGGATCATATCTCTATTGGTTACTTCCGGATATAGTAGCCTTAAAAGAAGATTTTGTCTTAGGAGTAGATTAACCAAATTCACTCAATTCAAAGGCAATAAGTTTACCAATCAACATATCTTTTTTCACATTTGTTACTATCCTGAGTTCTTCAATAACATGAGCTTTCATTTTGTAAGAAGTAGGTAATGATCTAAGCACTTTAGCCACAATATCTTCTTCATCCAAGATTCCACTGGCACATCTAATACCCATCACTAGTTCATTTATATTTTGTATGAAAGAAATGATGTTTTCATCTTCACTCATTTTCATGTTTTCCCACTTGCCTTTCAGACTTTGTAGCTTAGCAACCTTCACTTGTTCATCTCCTTCATACAATGTCTCCAGCTTCTTCTAGATCTCATATGCTATTTTGAGACCTGTCACATTTTTCATCTCTGAATCTATTAAAGCACTCAATAATGCTTCTATAGCCCTAGTATTTGTTCCAGCTTCTTTGATCTCATCAGGAGTAGAGGGACCATTCTGAGGAATAACATATCTGTTCTTTGTAATCTTCCAAAAGGGATCACCAATGCACTTCAAATGACACTCCATTATAATCTTCCACAGAGAGTAGTTTGTTCCATCAAATCTAGGACTATCCTTCTTGTATGATGCCATCTCGGATCACCTCAAGCTATTAAAAACTCTTCAAAGGAACCTACTCTAATACCAATTGTTGGCAACACAAGAATAGACAACTGAGAGGGGGGTGAATCAATTTTCACAAAATTTAAAACTTATTCAACCTTATTAACCTTTAATCTCAGATCTAATAAATAACAGTGAAAGCATGAATCAACAACACATTAGAAACAAATGAACACCAAGATTTAATACGTGGAAACCCTGTTAGGGGAAAAACCACGTTGGATGTTAGTCCAAAATATTATACCTTGTTAGAAGTATAATGAAAATGAATAAGGAATGCACATGCATTCAGGCACACTGCCTAGAGCTCACTACTCAAATGGGAAGACTCATTGCCTTACATAAACATTTAGATTAAAACCATTTAAATAATATGAACTGATAAATTAGCTTCTGCAAAATCCTGATGACAGTTCCGGTTAGGCACATAAATACTTCTTCACACTTCACTCAACCTTCTTCACACTCTGCTCTACAATCGAATGATCTAATATTTATTCGCACATTTCACATTCACACTTCTCATACACACATTGAGCACACCTCGTACACTTCAAAATGAAGAAACAATCACTCTTATATATCCACTTCATGGAATTACATTAACAACTTTGTCAACCAAAAATAAAAGAATAAATTAATTACAAACTGTCGGCCCAATTCATGAATAGATGTCAATGCATACCAACTGAAGTCGATCACAAGATAATGAAGACCTAAATCAACTTCCTCGAACATTCCAAACATTAAAATATTAATCCACAAGGATCCACAACACGCTACAACCATCATGTCGGCTAAGAACATGAAAATCTGAACACACAACAGAAGAATCTTCCATCATGAACACATCGATCAACACAAACGTGCAAAAAGGATAGAGCATGATCTAGAAACACTAACGATCATCTCAGGAGCATACACAACAACTCAACTTACTAGAATTACATTCTCTTCTTCCAGAAACATTTGGTACATTAACAAAATAACCGTAGGAACACAAAAATACACAACTTGCACAAATCTTAATGTGCACCTCTAAAACTCCAGAGTATAAACTAGACAGGTTTAGCAACAAACCCTTTAAA
This sequence comes from Sequoiadendron giganteum, assembly GCA_007115665.2. Taxonomy (NCBI): domain Eukaryota; kingdom Viridiplantae; phylum Streptophyta; class Pinopsida; order Cupressales; family Cupressaceae; genus Sequoiadendron; species Sequoiadendron giganteum. The sequence continues at coordinate 388,935,550 of CM021103.1, read as the reverse complement.
GTGCAAATTCTGAATACTAATATACTAAACTTTACACCACACTAAACTTCACAGCTTCACAGGCAACCTGCAACATATTTATCTTAATTTTCTCAATATCCTCGACATATACAACCTTCAAAATCATCAAATGCTAATAGTGTTGACATAAATGATAACCACATATTAGCAACACAACCACAACATCCAACATGAAGTTGAATAAGAAGATGAAGAAGAAATTGTTGCTAATTAAGAGGAGGCTAGAGAAGAAGTTAATGAAAAAGCACTTGCAAGATATGTTCCAAAGGATCATCTTGCAAATCAGATTATAGGTGATAAAAATGATGGTGTTCAAACAAGGAGAAAACTTGCAAAGAGTTAGGAACAAGTAATTTTTTCTCTCTTGTCACAAATTGAACCAAAGAGTTATACTGAGGCCAACAAGGATGAGAGCTGGATAAAAGCCACGGAGGAAGAGCTCAATCAAATTGAGAAGAACAAAACATAGGAATTGGTTCCTAGACCCCCAAGAAAAAATGTCATAAGTAATATATGGGTGTTTTAATAAAAGATGAACGAGGATGGTGTTGTAAGAAAAAAGGAAAGGTTGGTGTGCAAAGGGTATGCACAAGTTGAGGGAATTGACTTTGAAGAAAATTTTGCACTGGTTGCAAGATTAGAAACAATAAGAATGTTTTTTATATTTTTCAGTTTATAAAGGATTTAAAGTATATTAGATGGACATTAAATCAACATTCCTAAATGGAAATATTGAAGAGGAAGTCTACATTGAATTACAACCAGAAGGTTTTTAGCTGTTAGGAGAAGAAGATTATGTTTGAAGATTAAGAAAATATTTTTATGATCTAAAACAAGCACCCAGGGCACGGTATTCAATATTGGACCAGTATCTACAACAATAAGGATTCAAGAAAGGATGTGCATATATCAATATGTACTTCAAATAAGAAGGTGAGAACATGATTATTGTTGTGTATGTAGATGACATCATATTTGGAGGCAACAATGATAAGATGTGTAAAGTATTTTCTAAACATATGCAAGATGAATTTGAGATGTCAATGCTAAGAGAGTTGTCATTTTTCCTTTGTTTACAGATTGTACAAACTGATGATGGGATATTTATATATCAAACTAAATATGCTAAGGAAATTCTTAAGAAATTTGGTATGGAGGATAGTAGACTAGTTAGTACCCCCATGATAACTAGTTGTAAGTTGAGGAAATTAGATGAATCCTTGGATGCAAATCAGAAAATGTATAGGTCAATGATTTTAATCTTGTTGTACTTAACTACATAAGTCCAAAAATTATACAAGTAGTGTGTATGGTGGAAAGGTTTCAAGCTGCTCCAAAAGAGTCCCATGTCAATGCAGTGAAGAGAATTTTCAAATATATAAAAAGCACTGTTGATTATGGGTTGTGGTATCCGAAGAGAAAAGATTTTACTTTAGCAACATATACAAATGATGATTGGGTTGGATGTGCAGATGATAGGAGAAGCACTAGTGGTGGTGCATTTTTCTTGGGAGATAAACTTGTGTCATGGATGAGCAAAAAGAAAGTATCAATTACACTTTCCACAATAGAAGTAAAATATGTAGTAGATGCAACATGTTGTACTCAAGTTATATAGATGAAGAAAACAATCAAAGATATCAAGGTTGAGTACAATGAACCTATCTCTATTCTTTGTGATAACTGAAGTGCAATTAACATCTCAAAGAATCCAATGATACATTCTTGGACAAAGCACCTATCAATTAAGTATCAATTCAGCAGAGAGAAGGTCGTAGATTAGGAAGTCACCATGTAGTATGTGCCAACCAAAGATCAAGTGGTAGACATATTCACCAAGCCTCTTCTCAAGGAACAATTTGAATATCTGAGATAAAAATTGGGAGTAATTGATCCCATTTGATATCACTAGAATTTAGTGATAGGGCATGAATCCAGGGGTAGCTTCATAGGTATTTCCTTCATCACTGGAAATCAAAGGATAGATCAATTTAGGTATTATTGGTTTTACAAATTTCTAATGACTTGATGGTTGCAAATTCAAGAAACCACTCTATCTCTTTGAATTTCTCGTCAAAGGGGGAGAAAAATTTAGGTGTTGAGCATGCCATTTTCCATTTATGTCAAAGGAGGAGAAATTTTGAAAATTATTAGGCAATTGTGAAAGGGGGAGAATGTTGAGCAAGTGTAGTGAATGGTTTAGTCGGTACAGAGCATAAATTGAAACATCTGTAATTGGTATCAGACCATTGTTTGCAGGTTGAGAATTTAGTTTTTCCATTAATGAAAAAGGGGGAGATGATTAGAAATTTGGTTGTTATTGACGTCAAAAGTGAAATTGATGTCAAAGGAGTGATCGGAGAAGCAATGGATCAGATTTTGGAAGCTTTGGTGATGATTGATGGAGTAAAGAGCATGTTTTGTAGTTGTTGCAATGTTATCATGATATTGCATAGGTGGCTTCTAGTTGTATGAGGTTAGATCAGTATGCAGATTCGATATGGGTTTTCTGAGAGCTTCTTAGAGATGTAATTTGTAGGTCTTGATAACAAGTGGTGCACTTAGAAAGGATTTATTTGTGCTCTTGGTTTGAACTAGGGTTTTACAGTAAAACCCTAAAGCTTGCAGTCATGACATTGAATAGACTTTCTAATTTATCATTGACGGTGTATAGGAAGTTTTTAATTTCTTAGGTCATCATTTAAGTCATTGAGTTCGTTGGATGACTGGCCCCCTCATCCTAGTGCTTTAGGTTGATGGTTTGTGTGCATCATGCAAACCCTTCACATTATTGTTTACATTCTCATGACCAAAGCTTTAACCGCAATGAAGATCCCAACGGTGCACATTAAATGTTGAAGATAAAATGGCTATCACCTTAATCCTTCACATCATGACTTGCATGTTTACCGACAAGTGCATTCGGCGATATGTGATGAAGATGTTCAACTGTGAAGATCAAGCGAAAGGAAATATGACGGTCATCATGTCTATGCTTCACATCTCTTTTGTGAAGTATAACGAAGGGGGATATGTATGATGAGTGATGAGCAAAAGTTAGTGGAATGTGACATCAATAGTGGATAGTTGGCTACTACTCACCAACTTTCAAACAATAAGTGGGTCTGAGTCTTTGGCATGTGGTATAGCAGGCTAAGGACAAGTGTCCAATGGGACTAGTTAATGGTAGGCTCAATTAGTGGAACCTGACATTAGTTGAAGACATGTGGCAATATGTGATTGCATCACTTCATTGATTCACATCGTTGTTGTGAAGAAAAATGGAAGGATTTTAGTGATGTATTAGAAGGATGCGATGGGTTATCGACAATGGAGATTGAGTGAATGCGATCAAATGGTGATCACTATATCCATTCACATCACTAAAATGGAAGTCAAAGGATTATGCGAAGTATCGATGCACTAAGGGAATGCGATGGGAGTTTAACAACCGAGATCATTAGGCAAAGATTAGATGAATATCAAGAAGGATGTTCACATTGTAGTTTTCTAACCTCATGCACTATAAAGATTGGTGATGTGAGATGGAAGAAGTTGGTGGGTCCCCAATTTATATTGAAGATGGAGCGATAAGATGGACAAGTGACAATGAATGATTGCATCGCTATGCTTATTCACATCACTATTGTGAATAAAATATTTTTGGGTAATGTAGCAATAAATGATGAGAAATTATCAATGGTTCCAGTTAAAATAACTTCATCAAATGGTAATAGTTTAAAGTTATGATGATAAATGGAGAATTGTTGATTATGGCGCGTAGACATCAAATCAATGGAAAAAATTCAAAGGTGAAGTTCTCAGACAACTAATTTAGTGTGTACACGATTTTAGTCTAGTAACCAACACAGAGAATAAAATTAATTGGTCTAACTACACTAGCTACCATTTTAATTGGTGATTTGATTTGCAAAGTGGCGACATAGATTGAAAAGGTGACAATGATCAAAATCAAATCAATCAACCAAGGAATTACATTTAATTCATATCAAGGTTAGGGTTTTTCATATCACCATACTTAGTAAAATCCAATGTACCAAAATTTGAATTTGATGGAATGTGGCTCGATGAATTGGTATCTTCTTGAATAAGATAGTGAGAAAAACCTTACAAAATCTTCCAGATGTGTTGGATGGTGGTGAAAATATCAAGGTAGAAAATGCAATTCAGTAGGGTTAAGAAAAATGAAGACAATTATAAAATTGTCTATGTAGACGTGTGTATGATGCTATAGGGAGAGAGAGAGAGTGAGAAAAGTTGTAGATAGAGAATGCACTAATTTTGAATGAGTAGAACCTAAAAAAAAATCAGAGATCACAGATCTTTATTAGGGTTAAAATTCAAGAGGCAAAAAAGAAAGAGGTGTAGAGTAGAAGATTGAGTTGCAAAAAGTACAACAAAGTGTTGAGCAGTTGCAAAATAAGTTGCAATTTTGAATAGTAATAGAATTGTAATATATTGAGTTATAAATCTGATTGGTGGGTGCCATCAAATAATCATACAATTACTCAATTTAGGGAGTGGGTGCTCCTAAAATTATGGTATTAGAATCTCCTTAGGGTTGGTGCCCTTAAACATTGTAACATAACATTTAATTGTGAGGTTGGATTAGAATAGTAGATCCTAGCAACATTTCTCACCATGGTTTTTCCCATGTTGGGTTTTCCACGTATATTTTGTGTTGTGTTATGCTTTTTGTGCATGTATGTGTTTCTACAAATTAAACCTTAATCTGCACATAAAAGTATAAAAGGAATTAATCTGCATTGTAGGCGAAGGGATAAATTTTAATAGATCTACTGATTCACCCCCCTCTAAGTAGATTGTTGTGGTCCAACACCCAAATGTACACCACACCCTCATCCCAAGTTGGATACCCTATATCTTAAACTTGAGTTATGAACACAACATTAACTATTTTTCCACAATATGTATCATAATGAGCTTCCTTAGTTATATTCAATATCTATTGGAAATACTTATTGAGTTAAAACAATCTTAATTTATGAGAAATATTTGTTATAAAATATACATGATACTCTTATAGTTCCATTGCACTAAATTTAAATATCATTACTATTAATGGTAAGGAAAACAAAAAAAGAAAACTATTGATATCCAAGTCTAAGTTTTGCTTCTTTACATAGAGCTATTACATTTTGAATTTCCTACTTGTATCTTTAAGTGTATTGAAACCATTATAATGTTTCACATTCCATCTAGTAAAATATCTAAGTTCAAATTTGAAAGCAAATAATATTCTTTATTGACTAGCTCTTTAGCTTCAAGTCATTATCAAAGCATACTATAATAAAATAAGTAAATGAGTTAAAGAGTTTAAACCGTGATTAAAATTTACACTTCAAAAAAATCAACAATCATGGGTTACCAACATTTTCAAGTTTCAACCATAAGAAAGCGATCAAAAATTTGAAATGAGAAGAATTCAATCCATAACCAAAATATTACACTTTTTGAAAATCAACAAATTAACTAAATAAGTTTTAGTAAATAAATTTAATGTGACAATAATTCAAAAATTCTAGTAGAATCACTTAGAGAAGCACAACTAATGATGTACCACTTTTCGTAACTTTGACCTGAAAAGCTATTTGACTATATTGAAAAAATATTTACCTCCTTATTTATTCTTGCTAACATTTATTCATTTTCCTAATTGAGGAAACATCTTTGCACTTTTAAACAACCATCTATTATAGACTCTTACTACCCCATTTTTAACCCATTCTCTTAACTAATAAATTTTACTTTAGACACCACTTGACATGTGTCTAAGAAATACCACTTAGCTATAAAACAAACCACTTAATGATTACCCAAGTTAAATCATTTATTATCCCCAATTATCATATTTATAAAGATAACTCTTTGATAAAAGATAAAGGTTAAAAACCCATCTACATTTTGAAGAGAAGATAAGATAAACTTGAGTTGCATAGGAAATTTAAATATGTTTACACAACTAAAATTTGGTTAGTTAACCAAGGAGATGAAATCATTCATTTAGTAAAGCTAATATTTCTTAAGGTACAAGATAAGTACATGTAAACCAATTTCCTTCAAAATAACTTAACTAGTAATTCAAGGATATGTCTAACCATAACTATGATAAAAAATATTCCACACAAGGAGAGACATTGGAAAATAAATAATTAGAGTCAACATACATAATAATAGTGATCATGCAAAAACCTCCTAAAATGCAAACCTTTCTGTAGACACCTAAAATTGTCTAACACATCACCCATTCCCCTAATTCACCATTTTCATCATTTTCACTCATTATCTATATTTCATCCCTTTTAAGTAAATAATTTCTAATTATTTGATTAATTTAACTATTTTCTTCTATTAATTAAAGACTACTAAGTATTTAATTAATTCACCATTTTTCCCTTTATCACCTTTTTTTTTAATAAAGGGGAAAACACTTTTGACCTGGAGCTATGAACCGGTGAGGTCACAATGTTGGACTCAATGGAACACTGAGTAGGGGGGGGGGTGAATCAGTGCTCTACAAATCTGAATTGATATTTAAAACATTTCAACATTAAACCAAAAGAAAGATGCAAACACACAAAGTAATCATCCACAACATCATAACACAAGGATTTTTATGTGGAAACCCTATTAGGGAAAAACCACGATGGAAGTTAATCCATAATTTGAGTACTTAAATATAAGTTTTACAAAAGAGAATGCACTTGCATTCAGGCACACTTCCTAGAGCTCACTACTCAAAGTAGAAAGGCTCACTGACTTACAAAATTTTTAGATTAAAACCATTTGAAGGATTGAACTGAAGTAATAGCATCTACTTATTCCAAGTTACAATTCTAGTTAGGCTCATAGATCAGATTCTGGAACTTCTGTCTGATTCTTCTCTTCGCTCTACTCTACTCTGCAATTCACATCATAAATCCATGCATAGATGAATTCACAACACTATTTTTTTGAATTTCACACCACACACTACTATACTTTGCATCACAAACATTCGCTACTTCCAAATGATACAACCGATCTCATACATATATCCACTATCAAGGATTTGATCATTCATATGTCGGATTTCATAAAACATAAAATATTTTCCAACTGTTGGCTAAATCCACAACTAATTCTTTATGTGCACCACCCATAGTCGGTCAAATCATAGTGAGGACCCAAATAAACATATTCGAACATAGAAACATTTGAAAAATTACTTCTTAAACATCCACAACGGCTAATTTTGCCAAGTCGGTCTTCTATCACAGATAACCAAAAAATTAGTGCACTGGATCTCCTAGATTGTACACTAGTGAATGCGTAGGAACCAGACTCTAGAATAGGGTGTTCGAGATACCCGACGATCTTCCCTGAGATGCACAACACAAAATGATAAGTAGATAATGCACATTGATCGATAGACAAAAGTTTAATTAGATGCCATGTTCTTCACTCTGTTCTACCTCTATGAACCAATACTAAACTGTGGACCGGATAAATGACTTTAGGTTGCCATAAATGAAAACACTAGAAGCCATATGCCAAAAATCTCCCCTTTTGGTATTGATGGCAACACTGAGTGAAAAATGACTAAGTATCAAAACCAATATGAGTACGCTGCCAAACTTCAAAATTTCAAAACATAGCTCCCACCAAACTTCAAAATTTCAAAACATAGTTCCCCCTTAGATTGATGAGGCATTTTTCACTGCTTTCTCTCCCCCTTTGACATCAATGACAAAGATGGAAGCCTTATGCTGACAAAAAAATTGACATAACACATGTTCAATCTCCCCTTTTGAAATATAACCAAAACTTCATAACTGTTTTCAAAATTTGAAAAAGAACAACTGCTACTTGAGTTAGAAGATTATCTTGTGATTCTCTTTCATCTCCAGGAGGAATTTATTCCAAGCTTCTATTTCAATCCCAATGATTATGATCATACTATTATTCTTAGATGTCCTGTTGACAATCTCAGTGAGGGATTCCAAAATTATGATCACAACCTCTAATTTTTCACCTTTCCTTAGTATCTCAACCATCTTTTCTAGTTTGCATTTAGTTAGGTCCTTCACTTTCCAAAAATTGTTCACAAGTGTGTTTTTAGTGAACTGAACTTTTTTGTGCTCAGACTGTAGCTCTTGAATTCTTTTCTTGATTATACCATCTTGATCCTGAAACATATCAAAACTTTTTCCAATCGCATTCAATTCTATTTCAATTTGCTCCAACTTTTCTTTGTATTTCCCCACTGCATGAGGCCAACACATGTAATAGTTGTAGATGTTATTTGCTGCACTTATGTATTGCCTCAGCTCATTCATCCTCTTTTTCAACTTGGTAAGTGATAGCCTGAACTTCTCCTTCAAATGAGAGATTATTTCTCCTTCTTCTTTGTTTTGAAACTCAGAGTCCAAAGTTTCCTTAATGCATTCAATCATTTCTTCAGGTAAAATATTCTGCAAACTCTCCAGTTTGATCTGACTGTGCACAATTTGAGAACTTAGTACATTTAGAATCAAATCCTGATCATATGAGGGTCTGATAGACCATAATTGAGCAATTTTATGCATTCCACCTTCCTTGTGAATAAGTTGCCTCAACTTCTCATTTGTTAAGTCATCTTCTTATTCACTTGCTTCTATCATTTCCTTTTCTTGTTCTGATTTAGCTAAATCCCACTCTTTTCCCTATATGTCCTCAGTTTCCTCATCGGATTCCTCATCTGGTATATCCACAATCTCTTGTTCCTTTCCTTTCCCTTCAATTTTCAGAATCTTGCATTCTAGAGGAGTACAAACAACCATTTATTTTTCTCTTTCCTTCTTTCTCTCCATCCCACCAGAAGAGGAACCAACTTCAAGTGCTTTTACCGGAAGAGAAATACCAACTGAGTCAAAATTTTCTAGCAAACTCTTAAAGAAACTTTCAAATTCTTGATCATAGTTAGCCAACATATTAGAGTGTGTGTAGATTTGTTTGCACACCAGTTCATTTACTCTCCATACCACATTGTTGTCCATTGGTAAACAATTCAGAAAATACATTACCAGATATATAACCAGAGTACCAAACTTGAAAGGGTAATCTATCTCTTGTTAATTGCACATTCTCCATCAGTTGATCCTTTAGCAGTTCACATAGGTCAAAGTCCAGACCTTCCATTATCATTTTGTGTGAGATGTAGACTGCACCAGCCGAGGTTGCTCCTTTTCTGTTCCTAAAAAATATTTTATATGATACTCTGTACGCAATGTACCTTGTCACAAGGTTTTTGATTGTGGCAATTATCAGTGCCCTTTGATCTCCTATAACTCCAATTAGGGTTTCAAATTCTTTATTCTGGATTTCTTTCTTTATTGGTATATCCCTAAATTTTTATAATTCAATTAAGTTTTCAATTACTTCCTTCAAAATGATGTAGGGTTTGTCCAGAATAAAATTTTCATTGTTCAATCTACTCAAAATTAATTTAACGATATCCACATTCTCGAAATAGGGAAACTCATTCCAAATGTCCAAATTCTTGTGTTTGGCTTATTTCACCCATTTCAATTCAGCGAGAGACAACAAATTTATTATGGCTCTAATCTTCTCACTGTTGTATTCATCTAAATTGATTGACCCTTTGATTTGTTCCATTTTTCCTTTCATACAACCACACGCCAAAATACATGGAAATTTAAAAACAACTGGAATACCTGATGAATTTCGAGATTCACCGCCAAATTAACTTTACTCCTTCGAAATTTTGTTGCAGAGTGCTTTCCTCCTCTTCTTTGATGCAAAGTGAAAAATGAGAGTTTCAACATGTCTTTTATAGCTCACACACTTATAATAAATTCCTTTGCCCTAGGTTTTTTGGATACTCTATTTTCTCAGATAACGAGAGAAAGATTCTTCTATGGACCTATGAATTCTTGAGTTTCCTTGTGAGTGTTTTCCAAAACATCTGTAGATCATTAACACACCTTTTGACAATATTTTTGCGATCCGGTACCGGCTTACGGATAGGGGAAAAAGGATTTTCTTGAAAAACTCCCCCTGGGCAAATGACCTGAGATCAATTTTCATAGGAATTACTGGAAGCAGGTTCCGGTGCAGAACCATTTCCAACTTCAGATTCATTCTTTCTTACCCATGTTTTCTTCATCTGATCTCTTATTTTATCCACAATCATTTTTCCTTTTTCTTTACCATTTTTCTGTGTATTTGTGTCTTTGTATACCAGACCTTTTCTACCCACACTTTTGTCTTTGCAAAATCTTGCAATGTGACCGTATCTATTGCAATTGTAGCACACAATATTTCCTTGTCCATACCAATCATTCCATTGGTTTCTTCTTGATATGCATTGATTAGAAATATGCACAATTCTTCCACAGGTATAAAATTCAACATTCCTTCTATTGACAGAGTAGCACACATTTCTGCATTCAATTGATTTACAAACCAAACCTTTTGCAATTGAAACACTGACCGAAGAATGACGAATTGCTTGATTTCATTTTAATTCTGCACTAAGCAGCCATATGACTGAATTTATTTCAAGAAAAAGAATATCAATTAAAATTTAGAGCATTAGGTTGTCTTACTGGATACCTTCCATCTTTGTTCATCTGATTTCCTTGCCTGAAATCTATTTGTTCAAATCCAAAACTTTCTCCTTTCTCATATCCAAGATCTTGCTTGTCTTTTTCATTCTTCTATCCTTGAGTTAGCTCATCAAGCTTAAACGAACTAATCTTAAACTTTTTCTTGTATTCATTTGTAGTAGTAAGTTCATTTTTGAAAATAGTAATCTTTTTTTCAAGCTCTTCTTCATTGTTTCTAGATTGTTGCAATTCACTTTCTAACTGAATGAATTATCCATTTGCTCTTCTGCGTTCATCAGATCTTTTTTTTAAGGACTGGGCAAGACTCTCCTCATTCTTCTTTCTTTCTTCAATTTCTTTAGTCAGCTTCATCACCATGGATTCCATTTCATGCTTTAGGGTAGCATTGTTTCTGGAAAGATTTTCACATTCTTCAGTTATTTCCTCCAAGGTTTTATCCAGGTGAGCATCATCCATGTTTTCGCTTTCTTTCTGCTTAATTTGATCACAAAGATCTTTCCTCTTTTCCTTGGATTTAACAATTTGATTCTTCAATGTCTGGATGAATTTCTCAGCATCCCTAATATTCGCTTTCAATTCCGAGACTTTTGCTTTAGACTGATCAAGGTCATCAAGTGTCACCAAAAGCTGCTGCTAAAGACTACCAGATTCCATTACATTCCAAGATCCACCTCAAGCTTCTAAAATTATTATGAGAAACTAGCTCTGATACCAATTGTTGGACTCAAGGGAACATTGAGAGGGGGGGAAAATAACTGTTCTACAAATATGAATTGATATTTAAACCATTTCAACATTAAACCAAAAGAAAGATACAAACACACAAAGTAATCATCCACAACACCATAACACAACGATTTTTACGTGGAAACCTTGTTAGGGGAAAAACCACGGTGGAGGTTAATCCACAATTTGAGTACTCAAATATAATTTTTACAAAAGAGAATGCACTTGCATTCAAGCACACTTCCTAGAGCTCACTGACTTAAAAAATGTTTAGATTAAAACCATCTGAAAGATTGAACTAAAGTAATAGCATCTACTTATTCCAAGTTACAGTTCTGATTAGGATCATAGATCAGATTATGTACCTTCTATCTGATTCTTCTCTTTGCTCTACTCTGCTCTGCAATTCACATCATAAATCCATGCATAGATGAATTCACACCACTATCATTCTGAATTTTGCACCACACACTAATATTCTTTGCATCACACACATTTGCTACTTCAAAATGATACAATTGATCTCATATATATATCCACTATCAAGGATTTGATCATTCATATGTTAGATTTCATAAAACATAAAATACTTTCCAACTGGTGGCTAAATCCACAACTAATTCTTTATGCACACCACCCATAATCGGTCAAAGAATAGTGAGAACCCAAATAAACATATTTGAACATAGAAACATTTGAAAAATTACTTCTTAAACATCCGCAATGGCTAATTTCGCCAAGTCATCCTTGTAGCACAGATAACCAGAAAATTAGTGCACCAGATCTCCTAGATTGTACACTAGTTAATGCATAGGAACCAAACTCTAGAATAAGGTGTTATAGATACCCGATGATCTTCCTTGAGATGCACAACGTGAAAGGATAAGTAGATAATGCACATTGATCGACAAACTCAGGTTTAACCAGATGCCTTGTTCTTCACTCTGTTCTGCCAGTATGAACCAATGCTAAACTATGGACCAAATAAATGACTTTAGGTTGCCATCTATGACAACACTAGAAGCCATATGCCAACACACAAATGGGGGATCTCATGCCTAGTTTAAACATTCAACAATAACATCCCGATGGTGTTTGAACCTTGATGGAAAGAATAACACCACAACAACATAACCATCACACCATGCCACTATTGGAATTTCCATTTATCACCTTAATTAAATAATTTATAATTATTTAATTTCAAATTTCCCTTTCCCACTTTAATTAAATAATTTTCATTATTTAATTAATTTTAAATATTCTTCTATATCCTATTGAGCTCCCTCTAATGCCTAATTAACTTGGTGCTAATGGTTATGCAAACAAATCAACAGACTTGAGGATCCCTAAACTAAGTAGTTCATCATTCACAAGAGGGCTACATTAAATCATCAACTAGGGGATCATAATCTTTAGATAGTGTTAGAAAAATAGAGGCATTCATGGATTCTACACATCCTACATCGATTGAGTATAGGCGAACAAAACAAACACAAATGTAGTAAAAGATTTTAATCATAATAAATTGTTCTCAAAACAAAGTAACATAATATAAACAACTAAATTTTCTATGAGTACCTAATGCTTAAGAGTGTAACTAGCTAACCAATATACTCCAGTGTCCTAACTTAGTTAACCTTCAAAGTATAAAATAAAATATCAAGCTACAAATTCTAATTCAGAAATTTTAATGCATTTATTCACAATAACATAAATTGGAAACTATCAATTAAACTCACAGTGCATAATCTAATAGCAATATAAATTGAAGTGGTTTAGCAGTACCTCAAGTGGCCCTTTCTTGAGTTTTTGCTTCCCCAAAATATTGTCAATCACTCACTTAGAAAAAACATTGTATCAAAATCTCTTTATTGCATTCGAAACTTAGAGTTACACAAAATCTAACATGAAATCTTAAGAATCTTATTCAGTATCTCATATATGATCTTATTTTATACTAGATTTCCTTCTTGACAAGGCATCCAAAGTTATATAGGTTCCTTGAGGGAGTCCAACTATCTATGAATTGAAAACAAAATTGAAAGCACATGTCAACTCTTCCTCAAGAATAGGAAGAGGACTAAGTTTCAAACATAAAGCAATAACTATTGAAACAAGAGTATGAAAATCAAATGAGGACTCTATGCCCAACAAGTTTAACTATTTATAATAGAAAACATGCTCAGTGAAATGGCTCTGTTATAATTCATAGTCCTATTGATAATATAATTCTTCTTCTGGTTGTATTATTGAAAGATAAAAGTAATGCTAGGTGATTCACGATTTGATCAATAAATGATCCTCTATCTTCTTCTAAAAGTAGTTGTGTTGCACTCGATTGACTCCTTCTTTGCAATGAACTACAATCCTTATGCTACGAGTTGATAGATGTATTTATGAAAATGTTAGTAATATTTTCCAAAGGCATTCTCAATGTTAACAACCATAATTTAGACATAAAATCCTACTAAACTTAATGACATTCATAAATCATACATACACATGTTAACGTAACATGTTTCCATTCCGAATGCTTTAAACTACTTAAACTTATATGAAAAGTCTTGATAAAGTCTCAAAGTATAGAAAAAAGTAAATATAAAAGCATGAAATAGAAATAGGAACCTAGCCAATCACTAATGGAGACACTCATTGGATATTAGATATTGGATAAATAAATCCAACATTTAGTAGCTTTTGTAGTTATACCTTGACTATATCATGTACAACTAGTTTCATTCTTCTATTAGGTTGCCTCACTAGTTTGTAGCCTTCATTAATATAAATTTTGCACATGCATAGGTTGGAATCTATTCATTTCATGTCGTGATAGTCCCATGTGAATGTGGTTGCATGTGCTTGTAGCATGGTTAACAATGAAGAGTGTTGTGCAACTGTTAATTGGCTATTGACATTCAATGTCCTACTCAATGTAATTTCTATGGTAAGGGATGATGTCTTAACAAAGGTAATGCCAAGGCCTGCTAAATTGGGGTTGCAATTATGGGTAGTAATGTATCTAAAATTTGATAAATAGATTCAGATGTATTGGAAAGGATTATGTTTTACAAAGGGTCATGCAAGAAAGTGAGACAGTTGTGTTGCTATGGGTCCCTACCATAGGAGTTTTACATAATGCTTGCAAGTAGTTTATCTTAATCTTGGGTTTCCAAAATAGGATTACGTTCAATGGTTATTAATTTTTGCAATAAATATTGATCATCCTCATCTAGGGTGGGCCATAAAATTTGGTCTAAATCTATATGTGGCTGGGTAGGTGGGTAAAGGACTAGTTTCTTTGTCACATTTTCATTGGAAACGATCATATTTCTAGATCTACAACCAATGAATACATTGACAGTGGCCAACCAAGGTCTCCCTAGGATTAAAGGGTATCCTACGAGGTTTGATTTAGGTTGTAACACCATAAAGTCTACATGGTAGTCTGATGTGATAATTGTAATGCCCCGCCACACAACCCTAGAGGAAGTTGCAAACAACAACTGAAACAGGCTAATAATTTGTTTGTTTGTTTAAGAACCATTAACAAGTAAGTTCGCTAACTAATGCCAACATCCTCTAAGGTTACAAGACAGAGGTTATATAGAACCTCAACAAAAAAACATGAACTTAAACCAATACAATTATTTAATTGAGAATTAAAACATACATTCCAAGTAAGATAATTTCATCAAAGCATAATAGATAACTTTCAATTTCATTAATTCATTCATTAAAAAAAAAGGTTACAATACTCATTCCCTGAACGAGGAAAATCCAATAAATAAGATTACAATACAACTTCCACCTCGATATCAAATGAGGGATAAAATAATACAAGATCAACTGAAATGGAATAAAGCAAGAACTGACACTGAATCTAATGAG
The DNA here is from genome assembly GCA_007115665.2 of Sequoiadendron giganteum. NCBI lineage: Eukaryota > Viridiplantae > Streptophyta > Pinopsida > Cupressales > Cupressaceae > Sequoiadendron > Sequoiadendron giganteum. The sequence continues at coordinate 388,920,260 of CM021103.1, read as the reverse complement.
CTCTCCAATCGGAAGTCTCGTCCACATGAACATGAAGAAAGACCAACGGATTTAGGTGCATGCCACCCAACCAAGTGGAACCCAAAGGCCCACCCCCCGTGCTAGGAGATAGTAACAAGGAATCCTAGCCAAGACCATCTACCACTAGACACAAACTAACACAAAACTGGACCAAACTGAAATGACCAATCACATGAACAACACAAGTACAACTCATATACCACGCAAGTACAACACAAGTACAACTCTGCATGGCTACATTGCTTCCAGATAAAAAGCAGGTCAAGTATGTTATGAGAACCATACACACAAAATCAAACACCAACCATGGTCACATCAGATATGTTACGAAAACCATATCCACAATAAACAAGTACCAACTATTGTCCTAGATAGAGTGTCATCACATAGTTCATCATGAGTTACCCACTGCGGATCATCAAGATGGTGGCCTCAAACCGATCCCCGACCCTCATACTTACTAATGCGGAATCAAATACCTTTCGTACAGACAAGATAGATGACCTTTCCATTCCAAGCCTTCCCACCCATCCCAAGCCTAACCAAACACTTGGGTCTATGAGTGAGGCATAATTATCTTTTTAGTGTGAAGTAATACCCAAACTTCTAAGTACATTGATTTAGTTATCACTTAATTACACCACTTTTGAAGGTTACCCAATCTTACCTCTTTTGAGCTCTGGTCCCAAACGGAAGCCACTCTTCTACTTGACAACACACATAACATCCAAGCATCAAGGGTACAAAGTGCAACAAACAAGGTATTACAACCACTCCAACTCTAGGAGGAAACCTAAAAATAAACTCACTCCAACACTGGAGGCAACAAACCACATAACAAGGTCACTCTTTACAAGGAGACACGGATCCCATAATCCACTCCTTTCTCAGGAGACACAAAACATCCCCATTTGTAGAAACTGGGTAAATAACTGATGACGTACCATGCACTACCCAAGGGATTTAAAATAGGTTGACCAACACATTATGAGAACCTACTACCTTGAAACCCAATTGGAAGACTTGTCAAAGACTATGACCCACATTACCCAAATGATAACGTAATAGTTCATGACCAAGGTGAGCATTAAAATCTGCTTTTTATTCACTAAATCCATATACTTCTTAACATTCAATAATGCATTGCATTAAATATACTGAATTAAACATGCCATTTCAATAAGGAAGAAATTAATACTAACCATTTAATTTCCCTATTAGCATTTAATACATGATAAATTAACTAGTTTAACAAATGAATCAAAATTCAATGTTTTAAAATGAATATTGTTTCTTCATTTCAATATAGCTATTTAAAACAATTCACTTGTCTTAAGAAGAAAACATATCATTTATAACCAAAACTATTCCTTTACCAAATATTATATTTTTAAAAACAACAATAACTTAAACAATATTGTCCTATTTCATTTTCTCAATTAAACTTAATTTATTTCCCCAAACAAACATTATTTTAACATACATATACACACAATATATGTATATACACTTATTTGTTTATATATATTGTATATATATATATATATATATTTAATTATAGAATATATATATTCATAATATTTTAATATTATATAATATAATATTTAATATTAATATATATTAATATTAAAATATTATAAACATAATAATAAAATATTATTATATAAGAAAATACAATTTATGTTGACCTCGTTTTGAGTGAAAACCCTACCGCATTTTCATAGGCCGCGGATTTCTTTTGTGGTCGGCGGGTTTTTGTTGGGCGCCGACCGTGGATTAACACAGGCGGCGGCGACTTTAGTTGGGCGTCGACTGTTTCCACAGTCGGCCCCCACATAAACACCGCCGTGTTCCATTGTGGGTGCCGACTGTGTAAGCAGCTAACCCATGGCGGCCGGGGGAGTCTGCACTGGGCATGGCTCTCTCCCCACGTGCCTTCCATGGGGGCGCAGTGGGGAGGTGAGCCCCCAGTGCCTCCCCAATGAATTTTTTTTTAATATTCTTTTTTTAAAACAATTAAAAAAAAAAGAAAACCAAAGGCCTGCGGATTTTTAAATCCGCCTGTATTTTTTTTTTAATAAAATTTTGCTAGCATAACCCCTTGCTTGGAATATTTAAATAATGTGAATATATATATATATATATAACAAAGTATATATATGTATATATATATTGGTTAAAATAGTAAAATTTACAAAAGAATTTGAGAAAACCAGAAAAGAACACAACCATTTACAGTTATTATCACCATTTTCTTGAAGCATTCAATTTAAAGAAAGGTTTTCTTGCTAATTTTGGAGAACAAAATTCCAAGCTTTGTTTTCAATTACATTCAAACATCATAATTCAAAGATTCTTTCCACATGATCTTCCACCATTGATATTTAAATTCAAAAATTCAAAAGCAACATTTAAAAGACTTGAACCTGATTTTTTTTTTGAAGATGATAGAAGGTCCTGATGGTGCCTTGATTCCCTCTTCAGATCCTCAGATTCTTCAAGTTTTTTCCAAAAACCCACAAAATAGAATAATTTCTTCCTTCTCTTTCTAATTTAATCTTTTTTCCAAAATTCTATGAACCTTTCAAATTGTGAAGCCAAATTCAAACATAAGGATAAAACCCTAAAAATCCTACAACCACCCTCATCAATTCTCCAAAACAGAAAATGGAAATATCTCATTTTTCAATTTTTGAATTTCAAATTTCCCAAATTGACTTTTTAAAACCTTTTCTTTTATTTTCAATTTCCAAACCAAATATCCACCAATTTCCCAAAATGAATAATCTAATTCTTTTCAACACAAATAATTTAATTTAACACAATCTAATTTAATTAATTAATAAAATAAATCTTTATTCAAGATTAAATCATTTTATTAATCAAATTAAATTAATTAATAAATTAAACAACATCTCTAACGTTATAACCCAATTAATTTAATCAATAACTTTAAATACATAAAGCGATTAATTACCATTTTCTAACTTGGAATTAAACTGAAACAAGACAAATTGAACAATATTAAAACAACTGGACCACACTATGATCGACGACACACTATGACTAGGGCGATGATTTGGCACAAAATCCTAGCTACTATCTCCCAATCGATTACCGTTGGGCATTGGACATGCTCAAACCTGTGAAACCAGGTGGAGTCCATGTCCTATACTTGTCAACCTACGAACAAAGAGTATATCCACATGCATATATATGTCATACTTAAAACACACCATGAAGAGGAAATCACATAATCGTAGGGCACTCACAAGCGAGTGATGCGATACCATCCTCTTCACCAATACAATAGTACTAACTGACAAATCTAACATACTAATATAATCCAAAGCATGAACATCATTAATTCAACCATCCATAATGCTGATTCAAAACATGTCATAATGATAACATCAATATAAAATACCATTACATCAAAATATAACATTAATGTCGCTTTAGAGATAGTGATCAAATAGAAGTCGAGTACCATAGTCAAGGTACTAACCAAAAGTACAACATAACAGAGCATAACACTGTTCAATCAAAAGGACAAAATGGAGGGGTATTACATCCTCCCCCCTAGGGCTAGGCTTACTCCCGGAAGCTTGCAAACTAGTAGGGATATAACTCCCTCATATAAACTGCATACAAATCAAAACCTCGACCCCTAAGGCCAAGCATCCTGCACTGGATGACCAACCCCAAAATTCTCCATGATAGCTCCCTAATACCCAAGCTAACGGTCATCAACCGCAACATAAGCTCGATGAGATCTACCAGCATCTCCTACTATCGACTCTGAAACTGCTGGACCCTGAACAAAACCAGAAGTATTCTGATGCAGATAGTTCCTAGCAAGATGGCCCTGTTGGCCACAAGAGTAACACCCCGTGTCATGAACAAACCCTCTACCACCTAAAGGTGCAGTAGATTGCTGCACACTACCCCAACTAGTCATAGAATGTGAACTTTGGGCTGGCTGCTCCTACTGATTGCGCTTATTGCATCACCAGTTCCTATTCCTCCTAGGTCAAGAACCACCATCATCCTGACATGGCTGAGAGTCCTTACGCTTCCCAAGTGCACTCTCCTACTGCTGACCACTCTGTGATGGTCCCTACTGAGATTAAAAAGGTGCACCTCCCTGAGGTTGCCCTCCTCTAGCACTAGATCCTGGTACTGAACTGCTACCAACCTACACTCCTATGTGACCTCCGAGTGCCATACTCAGATTATCCTCAATAAGGCATGCTTTCTCTACTGTCATATCCATGGTCTTGGGTTCAAAAACCCTCACACCACTGCTGAGACAAGCATTTAAGCCCCTAAAAAAATGGTGCACCAACATGCTCTCATCATCACCAATCCCTGCATACTGTTTGAGCTCATAAAAGTTTTGCTCATATTGCTCAACAAATAATGCCATCTGACGCAAGGCATGGAATTCGTCACCTCGACACTAATGCCAATGCTCAGATAAGAACCGAGCTCTGAATCTCTCTAAGAAGATCTCCCAAGATGCTATGTGAATGTCGATATGGAGCTTCTTCTCCTCTAGTCTCCACCAAGTGGATGCAAACCCTCTCAGCTGCATGATGGCATAACGAGCTCTGGTGTTACTACCATATGGATGCATGGAAAAACACCTATCCAAGTCTGTCAGCCATGTCTCGGCCTCTAAACTAGTACTTGATCCATCATATAATGGAGGATGTGACTTGAACAGGTCCCTCATGTGGGACTCAGACTCGGGTGGAGCTTCCCTCACCATAGGGTTAACTTGAACCTCTACCTGCCTCGGACCAAGGAGTACCAAAGCATCCTCAAGCGCTCTATACATAGCCTCAATTCCTCTTGGATCTTGCTGATGTTATCTGGCCCCTGGTGCATTATGAGATGCCTGAGGTTCTTCTTGATCAGGGACAACTAATACATGAGGAGAAGATTCATGTTGAATCCCACCTCGACCACCTATACGGCCACGTCCATACCCTCTACCTCTTCGGCGTCTAGGAGGCATAATCCTGCATAGACACTTCAAAGTATTAGGCAAGGTACACAACTGAAAGCTTAATGGCTCCATCATAATCCCAGAGTACCAGTGTTTAAACCTAGGCTTTGATACCATGTGTAACACCCCGCCACACAACCCTAGAGGAAGTTGCAAACAACAACTGAAATAGGATAATTTTTTTTTTTGTTTAAGAACCATTAACAAGTAAGTTCGCTAACTAATGTCAACATCCTCTAAGGTTATGAGATAGAGGTTATATAGAACCTCAACAAAGAACATGAACTTAAACCAAGACAATTATTTAATTAAGAATTAAAACACATACATTCCAAGTAAGATAATTTCATCAAAGCATAATAGATAACTTTTAATTTCATTAATCCATTCATTAAACAAAAAGGTTACAATACTCATTCCATGAATGAGGAAAATCCAATAAATAAGATTACAATACAACTTCCACCTCGATATCAAATGAGGGGTAAAATAATAAAAGATCAACTGAAATGGAATAAAGCAAGAATTGATACTAAATCCAACGAGCTCTGCAATCGGAAGTCTCATCCACATGAACATGAAGAAAGCCCAACGGATTCAGGTGCACACCACCCAACCAAGTGGAACCCAAAGGCCCACCCCTCATGCTAGGAGATAGTAACAAGGAATCTTGTCCAAGAGCATCTACCACTAAACACAAACTAACACAAAACTGGACCAAACTGAAATGACCAATCACATGAACAACACAAGTACAACTCATATACCATGCAAGTACAACTCTACATGGTTACATTGCTTCCAGATAAAAAGTAGGTCAAGTATGTTATGAGAACCATACACATAGAATCAAACACCAACCATGGTCACATCAGGTATGTTACGAAAACCATACCCACAATAAACAAGTACCAATTGTTGTCCTAGACAGAGTGTCATCACACAGTTCGTCATGAGTTACCCATTGCGGATCATCAAGATGGTGGCCTCAAACCGATCCCTGGCCCTCATACTTACTAATGCGAAATCAAATACCTTTCCTACAGACAAGATAGATGACCTTGCCATTCTAGGCCTTCCCACCCATCCCAAGCCTAACCGAGCACTTGGGTCTATGAGTGAGGCATAATTATCTATTTAGTGTGAAGTAATACCCAAACTTCTAAGTACATTGATTTAGTTATCACTTAATTACACCAATTCTGAAGGTTACCCAATCTTACCTCTTCCGAGCTCTGGCCCCAAACAGAAGCCACTCTTCTACTTGACAACACACATAACATCCAAACATCAAGGGTACAAAGTACAACAAACAAGGTATTACAACCACTCCAACTCTAGGAGGAAACCTAAAAAGAAACTCACTCCAACACTGGAGGCAAAAAACCACATAACAAGGTCACTCTTTACAAGGAGACACGGATCCCATAATCCACTCCTTTCTCAGGAGACACAAAACGTCCCCGTTCGTAGAAACCGGGTAAATAACTGATGACGTACCATGCACTACCCAAGGGATTTAAAATAGGTTGACCAACACATTACGAGAACCTACTACCTTGAAACCCAATTGGAAGACTTGTCAAAGACTATGACCCACATTACCCAAATGATAACATAACAGTTCATGATAAAGGCGAGCATTAAAATCTGCTTTGGATTCACTAAATCCATATACTTCTTAACATTCAATAATGCATTACATTAAATATACTGAATTAAACATGCCATTTCAATAAGGAAGAAATTAATACTAACCATTTAATTTCCCTATTAGCATTTAATACATGATAAATTAACTAGTTTAACAAATGAATCAAAATTCATTGTTTTAAAATGAATATTGTTTCTTCATTTCAATATAGCTATTTAAAACAATTCACTTGTCTTAAGAAGAAAACATATTATTTATAACCAAAACTATTCCTTTACCAAATATAATATTTTTAAAAACAACAATAACTTAACCAATATTGTCCTATTTCATTTTCTCAATTAAACTTAATTTATTTCCCTAAACAAACATTATTTTAACATACATATACACACAATATATATATATAATTATAGAATATATATATTCATAATATTTTAATATTATATAATATAATATTTAATATTAATATATATTAATATTAAAATATTATAAACATAATAATAAAATATTATTATATAAGAAAATACGATTTATGTTGACCTCGTTTTGAGTGAAAACGCTACCGCATTTTCATAGGCCGCGGATTTCTTTTGTGGTCGGCGGGTTTTTGTTGGGTGCCAACCGTGTATTAACACAGGCGGTGGCGACTTTGGTTGGGCACCGGTTGTTTCGACAATCGGCCCCCACAGTTGGGGGTCGGCGGTGTTTACACCGCCGTTCCACTGTGGGTGCCGACTGTGTAAGCAGCTGACCCATAATAGCCGGGGGAGTCCGCACTGGGCGCGACTCTCTCCCCACATGCTTCCATGGGGGCGCAGTGGGGAGGTGAGCCCCCAGTGTCTCCCCAATGATTTTTTTAAATTTTTTTTTAAACAATAAAAAAAAAAGAAAACTAAAGGCCTGCGGATTTTTAAATCCACCTTTGTTTTTTTTTAATAAAATTTTTCCAGCATAACCCCTTGCTTGGCATATTTAAATAATATGAATATATATATATATATACATATATATATATATGTGTGTATATATATATATATGTATATATGTTTATATATGTATGTATATATATATACATATGTATGTGATATATATTAGTTAAAATAGAAAAATTTACAAAAGAATTTGAGAAAACCAGAAAAGAACACAACCATTTATAGTTATTATCACCATTTTCTTGAAGCATTCAATTTAAAGAAAGGTTTTCTTGCTAATTTTGGAGAACAAAATTCCAAACTTTGTTTTCAATTACATTCAAACATCATAATTCAAAGATTCTTTCCACATGATCTTCCACCATTGATATTTAAATTCAAAAATTCAAAAGCAACATTTAAAAGACTTGAACCTGATTTTCTTTTTGAAGATGATAGAAGGTCCTGATGGTGCCTTGATTCCCTCTTCAGATCCACAGATTCTTCGAGATTTTTCCAAAAACCCACAAAATAGAACAATTTCTTCCTTCTCTTTCTAATTTAATCTTTTTTCCAAAATTCCATGAACCTTTCAAATTGTGAAGCCAAATTCAAACATAAGGATAAAACCCTAAAAATCCTACAACCACCCTCATCAATTCTCCAAAACAGAAAATGGAAATATCTCATTTTTCAATTTTTGAATTTCAAATTTCCCAAATTGACTTTTTAAAACCTTTTCTTTTATTTTCAATTTCCAAACCAAATATCCACCAATTTCCAAAATGAATAATCTAATTATTTTCAACACAAATAATTTAATTTAACACAATCTAATTTAATTAATTAATAAAATAAATCTTTACTCAAGATTAAATCATTTTATTAATCAAATTAAATTAATTAATAAATTAAACATCTCTAACGTTATAACCCAATTAATTTAATCAATAACTTTAAATACATAAAGCGATTAATTACCATTTTCTAACTTGAAATTAAACTGAAACAAGGAAAATTGAACAATATTAAAGCAACTGGACCACACTATGATCGACGACACACTATGACTAGGGTGACGACTTGGCACAAAATCCTAGCTACTATCTCCCAATCGATTACTGTTGGGCATTGGACACGCTCAAACCTGTGAAACCAGGTGGAGTCCATGTCCTGTACCTATCAACCTGCGAACAAAGAGTATATCCACATGCATATATATGTCATACTTAAAACACACCGTGAAGAGGAAATCACAGAATCGTAGGGCACTCGCAAATGAGTGATGCGATACCATTCTCTTCACCAATACAGTAGTACTAATTGAAAAATCTAACATACTAATATAATCCAAAGCATGAACATCATTAATTCAACCATCCATAATGCTGATTCAAAACATGTCATAATGAAACATCAATATAAAATACTGTCACATCAAAATATAACATTAACGTCGCTTTATAGATAGTGATCAAATAGAAGTCGAGTACCATAGTCAAGGTACTAACTGAAAGTACAACATAACAAAGCATAACACTATTAGATCAAAAGGACAAAACGGAGGGGTATTACAATAACCGAATATTCTATAATGCCCTCTAGTTTAACAGTTGGCCTATTTGCTAGTTGCAAAAAAGTAGGTGTAGTTCAGAGCTCCATTAACTGTAGTTGCTTCATGGTTTCCTTTTTCATCACATTTATGGATGATCCTAGGTCAATTAAGGTATTTTTGATGAGAGTTCCATTGATTTGGACATCTACCACAGGGCTGTCAAGGTCTACATATTTAGGGAGAACTATGTTTCGTAACATGATATCAGTAAGCTACCCTAAAACATGCATAGTTTGAGGGTCCTATTTTCTACCTCGATTCTTAAGGAATAAATCTCTCATAGTCTTTGTATATATTGGCACTTCCTTAATTACTTGTATAAGAGGTATTTTTATGCAAATTTTTTTGAGTTATCTTAATAGGTCAGATTTAGCTTCAAAATGATGCTTTTGTATAGTTAGTCTTTTAGGGAATGGTGGTTTTAAACTTATGATGTTTGGCTTAACCTAATTTTTTAAGGTTCCTTAGGTTGTTTTTCCATAGTTTCTACTTGGAATTACTCATCGTTCAACTCCATGATGTGTGTAATGATGGTTAATTTCCTGCAAGATAGAATAGTGGATTGGTAATACTTGCAAGTCAATAAAACATCAAACAATAGAATGCAAAGGAGAAATAAATGAAAAATGGAAGAACTAGAAAGATCTTACCCATTTAATACTCCATGGATGACTTACATTGCACCTCCTCAAGCTTGTTGTTGATGATGGATGCCCTCAAATTTGTGAGCAAATTCTATGTGTCTAGCCCTAGCAAAGCCTTTGAAGGATTTATGAAATGACTCTATGTGCAAACTAGAATTTTACTTCTATTATGCAAATAGTAATATAAGCCTAAGATATGAGAATGCCAATAATAAAAATAGATTAAGCGATGATCGATCCCGAAAATGAGATCAAGATTGTCATTTTATAGAAAATGCAATCTTGAACGTACGGATTAGATGAGATATTGAGAAATGCCCTAGAATCAATGGTTAAGATTCAAGGTGACAACTCTCAATTAGGGTTAGGGAAACAATCCCCAAATGTGTGGACAAGATTTAATTTAATAAATTAAATCAATGGTGGAGAATAAACGTGACCTTGAGATGAGATTAGTAAAATCAGAAGATAAGGGGATGAGATTTTAGAAAATCAGTAATTTTAGCAATTACTTGATTTGTAGGAGAATATTTCTATTTTGAATTAAATTAATTCAAAATAGGGATTTTGTGAGATAAGAAGTAATTGATTTTTGAAATTAATTACTAAATGAAGAATCCGTTAACCATGTGAGACATTTTAAAATGATTTTGTTTTATTTAAAAATATAGAAGTGTCACATGTCACAATTAAATAATTAAAAATAATTATTTAATTTAGAAGTAGTTAATTAATTAAATAAATTATCAAATCTATTTAATTAAGAGGATTTAGGAATTAGTGACACATTAAATAAATATATTTATTTAATAATCACGAGGACATTAATGATAAGGATTAATTAAATAAATAAGATTTTATTTAATTGCAAGAAGACTTTGATAATTAGTGACATTATTAATTAAATAAATAAGATTTATTTACTTAATAATTATGAAGAATGAAAGATCATGAATTAATTAAATAATTGAAAATTATTTAATTAATAGTTGAATGTGGGTTAGAAACATAATTATATTGTCATAATCATGTTAGAACGAAAGGTGGTAAAATAGTGGTCGCAGGCCTAAGTCATTTTTAGGTGTCTACATTTGCCCCTCTTTGTCATAATGCAGCTTGTCGCATTGTGACAAATAAATCAAGTCAAAATATGCCCCAATGCCAAATAGGGTGAGGAAGAATGACGAGGAGGTATCGGTATGCCCCCTCGAGAGGACAATTGAGTTCAGAGAACATGAGTGTGCTCTCGAAATGAATGAGGACTAGAAGTTGATAGAAAAAAGTATACAGGAAAGATAGAGAAGGATGATAATGATGCAGAATTAGAAGAAATGTTAGGATAGAATACATGGGTGCTAATATGGGGAAGGAGATACAAGCTAATGCAAAAGATGAAATGCATGTTAGAATCCTTCAATGTTTTGCTATAGTGCTATCCTAGTTGTTGCTCTTTAATCATCATTGGGCAAAAATGTCATGATGGTCGACAAACACTATGATATGATGTATATCAATAGTGTGCAAGGTCAAACCATCACGTAGATTAATAGTCGCAGACAAGGATGATCATGACTCATGCAAGGAACACAATTGCCCCTAGTCACTTTGTCATGACGAACTGCCAGAAGAACCAAACTAATCATGAGACGTCGCTACTTCTCTAAATCCTGATGAAAAGACATCCTAGAGAAACTAGCCACATGATAGTAAAAAAAAAGGACAGTAAAATCATCCTACTACGTCATTGGTCCTCTAAATCCTGAAGTTAGGACATCCTGGAGAAACAAATAGTAGAGTGATAAACAAACAAGGATAATTGTTATGATATGTCGTGGTTCCAAGGAAATAAGAAACTAATATCATGATAATCATCAAAAGAAAGAAAAAAGTTTTCCAAGTGTTTGCCAAGTGTTTTCCAAGTGTTTTAATGTCAGGTGTTGTCAAATGTCGAGCGATATCAAATTCAGGAAGGACACATCTTGAATGATGTTGATATTTAGGAGATCGATTCTCAGAGCTAGGAGAATCCATCAAAATGCTAGGTGATGATGATGATGCTTAGGAAGGACACATCCAAAAGCATAAAGAAGTGACAAGAGTTTCCTTTCAGAAGGACACATCTAAAAAAGAACCCAAAGTTTTTCCATGATAAATTATCCTGATATGATTTTGACTACATGTTATTGTTGATATGCTGGATTGATTGAAAGTGTTTGACGAAACAGATTTTCGATAGATTGATAGTTCAAGATTGACATAAGATTCGCTTGACTTGAAGATAGTTTGATGTGTGTGAATGTGTAGTGCCATGAACCCTAATGGAATTTCCTTATGCGGCCTCAGGGGTCCATCGATTGATGGCCTTGCCTACGTCGTGCACTCAAAGACCTCATAGTTCGACACGACCAATGGTGTTGTCCGAAGGACAAAAAATTGAATCATGATTTTATTTTAAAAAACCTAGAAGGACTGACCTAATGTCTCGGGGATTCAAAGATGAATCTTTCCTACATAGCAAATGCATAGAGACAACGTAGTTCAAACATGGACAAAAGATTGACTGATATGATAGAGTGGACTAACCAGACGGAGATTGACCTTGATTCTATTTTTTTGGATTTTGACATTGATTTGGATGTTTTTGTGTTTTCTTTAGGACATTTTTCAATTTTTAGGTCTTTTTCAAGACTTTTTCAAATTTTTATGATTTTTTTGATGCTTTGTGAAAATTGTGACAAATGCATGTGAATGATGCTGATGCACATGAATCCAAAGACAACCATGATTTTGCTACTAGTCAAACTAAATGTTGATTGATAGGTGACAATGACGATGACAACGTTGTTTGACATGGGAAGGACACATCCTGAAACAACGTGAAGATGACAATGATATGACAAGAGGATAAAAGTCTGCAATAGGGCCAGGGACAAAGTCAAGGAATGTTTTGGATGATGTGCCAGGTTTGCCATATTTTTGCATTTGGAATGATTTGGTGAGGACTGGATGGGATGACTAGGGATCTTTAGACCATTGACAAGGGAAACCAAGATGGGTGACAGGTATAAAAGGACAATGGATGGCCTTGGTAAAAGATAGGAGACATGGATGGCTTGGACTAGGAGAATTATCATATGGTCTCCAAGGATGATGTCACATAATGAAAAGGAGGCTATGAAGGTAATGACATTATATTCCTTGAATAAGGTATGACCAAAAGATAGACATGTCAAAAAATTTCCAAAGCATGATTTTTGTTTGTATTTTAGTCCTTATCAAGGTCAAAGTTAGGGGAAAAATGGACGAAAAGTGATAGGGTTTAGATGGATAGATGAAATGTCATAGGAAATGCATGGGAGATGAGACAACTTTTCCCCAAGTGTAATGGTCCACATAGATGATGTATTCTACATATGACACCTATTTGCTAGGTTTTCATCATGGTACCTATCCAAAGTGCCTATTTGCCAAGTTTTCACTATTCGACGAAATTTTTCTCTTTGCTATTATATATATATATTTTTGTATTTTTGCATTTTTGCCAAATAGCCTTGATGCTTTAGATGGCCATTAACTATGCTGAAGCCTTTGACGGTGCCGATGTAGAGACTGGTGCCATGACATGCCAATAGTGACCCTTCTGAAGCAGTTGCCTTGTCAGGATGGTAGTGCTTGCATAAAACTAATTGATGTCATAGTGATCCTTATTGATACTAGAGTTGGCCTTATCAGAATACACACATCACGATAGAGTGTCGTGAGAGTCCTTATGGTAGAGAGTTGCTGCCAAGATGTGATGGATTTGTGACATGGGATGTTTGGACTTCAAGGGAGATGTAGGATTATGACAGATGATGGTGGACATGGACGGGTTGGTTGGATGTTTGGATGTATTGGTTTTTATTTTCCAGACTTTAGGTTGTTGACGCAGTATTTTGCATGTAGCAGCAGTCTTATGGGAAACTTAGCTAATGGGGACATTATGCACTAGCTAAGTGACCTCCGGGGTTTTACCGAAGTCGGCTCTTTGCTTAATGGGTGAAGTAAAAGGCAAAAGAGATTGCGAGAATGTAAAGTTTACACTATAGGCGATGTGCCAAATTCTTTGAATAACTTTACCAAAGCATAGTGCATAATGCAAAGGCCCGAACCATTAAATTGCTATTAATTAAGATAATTTTCTCAAAAGCATTTGTCATTCAACACCATCCTTCTATATGCATAATGTAATCAAACATAACTTTGCTTTAACACAGAAGAGTCGAAGAAACATGATCTATATTTATATTAGCTATGAAAGGTTACAAAAAATTGAAGAACAGGCATTCATACAAAAATAAAGGCAATAGCATAGGTCAATAGTTCCAGCGAACAATTGAAAATAGAAAGATCGAATTCATTTGGCATAGTTCGAAGTCTTTGAATTGAAAGTAACTAGTACACAAGGCTTAATCCTCAGTGCTTGAGAGATCTCTTAAACTTAATCAACAACCTAATAAAAGAAAACTAGGCCCCATATATTGGCCATCCCACTGCCTGAAAATGCATTATGAAAGAGTAGACCACACGCAATGATCCTTGGCCCAGATTATACCGAGCTTCCATAGCAAACATCCATTGATCAACAACATGCTAGCGAGGCCATGACACGAAACAAAAAACTATGCAGCAATAAGAGAGGACATGCGACAGCGGGGAGTACAAAAGATCTGTCAGCATCTCCAAGGTAACCAACACAGGAACATAAATGCCACGTGTCACCCAGACGGAGCTCGACAAAAATTAGCAAAGGCACCCAACAGAAAGCCGCGAGAGAGATCCATGTGGAGCACTCTGAGAGCAAAAAAGTATGAGGCGGGCCCAACTCAGAAGACAACCAATGCAAGCCACGCGACATGCAGTCAAAGGCTGCAGAGAAACAAAGTGAAAGAAAAAGAAAAGCTTCGTGAGGGAGCCACATGGTGAGCTCCGAGGACAGTGAGCATACAAAACTAAGGTGCAGCTGCAAAAGAAAAGAAAACTGCCAAGGCTTAGGTGGTTTTTGTTGAACAGTTTGGCGACTCATAGGGGCTTTTCACTCGTGGAAAGGAGAACCCTAGAAACCTTTGGCTCAGCAACAAGAATGCTCACAACCTTGATAGGGTGGCCTGCGAATTGGTCCATACCTCATTTTTCGGTGTAGAGAGAGCTCGCAGATGCTCATGAGCCAGTCTGAGATCAATAATTGCCTTGAAAGGCAATCCGCCTGATACTTTAGTTTCTAATTCCAATTGGAAAAAAAGTTGTGCTAGTCGATGCACGATCCCCTCGATCTCCTCAGTAGTCGGAGATTGATCAAAATTCTCGAAGACAGAAAGATCCTGCTTCTTCTCCTCGATCATTTCAACAATATGCTCCACACCCGCTACTGCTTGGTCTGCAATGAAAGGTGAAGGGAGACCTCTTTGAGTCAACCGAAAAAATTCACTTGCATGTCCCTGGTAACCTGGTTTAACCAAGCTCTGCAATCTGCTACCTGTTGAACAACCTCATGTATGAAGATGAGGCTACTTGCACCCAAAGCTACCGTTGTTTGGTCGTTGATGCCCACGCTACTCAATGCTTCATCCGAAGTGGTATACAACTTACCCAATAATATTCTAGCCTCGGGAACCTTGTCAGAAGTTGATTCCTAAACCTGTTGTATCGATTCACTCACTGTTTCACAGAGGCTAGCCACTTGTGCCATAAACTTTAAAGTGGGCTATAGGGTAAGGCACAAAGCCTTCACCTTGTCTCAATATGATGCATGTAACCCTTTGGAAATTTCCAAGGAGCTCATCTGAGGTGCAAGGGGTTGGGTTCTTAGGGCAACTAATTCTGCCTCTTTGCTACCTAAACCTGCCATTGCCTCTACCAAGCTTTTATCCAATGCAGATATCTACTCCTTCAGGGTAAAAACCTCCTTTTCCTTTTTTGCCAGGTCCAATTTGGCCCGCTTAGTCTTTTGAACCTCCAAATCCAAGTTGGTACTCACTTCAACAATCTCGGCAGTGGTGTTCTATCGGAGCTCTCTCATGCTCTCAGTTAGCAGCTTAGACTTAGCTTGGAGTTCCTTTTATTTTTCTTGGAACTTCTCTTCATTTGCTCAGAGTAGCTCAACCTAATTCTCAAGAGTTGGAATGACTTCCTCGCTCAAATTCTGCAACTCTTTGATTTTATCTTCGAAGGAACTCCTCTCCTTCTCCAACCGACCTATTTCGTTCTCCTGGGCTTTGAATTTGTTTACCCTAATGTCGACCTTCCTTTTTAGCTCCGCAATCTGATCATCCTTCTTCTTCTCTTGCCAGTTGAGCTTGAGAAAATTAGTAGTCACTATTTTTTGAGTCTCCTCCATCAGCTCAACTTTATCTTACGGGTGGGCCTACCGCAAGTCTAACCCGACAGCATTCACAGAATAGTCACTGGGCTGCATCTCGCTTACTGCCTTGATCACATTAGGAGTGATCTTCGCAAACATCAAGGAATTCTGGCTTTCATTGAAAATGGTTTGCAAGTGAGGCTCCACCTGCCTAGTTGTGTCCTTCGCTCTTCGCTTGCTGATACGGTTGGCGTGAGCATTTTTATTTGCATTGACTTGCGAGAAATATTCTTGGGCTAGGATACCTAGTCCACCAACAAAAGGATACTCCTGAGGGATAGCGAATGAGAAAGATAGTGTGGATGAGGCATCAAAGGTCTTGTTGGGTCGCATTATAATAGCCAAGGAGAATGGCAGGATGAATTGACCACTCGAAGGGGATGGAAATGAAGCGACGGTGTAAGGAAAATCTGGGGACGCACCAACCGTAGGGTTGGGCCTTGGGGATAGAAATTGTTGGCCTACGAGCCTGGTGTTGACACCAAATTGTGCTTCGGGTAAAGTATGAAAAGCAGAGGACATAGGAGGAGCAAGATCAGAATGACTGGCAAAACTAGAAGTGGAGATGACGGGTGCAGATGAGATAGCAAGGGCAGACTGTGGTGAGACCAAAGACATAGAGGAGAGAGAAGAGGGAGGAAAGTTTACCTGTAGTTCTGGTAGAGCCGCAGATGCCTCAACCGCTTCCTTCGTTGGCTACTCTTCCTTCTTGCCGGCCTCCTCGGTATGTTGTCGCTTCTCCTCCGAAAAATTATTGAGGTCGAGAATGACCCATCTCTTACCACTGGTGGTCCTTGGCTCTCATTTTGATTTAGAGGAGGTGGGCGGCATGGATGCCAGTATGCATAGCTCTTCCTCCTACATGGGTTGTTTACCAGTATTCTTTTCAAGTACTAGATTTTCGGCGATAGCGAGGGAATTATGAGTTACTTCTTCCCCAGATTCCATAGTAGCCTCCTCTTCTCTATATTGCTGTACAGATGTTGAGCGGTTCAGAGAATTCTCAACATCCAGATGTTCATTTTCCCAAATGTCATCAAACTTCTCATCGAGGGTGATCTTGTCGTATAACTTGCCAGCTGCCAGAATCTCCTGCCGGTATATCCAAAAAGCTTGCATCTTCTTGGGTGCCCAATTGAGCTTCTTGAATTGGGTGACCAAAGGGGGGATAATCACGAGCTTTGGGTTGACCCTCCCCATAATGTGATAAAAATTCAGCTAGGGTGGTCGACCATCCACTATAGGAAAATATTCAAGGCCCATATATCTACCTATGTTTCCCTCTTGGGGATCCCTCCGGAGGTCCTAGAATGGTCGAGGTGAATGCAAGATCTTGATGCCGATTTCCAACAAATTATTTTTAGGGTTGTAATTCCAGGGATCATCTATTAGTACCAGCCCGAGGTGACCCAACTTTGAAAGTAGAATCATTGAGGTATCGATCTACGAGCTCCTCTTCTTAACCAGCGATACCGAACCAAACATGATTGGCAACAACAAATGGGAGGTTAAGTACTTTCCTCCCCAATAATCATCATCAAGGGTACATAGTTGTCTCATTGCCTCTAGGGCCAACACTCTATCAGAGAGGAAATGAGAAAGCCGAAAAGGTTCTCAGATGAAGCCTGGCATGCGGAGCATGGTGAAATCTGTGCCAAAGAACCAGTTATAGGGCAGAGTTGACCTCCCAAGCTAGGACTTCTGGTGGGGTGATATTCTTTCGGTCATATTTATACCAATCTTACCCAAAGCCCTTATAGTCGGGGCTATGAACGCATCCAAGAACACATAATAATCGAAGGTTTTTGACATGACGGGGGTCCATGTCGAAACCGGCTTCCTTGAGCCACTCTCATAAAAAATAGACAGAAGCATAGACATTGAAAAATAATCCAGATTTTGGTGCAAAATTAAGTAGGCCAGAAAAGATGAATACCTAAACCTAGAGCTGACCCCAAATTCCTTTAGATGAAACCAAATGCCATCACTAATAATCTTTGCAAAATCAAAAAGTGGGTTCTCGCGATTCTTCTTCAGCATAAAGCAGAGGGACATTTGAAACTGATAAACCTCTTTGTCTGAGTCCAACCCGCACACCATTGCCAGCATAGAAGCGACAGATTGTGCCACACCTTTCAGAGCTTTCAAACTAAAAAGGAATTTGGGTGGGGCCGAACTACTCGGTTGTTGAAGTTCGGAGCGATAAAACTGTGGCCCAGATTGGAGCTCTCCCCACTTTTGCTACATTCTCTCTAGGCTAAAATCATCAACTTCCTTACCCAAAGGAAATGAGACGCACATCATATCCTGAATAGCCACGGGGCTAATAACTACCTGGAAATCCTTGCCGCTAATAACCCCTGTGTTTGGGTCGAACAGTGTCATGCATGCTACTACAATCTCTAGGCAAGGGTACACCAAGGGACCATGTACTATGCAAGCCCGTAGTACCATAGTCATTTAGGAAATTGATCCGTTGTATGCTTCATTCTTTCGCATGCAGCTTCCCGAAGGCTCTTAGGATTGCTATACAACTCAGGGTCAAAGACATTGTCCCAATCCTCCAAAACCACTGCCTGGTCTCTATGAGGAACCGTGCTCAATAACTTCTGGTTCACTGGGTGAGTGAAAGGCCAGCTAGGAATTTTAGGTATGCCTGGAGTAGCATAAGACTCTCCATCGTAGAGCTACACGCGGGGTGCATTCCACATCTGATCGCTTAGACTTACTCGAGCTGAAGTCTGTGTAGGGTTTTCTGCAATTTCGACCATTTTGTCTTCACAAAGGTCTTTATGCAAACCTTTGGCAAATGACTTAGTTTTTCTAAAAAACTCTCTCTTCTTGCGAATGCCTTAATTGCTTAATTCTTTGGTAACTTCTGCAATAAATATGTTTCCCTGCATGCCATAACTTGCCTTTTCCGCTTTCTTGAGAAAGGCGGTAAAAAAAAAAGGTATGTGCCAGCTGTTTATGCCAAGTTGCTATTATGCATTATCAGCTTGTCCGTGCGAAAAGATCGCCAACTAGCCAAACTGCCCAAATATTAAATGATAATCTTTCGCGTGTGACGAAAATGAATTTCTGTCTTGAAAAACAAACCTAGGCAACCTTGCGAGCGTTTCCTTGCAAGCTATCTATATTGATATTAGTGATCATATAGAGCACATTTCCCAACAGAGCTTCTCTCTATAATTTCATCTGATTTGGATGAGACGGCGATGCTTCTTATTACTGACACTTGGCCAATCTGTGAATGACGTGGAAGCTTAGCAGAGCAAGTTGCAAGCTGCAACTCTCCTTCCCGTCACCTCGCATGCCGCAATGCTGAAAACTGAGGTGAAGCAACACACTTGGTGTAATTGTTAATCATGATTTCTTTGGCAAGCAAACATTAGTCAATCTATAAATCAGCTCCTTGCGTAGCATTACAAACCACAATATTAGCTAGCCTTTCAACCTAGCAATCTCCTGCTACCTTAGCAGTTTTAATCTTTTAGCTTAGAAAAATAGAAATCATGGAAACACCAGTGAAACTCACCTGAAAAAATACCTAGGCTGCCTTTCTTGGCAAGATTACTTGCAGGCGCTTAAAACGTATGACAGGTGTGAAAAACCTATTATACATGAAATCCATTAAGTGGATCCTTGGGAAATACTACATGCATTATGAAGAGCAATATCGGGTGAACACCAGCATCTGCTCCCACTTCGTCGCCTCATTGCTAGACATTAGCATCTCCAAGCGTAAGATTATAAAACTGATGAAGCTGGTCTTTTTTGCGTGCTACCTCAGAGGTCTGGAGCAGATTGTGCATGCAACCCAACTGGGTCATGGGATTCCCTCGGTTCGAAACATTCGCCTGCAACAGCTACATGGAGGCATTGTTTCGACCAGGCCCTTTTTGTTCGGTTTTGAGCTGGAAACCCATGAAGAGCATCACCCCAGAGCCCGTGTAGGTTGCTCCTTCCTGATGTGCACACACTATCTTGAGCCATT
This sequence comes from Sequoiadendron giganteum, assembly GCA_007115665.2. Lineage (NCBI taxonomy): Eukaryota > Viridiplantae > Streptophyta > Pinopsida > Cupressales > Cupressaceae > Sequoiadendron > Sequoiadendron giganteum. Next base: position 388,900,001 of record CM021103.1, on the reverse strand, counting down.
CTCTAGTTTTCAGTGGTATGAAGACTTTGAGGGAATGGTATTTCCGAAGCTTGAGCCGTCTGCTGCTGTGATCACCGGTCCTTCTCATTAATATCCTGAAGATAAAGATGGTTACAAATTTTGCTTCTTTAGCCTCCTAGTTCCGTATGTAGTGGACTTATGTAAACGTTAATACTAGATCCTCGGCCTTAGATATATATTGTAAATCTTCGGCTACTATGAATATATAATATATATCTTTCTTGAATGCGCAGCCTACTTACAAATTTCTTTCAAATGTTTGCATTATTGCTGTTTTTTTCCTCGTCTCTTGCACTTAAGATCAAAATTTAAAGCAGGGAAGAGTAATTACATATATACAAATGTACAAAATTAACACATGAGCAAGATTAATAGAACTTTTTAAGATGTATTCCATTGACTAGAATACTCAGGGCATTTCCTTCCATATCTTCCAACTTGAAAGAGTTGAACTATTTACACTGGTAAATCTTGAATGGCCCTTCTCAGAGACTGTCGAATTTGCTATGCTGTCCGGGTTTTGCTCCGCGCTCATTAAATTTAAGCACTAGGTCTCTGCATTGCAACCCTTGGTCTGAAGCCTTCTTGTCAAACCATTTCTTTACCACTTGTTGGCGACTATTCATTGCTTCCAAGGCATGCTCTTTTTTTCCTGCACCTTGAGCAACTCAGAAAATCGCACCTCCATCGCTCCATTTTGTTCAATTTCCAGAGACTTGAGCAATTGTAGGGTGGGAATCTCTATGGAAATAGGCAGGAATGCTTCTTTTCTGTACACCATCTCGTAAGGAGATGTCTTCAATATTTGCTTGGGCATGATTCGGTCTACCCACAGCGCTGTTCGGAGGTTCCTATGCCACTCTTTTTGGTGTTCCGAGCTGATCCTTTTGATCAACCTGAGGAGGTTTTTGTTAGTAGACTCCGCTAGACCATTTCCCTAGGGATAGTAGTTAGAGGAAGTCTTTAGGAACACTCCATACTTTAGAGCGAAATGGCTCATCTTTGAGCCGATAAAAGCTTTAGCATTGTCAGAGATAATTGTTTTAGGCGGGCCGAATTTGGCCACCAGTTCTTCGAGGAAATTAACAATCTCCATCTTCGTAGCATTTTTTAGTAGCACTGCCTCTGCCCACCCAGTGAAATAGTTAGTTGCCATTAATATCCATTTATGCCCAGCTGAAGAGACAAGATTGATCATCCCAATAAAATCTAAACCCCATTGAGCAAAAGGTTCTTCTACCACTATAGGCCTTAAAGGCATAGCAACACTTTTTTTTTTTTTCCAACATAGAAATGACATTCCTTGCAAGACTTAATCAATGAAAAAACATCATTAAAAAGTGTAGGCCAAAAATAATCGGCACACATAATTTTAATCGCCGTGGTTCTTGCAGAAAAATATCCCCCGACAGGGCTGTTATGATATTGATCTAATATTTTCTGGGCTTGCTCCTCATTGACACATCTCAGTAGGATGCCGTTAAAATTTCTTTTAAATAGGACACGCTCCAAAAGAATAAAATTGCTATTATGCAGGCGATAGAGGTGCCTTTTAAAAGCTGGGAGATCAATTGGATACCTTCCAGTCTGCATGAAATTTATTTTGTCATCAAGCCAGTTGCTCTGAGAACTCTTTTCATTTATCAACACAAGTTCTGGGACTTCAAACTCTGTCACTGTTTCACTATTTTTGGTGATATATTCACACAGTCCTTTTCCATCGACGGTCTTGACAGGTTTGACTTCAATGTCGTATTCTAGGATCTTGGTGATCCAATTGGCTCTTTTTTGGTGATTTCTCCTTCCATGATATATTCTCGCACACTAGGATGCAGAACAAAAATAATCACCTTATTATATGATATCAAATGCCGAAACTTCTTAAGCCCTTTAACAATGGTGAAGGCCTGTTTCTCTACAAAGTTATACCTCACTTTGCATTCTTTTAAAGTCTGGGAATAAAAAGCAATAGGGGACTCCCTTGCATCTTTATCATCCTTTTGCATAAGCATTGTGGCAATACTATTTCCACCACCAAAGACATACATAATAAAATCCTTAGACAGGTCCGGGTTAACCAACACAAGGGCAGAAGAAATAGCCTTTTTTACAAGTTTGAAAGCTCTTCTAGCTTCTGTTGTCCATTTGAAAAACTGGTCCTTCTTAAGCATTAAAGTAATTGGATGAACAATGCCTACGAAATCTGCAATAAATCGGCTAATAAAATTAACCTTTCCCAAAAATGATTGCACACCTTTTTTGTTGACAAACAATGGAAGCTCTTGGATTGCATCAAATCTTTCTGGATCAATAGCAATGCCCTCCTTAGAGATGACATATGCCAATAGTTTCCCTTGGGGAACTTTGAACACACACTTCTTCGAATTCAGGGAGATTCGAAATTCTTGGCAATTCTAGAAAACAAGCTCCAGATGATCAAAATGATCATCAACAGATTTTGAGAAAACTATTAGGTCATCCAGATAGATGAGTATAATCTTGTGGATCAAATCTTTAAAAGCAATGTCCATAGCTCGCTGAAATGTGGCTCCAGTGTTTGAGAGCCCAAAAGGCATTTTGGCATGAGCATACGTTCCCCACTTCATGGTGAACGCTGTCTTATATTGGTCTTCTTCTTTCACCCAAATCTGGTTATAGCCTGAAAAACCATCCAGCATTGAAAACATTTCAAAATCGGCTACAGTTTGAAGAATTACTTCCATTGAAGGTAGGGGGTAATGATCCTTTAAAGACGCTCTATTTAAATCTCGAAAGTCTACGCATAGGCATATATCTCCATTTTTCTTCCAGACTGGCACTAGGTTTGACACCCAAGTACTATGTTTGATCGGAAACACTATCTGGGATGCAATTAGCTTGTTCAGCTCCTGTGACATAAGAGATTCTATTTTTGGGTTCATAGGTCTCTGTTTTTGGTGAACTGGTTTTGCTCCTTCTGTTAGTTCAATTGTATGCTCGATGATCCCAGGATTGTATCCTTTAAGATAATCATATGATCAAGCTACCACTCCTGGGTATTCTTTGCAGAAGTGTTTTAGTCTGTCTTTATTCTTTTGTGACATTTCTTTCCCAACTTTGAGCTTCTTATCTTCTCCGATATGCAAATTGGTATAATCGCCTTTGTCCGCCATGAGTTTCCTTTTATCTCTTGTTGCATCATCAGAAAGAGTGACTAGCCCCCTTGGGAGCTTGTTGGATTTCAATTGGATGATTTGATCTCCGTAAGCTTCGGCGATCTTTGGTTGCAGCTGATCGGCAAATTCTCCAGATGACCAAAGGAATGATGCAATATGAGCATCGCTATCAAATACCTGCCAATCTTGATTGTTATATGGGATGACAGGTCTTATAATTACTTTCACTACATGTTTATTTCTAAATAACTCGGTGGCAGGGTTGAATTGAGCCCCAATAGTTGCCATCCTATTAGCTTCGAAGTTCATTTCCCTCAGAATAGCCTGAATATTGAATGCTTCAAAGTTGTCAATCAGATCCCAGACCCTATGTCGATAAGATCGCATGTGGATATTCTTTACGATTGAAGTTCTACGAATTTGGTTAACCACCAGCTTAGAATCTCTAAAGACACTTATCTGCCTGGCACCCATTTGCTCTGCAAAGCTTAAACCATGGATGAGACCTTCATATTCGACTTCATTGTTTGAACAGGAAAATTTTAAATGGTAAGACCTCAACGTCTTTTTGTCAGACGGAGATACCAAACAAATCCCAGCTCCAGCTCCTACTTTACATCTGGCTCCATCAAAATATAACGTCCATATTTCCAGAGATTCTTCACCCTCTGGTTCTTTAGTAACTTTAGGCATGATCTGCCCTTCTTCATGAATAACATAGGTTTCGAGGCCAATTGAGTGGTAATTCTCAAAAGGATCTGTATCAATAAATTCTTTCAACAAATTTTCTTCATCAACTGTCTGAGAGCTAGTAGCCTCCTCCTCTTCAAGAAATTTGACATTATACCTTTCCTCTTGAGAGATTGAAGTGTGTGTTGCTTCTTCAAAATTTATCAAAGCCTCATCAACAATGTGTTCAGGATGTAAGGTCTCCGATAACAGTTTCATCTTAGCCCCATTCTTGGTCCTTAGAATCAAATGGGACCAATCTAAAGCCAGATATCCTCCTACATTTGTAGTGAACTCTTGGGACAAACAGATTCCGAACAAGGGAGGGATATTGATGAGTATGGTATCCTTATTTATAGTGATACTAGGGCAGGCAAACAAAGTCATAGGGAATCCCTTAATTATTCCAATAGTATCCACCTTATTTCCATCAAGCTGGATGACTCCTTTATTCAGAGGCTCATATTTTAGACCCAAAGCATCAGCTACTTGCTTTGGCATGATAGTGGTGCTAGCACCAGAGTTGATCATGCAGTTATGCAACAACTTGTCACCAATAATCAGTGTTAGAAAGAAAGGTCTAGGTTTAGGCTTACTTTCCCTTCTAGACTCGAGAGCTTCTCCTCTAGTTGAATCGTTAGCACTTTATCCAGGTCGGACCTAGATGCATCCTCTTTATTGGGTAGAGCAAAAACCTTAGAATCTTCTTCAACTGACAACGCCTTTTGTAGCAGTACCTTCTACTCTGGAATGGCCAGGACGTCCCATAGAGAAGCATTGGTAGATGACTTTTTCAGTTGTTCCACCACATTGAATTGTGCTTTCGGTTGGTGAGTAGCGATTACCTACTCTTTAGGTCTGGCGACCATTACAAGTTTCACAGTCGGTATATCCGACAGTTTGGTAATAGTAGAAGTGATCGGTGAAGCCTTTGTCTTGGGAGGAAGTGGATTCAAAGGGCTAAGAACATTCATCTTTGACTGTGGTGGGGTTGGCAATAGGCCTACCGCTGGGCTGGGCATTGGTTGTGATGAAACCTTGGTAGGTGATGCTATAAACTCTCTGATAAATCTATGCTTAGAATGCGTATTATAATCAAATTGCACTCGGGGTACTTTATCAATAGGGATTTCATTCGAAAACACTGACTCTTCTCCTTCCATCCATGAAAAGAGAGCTTGGTCTGGGAAAATCTCTAACTCTTGCTGGATAGACATCCCCTGCATTTATGCAGCAAGGACCACATTGTCCATTTGTTGAGAAGCATATGGTGAGTTGCCAGAAATGGATATGAAGCCTTGACTACGTTGATCTGTGATTTGTTGTTGCAAATTTCCTCATAGACAGTTTCGTGGCATGTGTGCGTCATTGCAAGGAAAACACCATGAGTTAGCATCTTCGGCTAAATTGTTTTGTCCCGCCACCAGCTCCTTATTCAAACTAGGATGAATAGTCTGCATTGGTAGGGTTACCGGAACCACCTGGTTGCTTGATTGAGCCGAAGTATTCCCTCGTGACCTATCCTGCCACTGGTTTGATTGGTACGGAGGTTTCTCGCCTTGGTAATTTTGGTATGCCGACTTTTGATAGCTGTATTGCTGCCACTTCAAAGTAGTTAGTTCATTAGTCATAGCTCGCATCTGTTCTCTCATTTTGTTCATCTCAACAACCATGGGGTTCGACACCGGAGCTACTACAAGAGCTCCCATCAGGGCCGTGCTTGGAACACTTTTGGGATAGATGTACATAGATTGGGGGGGAGCCACAGATGCACTGGTAGAAGGAACTTCGGCTTCTGGAGTGTTGCACTCGGGGAACAATGGTATGATGGGTCTCGGTGCCAGTTTCCCTGCAGGGATCAAATTATTTCCTACAACAATAGCTAGAGCGTAAGCATCAGGAAGAGTTTCTCCACCCAAAGCCTGCAACATCATGGAGATATCAACATTTACTGACTTCAGGTAGAACATAAAAGCCAGATCCAGAGGTGGTCGGCTGCCAACAGGCACTCTCTGCCAGGTTGAATGGAACCTTGCGTTGAAATTGGGCAGGGCTTCATGAGGAGCATGCTTTATGTTTGCCAATTGATGGTACAATGATGATTTATCTCCAACATTGGAGAAACATTCATAAAAAGGGGTTCTGAGCTGGTCCCAAGTAGCTATGGTGTCTGCTTCAATGGTCCGGTACCAGTTTAGCACCTATCCTCGGAAAGAGGCGGCCAACAATCTAAGGGCTACATTTTCGTTTGATACACCATGTACCAAACATACATCCGCTACATCTTGTAGGTGCTCTGTGGGTGTTTTTGATTCATCCCCAGAATATTTAGGGATAGCCTTTAGAGCCAAAATAGGGATGGGGGCCCATATTACAGGAGGCATAGGTGCTACTAATGGACTATCGGAGTCCCAAGCTACGTAGTTTCTAGCAGCCATAGGTGCGAGTGGATTAGGTGATGTCGGAGAAGGAGGAGACGGAGGAAGTGAAGGGCTACCTTGGCGACCTCTCGGGTGCACAAAAACTAAAGGGGGTACAAGCTGGCCAAGGACTCTTGTAGTCTATGACCTGGTTATAGGCCGATGGCTCACTCACACTTCTAAAAATCAGGTGAACGTGCTAGTTCGCGGTCCCACCGGGCGTGCTAGAAAAAGAACTTTTGATGCAATATTTTGCATGTAGCAGTAGTCTTATGGGAAACTTAGCTAATGGGGACGTTATGCGCTAGCTAAGTGACCTCCGGGGTTTTACCGAAGCCTGCTCTTCGCTTAATGGGTGAAGTAAAAGGTAAGAGAGATTGTGAGAATGTAAAGTTTACACTACAGGCGATGTGCCAAATTCTTTGATTAACTTTACCAGAGCACAATGCATAATGCAAAGGCTCAAACCATTAAATTGCTATTAATTAAGATAATTTTCTCAAAAGAATTTTTCATTCAACACCATCCTTTTATATGCATAATGTAATCAAACATAACTTTGCTTTAACACAGAAGAGTCGAAGAAACATGATCTGTATTTATATTAGCTATGAAAGGTTACAAAAAACTGAAGAATAGGCATTCATACAAAAATAAAGGCAATAGCACAGGTCAATAGTTCTAGCGAACAATTGAAAATAGAAAGGCTGAATTCATTTGGCACAGTCCGAAGTCTTTGAATTGAAAGTAACTATTACACAAGGCTTAATATTCAGTGCTTGAGAGATCTCTTAAACTTAATCAACAACCTAATAAAAGAAAACCAGACCCCATATATTGGCCATCCCACCACCTGAAAATGCATTATGAAAGAGTAAACCACGCGTGGTGATCCTAGGCTTAGATTATCCTGAGCTGCCACATCAAACATCCATCGATCAGCAACACGCCAGCAAGGCCATGACACGAAACGAAAAACCATGCAGCAACAAGAGAGGACACATGGCAGCAGGGAGTACAAAAGCTTTGTTGGCGTCTCCAAGGTAACCAGCGTAGGAACAAAAATTCCACGTGTCACCCAGACGAAGCTCGACAGAAAGTAGCAAAGGCACCTAGTAGAAAGCTACGAGAGAGATCCACGTGGAGCACTCCGAGAGCAAAAAAGTACGAGGCAGGCCCAACTCGGAAGATAGCCAATGCAAGCCACGTGGCACACAGTCGGAGGCTATAGAGAAACGAAGCGAAAGAAAAAAGAAAAGCTTCACGAGGGAGCCACGTTGTGAGCTCTGAGGATAGTGAGCATACAAAACTAAGGTGCAGCCGCAAAAGAAAAGAAAACTACCAAGGCTTAGGCGGTTTTTGTTGAACATAGGTGTCGGGTTAGGATGTTGTTTGGAATCAACATTTTTATATGTATTTCTTGATGGCCATTTTGACGGAGGTGGACATGTATTGTATGTGGGAGTCCTCTTGTGCTGTGGCTCCACATTTTTATTAACTTTTAAATTTGGCATATTTTCTTTGCCTGATTCATTCTTTTCTTGACTTGATCCATTTTGTTTTAGGATCCATTTTAGCTTTATTTGTCCACTTGAATTTTTGTCTGATTCCATGGCCTTTGACATTTGGTTTTGGATTTTGGATTTGTAATACTTTTGTTGGTTCCAAATGGAAGGTTTATTCATGATGGAATGATGGTTTGGGGTGTGGAGGGAAGGGGTATTGGCAACAATCTTATCATAAGGACTACTCATTGCACCCATTTTGATGTTTGTATTAGATAAAGCTGCCCCCAATATTGAGGAGGGACCACTAACATCATTTGATTTTCCAACTAATGAATAGCCAAGACCTTGATGTTTGTAATGTGCCTGAGTTTGTACGGGTTCCAAGATTCCTTGCTCATGTAGGCCTAATCCTTTTTCTTGATAATGCATGTTTTGAAATTTTTTGTTTGTGATGGGATACTTGTTACTTTGGAAGCAAGATGCTAACCCATCATTATTGGGGAAAGTAATGCTTGAAATCTTCTCATCTGTAAGAAAGCCTTCTCTAAAAAAGATAGATGATGCTAATTGATAGGATGTTGTAGCTTTAATGACATGTTGGAAATATTTTTGATGAATATCTTCAGTCTGATTAGGTGACATGTCAGATTCCTGCAATTTCGTTGGTGCTTCCAAGTCTATGTTAAAACCATATTCATGGTTATTGTCATAGAGCCCACTGAATTCAGCTATATCTTGATCATTTGCAAATATGTCCATACTAGAAGACTCTTGTTCTAGTGGTAGATCATCTATGTGCCCCATGGAGGCAAGTGTCTCACTGTTGGGAGTGCCAATACTTGAAGTTTGGATAGGGTCATGTTCAAGTGTTTGATCATGACTGACATAGAGGTCAACGAGTGGATCATTTTGGACCTCTTGATCAAAGATGGGTGCATTTTAAATGTCATGATTGGAAATAAGATCTTGACCAAGGATAGGGTCATCTTGAATGACATGGTTGTGGATGGACTCTTGACCAAGGATAGGTGTCTTTGGTATGCCATGGATTTCCAAGAGGACTTCTTGAATGGATTTAAAGATAGGGTCATGGGATGGACCACTTTGATCTTGACATGATGATGATGTTATAATGTTGTGCTTTGGAATTGTCTCTTGAAATGTATGCTCAAGTTTATGAGATGGGATGGGACTTTGGAGATTATGATTAGATGTGCTTTCATGATCAAATGGAATGTCTTGGAATGGATTGGTGTATAATGGACTAGGATAGGACATGGAGTTTTGGACTTGGTTGAGGGATGATGGGCTAGAATAGGACATGAATGCATGACAAGGATTTTTCGTGGATGGAGGATTAGGATATGACGTGGGTGGTGGACTAGGATATGATGAAGGATTAGGATATGACATGAATGGAAGAATAGGATATGACATGGATGGAGTATTAGGATATGACGTGGGTGGTGGACTAGGATATGATGAAGGACTAGGATATGACATGAATGGAAGACTAGGATATGACGAGGAGACTTGGAAGGGATGAGTGTATGATGGAGATGGTTGGTTTCCTTTGTCAAAGTTAGGGTGGGTAATGAAATTTTGTTCTGACTTAGTGTCATGGATGGTGTTAGGGGACCCTTGATAGTAGATGGATAGCGGACCGAGGTTCATGGATTGTTGGTAAGATGGATAGATCGATGGACGACTAGAGGTTGAGGTGAATTTGGACTTGGATTGGAGGTATAGCATTTTGAAGTCCCTAGACAAATGTGCTTGACCATTACTAATGAATTGGCATTCAATTCAACTAGCAAGCATGTGATAGTGACTTGACGACATGATGGTGGATGGAATGGGACTAAGACTATGCAAAGTAACAATGAGGACAAAAAAGAACATCAAGTGCAGTGGTAGTGAGTGCCTTATGCCAAATGACCTTTAGGAAAGGTTTTCTAACCACACAAAGTTTGGCCAATGTCTCAATATTGGTTGTCAAAGGATTGATTTGAAAGACAAGATGATAAAATGATTGTAACATCCTAGATTTTTTGCATAGCAATGACTAGATAAACAAAGTTAAATATTAATCTAAACAATAATCTAAAATCTAACAACAAAGAAGGAGGAAATAAACTAAACTAATAAAACCAAAATGATCTCACTGAATATGCATTCATCCCTTCGAATTATCTTGATTGTTCTTCTCCATTTTTCCTTTTTAGTATTCTTGCCCTCAGATTTATGTGTTTGAATGCAAGTATAGTATTGTCGAGTGTCTAAGAAAAATATCAAAGTTGAATCTCTTCTCAAAAGTATGTGATTTCGGGAGGAGGAATATGATAATGACAGGCTATTTTATAGATTGTAGGTTTTCGAACGATTAGCTTAGATTGAAAGAAAGATCATTGGACGAGATTGATGAATGCCATGTGATATGATTTCTGTGTCAGATAGAACGTGAGTTAGAACACGAGTTTAGGAAAGACTGAAGATAGAGACTAATTTAGAACATGAGTTAGAACACAAGTTCATATCTTAATCTCCAAAAATAGAAAAAATAGACTTTGTATGCAAAAGACAAAGTTGGAACTTGAAGACTTAATGCATTTGAATGCAAACAAGAGTTAGAACTAGTTAATCGACTAGTTGTAACAGAGAGTCTTCTCACAGAGATAAACATGGAGATAACTGAAGAACTAAAAATAGATCTCGAGTCAGAAGGTGAGTGAATGAATTAGATAACTAAATGAGGAATGTGACATAATTAATTAAATAGGAATTAAATGCTAATTTAATTCCACATTCGAAAGTGAGAGATTTTAATTAAATAAATAAAGTAATTTATTTAATTTGACTGTTTGAAAAGGATAATATAAATAATTAAATAATAAATATTTAATTATAGTTGGAAAAGTATGATAAAGGGGTAATTAAATACTTAATTATTTAATTGATAGATAAAGGGGTTAAAATTAATTAGTTCACAACATAATTAAATAAATTTGATTTATTTAATTAATCAAGTTGAATAAAGATTAATAATGAATTAATTAAAAAGGGGTATTTAATTAATAGAGGAAATATGTGTTGAAAAGGTTAATTAAATAATATACATTATTTAATCAAGATGATGGACTATAGAAAATTATGTCAAAATGTGTACTCGCAGGCCTAGACCAATTTTTGGTATCTGCAATTTTCCCCTCTTTGATACAATGTTGGTACGACGTTGTGTCAAAGAAAATATGCCCCAATCGTGCCCCAACATGAAACAAGTTAAGGTATGCCCCCTTGGGAAAATTGACAATTTTTGAAAAGTTTCAAAAAAATCAAGAAATATTCCCGATAAGTCAATTTGATAGTTAGAAATGCTATGGAGTTGACGAAATTGAATTTGGAGTTGAGATGGATGCGTACAGGTCATTTGAAGTTGAAAGGCTATGCGGCCAATAGAGAAGGGCTAAAGAAATGCCATTTTAAACCCACCTATAAATAGGAATTAGGGATAAATCCAATTCATTTGCACCCAAAGGAGATAGAAAAAGAGGAGTTTTTGCTCTGACCAGCGGATGAAATGGCACCCATTCCATATGCTTAACATTGTGGTTATCGGATCCAGACATTCAGGAGGCCAGCTGATGCAGGACCACTGGTATGTACCTAAAAATGAACCCTTGAAAGTTAATTTTGCACGCTTTTCTAGGCATTAGAAAATCAATTAAGAAAATGCAGTGCATCGTAAATGACACATATGCTGTCGTATTCGCCGCATCTGACTGCGAAATGACTCATTTGCAAAAATGCGTCAGGGTTAGGTTTGGCTAGTTAGGGAATGATCACAAGTGAATTAGAATGCACCGCATGTGTTGTTATGCAATGCATGTGTGATAGGGATAAACACATGTGATGTTTTGAACCACATATGCATGTTGAAACACATATGTTGGAGATAGGAGGGTAATGAAAAATGCACCACATTTGTTAAAAATGCACCGCATGTGGTTTAGTGAACCGCATGTGCAGTAGTCGAAAAGGGTTTGTGGAGAATATGCGATGCATATGAAATATGCACTACATGTGAGGCTTTGTGCAACGCATTTGCAAAAATGCACCGCATCTGTAATGTGAGCCACATTTGACTGGTAAAATTTTTGAAACATTTTCCAAGGAAAATTTGAAAAATGCTAACATCATGGTTAAATTGCAGGTGGTGTTAGATCCTATTTATACATGGGAGTCTCGACCAGACACATTCAACTTGAGAGACAGATTGACCTCTATAGAGATTTGGCTTCTATGGAAGCTAGGCCTTCATCACTATTTGTCGATGCCTGCCATTTGAGCGAACAGGGGGATGTTGGTGGCACTGTGTGAGCGATAAAATTCAGAGACATCGTTGTTTCATTTACCGACTGGGGAGGCCATTGTCACATTGGAGGATGTGTACAGGATTATGAGATTACCTATTAGAGGTGAGCGAGTTATGTATGATACCCAGTGAGGATTGACAGAGTTAGCATGGTTCTATCAGGTGGATGACATCAGTAGGCTCAGGATCGAGCATTACAAGATTAGATGGCTAGTGCTAGCAGACAGACTCAATCGGATCGGCTGTATCCTATGTACCTTGATTGGGGGTATAGTCCTTCCAGATAGACGGGGTCACGGATTTCCAGTGGGATGGGGAGCTATGTTGGTCGACATGTTGGAGAGTGAGATGAGATATGCATGGGGTCCAGGTCTACTTGGGATGTTATACTTCCATTTACATGACATCACCTATAGAGATGCACAATCGTTGAGCTGTGGGATGACACTTTTGATGGTTTGGGGTTGGGAGAGGATAGCTATTTTTCGTCCTCCAGTTACAGTAGAGAGAGAGGAGAGACGCCCGTATGTGTTTCGATATACAAGACAGATTATGCAGAACCATGTGGGAGACATAGGGTACTGGCGACATGCCTGGATATTCTTGATTAGTTCACATGGAGAACTTACATGGATTGTGAGGAGTGGGTGGATGAGGATATACATTTTCCATTCTGCAGACAAACACAGTATCTCATTGGGAGGACAATTTCAAGTGTTCACATTATCGAGCGACATCTACTAGACAGAGTTCTGAGACAGTTCAGGGAGGTTCAGGATGATCCTCGAGGTAGAGCAGAGTTTACTCGGTCATCAAGAGAGGTTCCATGGTGGGGACCCATGATTCTAGTGGCTATTACGGAGGCAGACATATAGGCATTACAACAAGTACAGTGGGGATGGAGAGATGGATTAGCAGATCTAGGGACTACACTTGCATACGATACATGGTGGGCGGTTCATCGTTCAATTCCTTATACAGATCCTGACCAGCCAACATCAGTCGAGAGATGAGGCACAGGGCCAAGAGGACAATGGAGAGGTGGAGGTGCCAAAGTGGGTAGAGTTGGTGGTAGAGGTGATGGAGATGATGGCAGAGGCGGAGGTAGAGGCGGGAGATGAGGACGAAGAGGATGGAGAGGGGGTCAGGCAGGTGGACATGCACCTATTCAGGAGGCAATAGCAGTGGATGTACCAATGGCAGACATCAAAGGGAGAGTGGATGTACAGGCTGGGGGTGAGCATGCTGTAGCGGAGGTAGTGGTAGAGGAGCGTGTAGCGGTAGATGTTGCAGTAGAGGATGTGGCAGAGGATTTGGATGAGGAGATGGCTTTAGACCCTTTGGGTGTGTTGGAAAGATACGAAGAGGATGATGTGGAGGATGACGATGAGGAGGATGCATAGATGGAGGAGCAAGAGAGAGAGCTCTGAGATCGGATTGTAGAGGAGAGACAGGATGAGGATGCTCCCAGAGATGGTGACAGGGAGGCCTTGGAGGAGAGACTCAGACTTATGACTGCAGAGTTTGAGGTGATGAGAGAGAGGGATAGTGCCTATAAAAAGAGGGACAGTGCATATGTAGAGAGAGACAGTGCTCACTTAGAGAGGGATAGTGCTCTTATGGAGAGAGACCAGGCTATAGCATGGAGACATGAGATAGAGGAGCAGTTCACAGAGGTTAGACGCCTTTACAGTGGGTCCTCATATGATGGTATGGTGTGAGAGTTGGTCAAATCAGTGGAGAGAGCCACTTATTACAGGGATCTTTATGAGGTAGTTGTGCCAGCAGAGAGATGAACTCCTAGTTTTTCAGAGGTGCTGAGTCAGAGGTCACAGGGTAGGAGTCAGAGGACACATAGCACAAAGGGGGTGGTAGGACCATTGAGGCTAGGTCCCTATGAGAGGCCTTCCACCTCGTAGAGAGAACCTCCAAGTCTTTTTCCATCGCCATCACCATGTGACAACAGGGGTAGCGAGACACAATGAAAGGGATACATTTATGTAGACATCATATTTTGATCAGAGAGCCTGTGAGCTCATGTTTTTATTTATGGATACATTTAGACATTGTACTGTGACACACTATTTTTGAGTGATATATATATACATATATGATTTTGGCGGCTTCTACATGATATGTAGTTCTATTTTATGAATGATGCTTTATTTCTACATGATTATGTTTCCTAGGTGATGTATGCACATGTATTATGAATGAATGTTTCTATATGTTATGACTTATGCATTTAATAATGATGTTATGATGATTCTATTTACTTATGATAATGGATACAAATGTCTATATGATGTTTATTTATATGTGATGGTAATATGTACATGCCTATTATGTCATGATGAAATGCAATGCCTACTATGTAATGATGTGAAATGTATGTAATGAAGATGTATGTTACTATCTAATGTTGAAATGCAATGCAACTATGTGAAATGCTCATTAAATGTATGCTAATGCAAATGATCTAATGTTTTTATTGTGTCACGGGACTTTATCTTTATATTTAAAGAAGAGAAATGTTAGCATGAAATGAATTCAGAATGTTAATAAGAAAATAATTAAGTTCGATTGATGGAGAAAAAAATATATTGAAAGTTTGATTGATTGAGAAAAAGACATAATCTTTGATATATTACCAAATACGCTATACTTGCTTGTTATCATCATTGGGCGGGACATGACATAGATGGATAGTACACACTATGATATGAGATAGACCATAGTGTACAAAGTCATCCATCTGCAAAAAACAGACAGTCACAGACAAAGAGTGTCTTAAATTAGATTAAGGACAGTATTGCCCCAGTCGTTTTGTCGAGACAAACCACAGACAACAGACAAATAAAAGATGGGTCATGAGACGTCATTGTTCCTCTAAATCCTTGATTGGACATCCTTCAGGAAACTAGTAACATGACTCAAAAAAAACCAATGTTTAAAAAGATAGTCGATAGACAACAACCAAAGAAAAAGAGTCCTGAGACATTGTTGCTTCTCTAAATCCTTCAAGGGACATCCTCGAGAAATCTAGTAACTAGACTGATTCACAAATCAATAATAAGATAAGACAAAATAAGATATAAAGTCATAAAGCCAAATAAATGTATTCGCCATAACTTGATCTTGGGGGATTGTTGGATGTTTGATCTGGTTTTGACTTGGTGACTTCTGTATAAGGCATGACAAAGCCTGGTTTCAGAAAGACACATGCTGTATAAGACATTGGACCCTGATGATGTTGAAGTGACAAGCCACATGAGACTATGACAATTGATGACATTTGTTGACAAGAAAGACATATCTTGCGTAAGACATAGGTTGATCACTTTGACAATGTGTTTGATTTTGACTTGATGACAATTTGAGATGTTTTTCCTTGTTAATGCATGACTTGTTTTGATTCTATGACTAATAAAAGTGTGTGTGTGTAGATAGTGGATAACATGAAATGATACCCTAAACTATGATATGCAACTTGTGTGAAAGTGATTGTGAATGAACCCTATTGGACTGACCTAGTGTGGTCTCGAGAGCCCATCGATTGATTAGCCTTTCCTACGTTGTACACGCAGAGACCTCATAGTTCGACATGACCAATGACTTTGAATATACAAAGAGTCATGATCTGAATGTGTGTGATACATGACAAACCTAGACTAACAAACCTAATGCCTCGGGGGCACATCGATTGATGGCCTTGCCTACGTCCCAGTCGCAGAGGCAATGTAGTTCGACTATGACTGTGACTGACTTAACATGACTGAATTGACATGATTGACTTGAAATGATGACCTGACATGATGACTTGAGTCTATTTTTGGGATTTTCTGACATTTTTTTGGATTTTTGAAGTTTTCTACTGTTTTTGGGATTTTTCAGGACATTTTCGATGATGCAACATTATGTACAAGATGTTAGGGCATAGAACAAGGATTTGCCCCTAGTCGGGAATATGATTTGGAAGATGGAGTGGGTAATGTGATGGAATGGATGCTAGATGTCAATCATTCCAAGGAATGGATAAGACAACCATTTATTATGAGAGATGGTGATAAAGTCTGATTAGAATGATGGTAGACGGAAGAGCGAGCTTGACTACACATGGTGCCTGTTTGCCAGGTTTTCACCATGGTACTTATCCATAGCACCACCGAAGCGGTTTTCACTATTGGACGGATTTATTTCTCTTTACTTTTTTGATTTTCTCAAATTTTTTGGTGTTACAAAGACAACCATTTTTTGTTTTTTCATTTTTTTTTGTATTTTTCTAGATTAAGACACGGATTCTTAGAGACTAAGCATAGAACCTTTTTAGATGCAGACTATTGATAGGGGACAAAAGCAGCTCTCCTTCTAGAGTAGAGAGTTGGTACACTCCTGATCCAAAGGCTTCTGTGACTATATAGGGCCCCAACTAGTTAGGCTCAAACTTACCTGGTTTCTCTCTTTCAGCTTGGTTCTTAGGATTCTCCATTAATACCAGGTCACCAATGTCAAAATGTCTATTGAGAACCTTCCTATTGTAACTACGATGAATATGATTCTGATATGCTTGAAAATGATCTAATGCTTTATGTCTTCATTCATCCAATAGTTTTAGCTCTTGTAACCTTGAGACACGGTACTCTTCATCGTCAATATGACCCTTCAAGGATACCCATAGAGAAGGTATTTCAACCTCAATAGGTAAGATAGCTTCGGACCCAAATACGAGGGAAAATGGAGTGGCGTCGGTGGGAGTACGGATGCTTGTGTGATAAGCCCATAAGGCAGGATTAAGCTGTAGGTTCCAATCACGACCAGCGTCATTGACAATCTTCTTAAGGATTCGAACAATAGTCTTATTAGATGCCTCAGCTTGGCCATTACCTTGTGGGTAATATGGGGTCGAGAAATGGTGTTTGATGTGGAATTCTTCACATAAATGGCATACTTCTTGGTTCTTGAATGGGTGGCCATTGTCTATGATTATGGATTGTGGTACACCATACCGACAAATGATATTTTTTAGGATAAACTTAGATATTTGTGTGTCGGTTATGTATGTCATGGGAATAGCTTCAATCCATTTGGTGAAGTATTTGGTGGTGGTGATGATGAATCTATGGCCATTTGATGAGGGAGGGTGTATCTTACCTATGAGGCAGAGTCCCCATTGGGCAAAGGGCCATGGTGAAGTAATTGGATGAAGCTCCTATGCTTGGGCTCTTATCAAGTCTTCATGTATTTGACATTGTCTACATTTCTTTACAAAGACATATGAGTCTTTCCCCATTGTAGGCCAATAGTAACCTAGTCTCATAATCTATTGGGCTAGAGTAAGACCACTCGAATTAGATCCGCATATACCCTCATGTATCGCTCACAAAGTTGTTTGTGCTTCTTTATCATCGAGACATCTCATAAGGGCGTTATCTAAGGTGCGTCTATACAGGGTTTCTCCAATGATGGTGTACTTGGCTGAATTTCGGATGAAGGTTCGATGTTGGTTATTGGACAAGTCTTGAGGTAAGGTTTGGTTAGTGAGGTAATCAAATATTTATTTATACCAAGGAGACATAGGACCAACAATAGTACACACTATCGTAGTATCGGGGACATCATAAGCAGGAACCAAAAGATGTTCAACCAAGAAATCGAACTTAGGCACATTACTCAGAATATCCAACAAGGAACCCACAGTTGCCAATGCATCTGTAGCTCTATTCTCGATACGTGTTATTTGCTGAAAAGTTATGTCATTGAAATACTATTTAAAACTATTTTCCATTTGCTTGTAAGGTGCAAGCTTCTCATCCTTAGTCTCGTAGTCATCATTTACTTGTCGGATTACAAGTTGAGAGTCGCCAAAAACATGTAGGCTCTTAATTTTCCATTGAACTGCCATTTTCAAACCTATCACTAGAGCTTCATATTTTGCTATATTGTTGGTACAAGGAAAAGAAATCTTGAATGATTTGGGAATGGTATCACCTTGAGGTGTGACAAATAAGATACCAGCTCCTGAACCATGATTTATGTGTGACCCATCAAAGTATAGTTTCCATTCTATTTTAATGTCAATGTTGAAGAGGAATTCATCTGGAAAATCTGCCACTAATGGATGGTCTACCTTTATAGGTGCATTAGCTAATTGATCTGCAATCACCTGTCCTTTTATAGCCTTCCTTTTGACATACTGAATGCCATACTCGCTAAGTATCATAACCCATTTAGCCAACTGACCTGTTAAAGCTGCCTTACTTAGGAGGTATTTAAGTGGATCAATCTTTGCAATTAACATTGTTTGTCGATTGAGCATATAGTGCTGAAGTTTTTGGGTAGCAAAGACTACCACAAGACAGACACGTTTTATGTTGCTATAATTCAATTCATAGCCCACTAAGGTACAACTGATATAATAGACGGCTCTCTCATGACCTTGATCATTGTGTTGTGTGAGAAGAGCCCCTAATGCCGATTGAGTTGCTAAGATGTAAAGCATCAATGGTTTTCCCTCTGTAGGTGGAGTAAGCAAATAGTCCTTGATTTTCTGGAAGTCCTCTTGACATTTAAGGGTCCATACAAATGGTACTCCTTTCTTGAGTAGATGCTGAAATGGATGTATTTTATCTGCCAGTTGTACTATGAAACGCCTAATTGATTGTAATCTCCCTTGTAGAGTTCTGAGTTGACCAATACTGACTGGAGGAGGAATTTCTATGATAGCTCTTACCTTCTCTAGATCTACTTCAATGCCTCTACGAGAGATGATATACCCTAACAGTTTCCCCAATTTTACTCCAAAGACACACTTCTTCGGATTTAGTTTGACATTGTAATTCTCTAGCCTTTGGAATATCTTGTCTAAGACTTTTAAATGATCTTCCCTTATTTCTGATTTTGCTATGATGTCATCTACATAATCTTCCATGAAAGTATGTACAAATTCATGGAAAATTGTAGTCATGGCCCATTGATTGGTAGCTCTTGCATTCTTAAGGCCAAATGGCATAACATTCCAACAGTATGTGCCCCATGGACATGTAAAAGCTATTTTGTGTTGGTCTTCAGGTGCTATTTTAATTTGGTTATATCCAGAGAAACCATCCATGAGGGATAGCATCTCGTATCCTTCTGTAAGGTCTACTATCATGTCGATATTCGGCAAAGGAAAGTCATCCTTAGGCCATGCCTTGTTGATGTCCCTAAAGTCAGTGCAAATGTGAATGCCCCCAGTTGGCTTAGTCATTGGTACAAGATTTGATATCCAATCCGCATAGTCTATTGTCCTTATGAATCCTACATCCAAAAGTTTCTTAAGTTCTACTTTGACCAATAGAGCAATTTGCGGATGCATTTTCCTCAATTTATGTTTGACTGGTTTGATACCTGGCTGTAGTGGTAAATGATGCAATATTAGGTCTGGATCTAGCCCAGGCATGTCAACATACGACCATGCAAATTTTATTTGTCTCTTTGTGAAGAAGTCCTTAAACTCATGTTTTTATGTCTCTATTAAAGAAGCTGCAAAATATACCTTCCGAGGATTCTCTTCAGTACCTATGTTGACTTCAACAGATTCTTGTACTAGCATCGGTGACCTTTCCTGTTCAACATGGAGAATATTTAAACCTCTATCCTTGGGTGCCTCTGAGAGGTTTTTTCCCTCAGATATGTCCTTTATTTTGACTTTTTCTTCATCCAAAGGCACCTTTCGATTTTCACCTAGGGACTCATCATTTTTATTTTTATTGTATTTTTTCTTTTCATCCTCATTTTTGCGACTAGAGGTGTAAATAGGCTCCCCAAATTTGATGGTAAAACCTTCTTTATGATCCCCTCTTGGTATGCCTTCTCTAAGTCCCATGAACTCAGCAATTGCTTTGTCATTCTCGAATATATCTATGATAGGTGTACCTTGTTGATCCCACTCGATAAGTTTGGGATATATAAGGGGCATGTCATCATCAAAGTTTTTAAAGGTATCTGCTGACAAGGTGAATACAGAGTGGTTGACATGGTTGTAGAATTTTTGGACAAACTCCTTCTTATTCTTCTTCCTAGGTGTAGGTATACTCTGATGTGGGACTATAGTAAGGGAAGATTCATCAGAAGATGGCTTGTCAGGTGCCCAAGATGCATGATCAAGGGTTTCGCAATAATAGTTCTCTTGCCATTCTTGTTTGGACAAGTGCTTCTTAGGATGAGGAGTAGATGGTTTTGGTTCAGGTTTCACGTTGAGGTCCAATTCTCCAAATCGGGCATCTATGTTCATGGTACTAGTAGATGAAAGGGACTCCCATTCACCATCACTTGAGTAAGGGGATTCATCATAAACTGGAGGTTTGTCATAAACTGGGGGAAGTGGTTCATGAGATGTCTCGATGTCTGCATAATCATTCACTTCCTCTTGAAACGATGATGAAGTACCAGGAAACCCGATTCTAAGCGGTTGACACCCTAGCCCTAAGTATTTTGGTCGTGGGTAGACAGTGATTGGTTCTGTCCTTCCATTCTGATATAAACCTAACCCACTGTGCCCATCATAGCCTTCCTTTTGCATTATCTTAAATCCTTTTCCATACTGGTCCTTGGCTATTTGAATAGACGGGGAGGGGTATTCATGTTCTTCTTGATACAACCAGGAATCACCTTGATCTACAATTTCTTCACTTAACTCTCCCCATTTGGTTAATGTCATTGTAGGGGGAACATGAAATGTGACCACTGACTATCTTCTATTTTCCATGGGTAGGCCATATGTCTTAGGTGGAATCAATTCGCTAACATAGTATCATGCCTTTATATTATACTCACCACAAACCTTGTCTTAGGTCTTGAGTTTAGGAGTGGATGATGGTGGTTTGAATGAAATGGACTTAGTGAGATGCGAGGGGTCAACATATTGGGATAAAGTGGATGATGAAGCTTCTTGGTTAATCGGAACTTGCCATCGTGGAATTTCCCTTAGGCTTGTACAATACTAAAAAGGATCTGGATCACCATCAATGGTGATCTTTGTGCCATTATAAGGGAATTTGAGACATTGGTGGTATGTTGAAGGTACAACTTTCATTGCGTGTATCCAAGGTCTACCTAACAACAAGTTATACGGAAGGGTGAGATCCAAGACTTGGAAGTTGGTGTTCATGATTGCTGGGCCAATTCAAATAGGGAGTGTGACAACTCCTTTGGAAGATCTTTCCTTATCGTCGTAAGCCTTGATGAATATACTCTTAGAGGTATCTACATAGTCTTCTGAGAATCCTAATGCCTTAACCAATTTAAGGGTACATAGGTTCAAACCTGCTCCTCCATCTACCAAGACTCGTCGAACTTTGTTTTGATGGACTACGACTTCAAGATGTAAGGGGTCATTATGATCTGACTTTTTAGTTGAGTAATCCTGTTGGGAAAAGGTGGCATGATGCGAATTGGTCAAATATCCTACCATCTCTTTGAAACAATTGACATCCAAGTTCATAGGAACAGTTGTATTCTGTACAACTTTGTCAAGAATGGATCAATGTTGAGGTGATAAGGTCAACAATTCCAAGATAGATATTTGCACGGGGGTTTTACTCAATTGATTGAGAAGGTTGTACTTGAACTTGGAAGCTTGCGTAGATGGCTCAAAAGAAGGACTAGGAATTGTAATCTTAGTTCTGCGTGTTCACATTACATTCTAGATGCTTCTTAATGGTGAAGGTATTGGCATTCTCGTTTGCAGCTCGAAGGTGGTTTATGATCGTTCCTTTACCATAGTCATACTTGGTATTGTTATAGTTGGTCGATGGATTATTCTGGGGTCCCGAACTAGAGGCTTTTCCTTTTGTGTGGTCATGTATCAGGTCTGTGAAGACCTTATGACCATTGTTCTTAGTGTCTTTCTGCCCACCAACCTCTATAGTTCCATTTTCAACAAAGTCTTGTATTATGTTCTTGAGTTGACGACATTGTTGGAGGTTGTGCCCTTTGGTTCGATGATAGTCACAAAAAGAGTTATCATCCCACCATGAAGGTTTGAACTATCCAGGATCATATTCTCTTGGTTCTAAAGGTTTGATGAGATTATGCTTAATCAATTCTTTGAAGATAGTCTCGATTGGTTGTCCTAAAGGTGTAAATTCACGTGTAGGAAATCTCCTTTGTTGTGGTCTTTGTTGTTGTGAATTTTGGACATAGTTAGCTTGTTGATCTGGACTATTCCTCATGTCTTGATTGGGATTAGAACCTCTAAGTATGATTATTGGTCTTGTATGTACATGTTTAGCATAAAAAATGTCATCATTTGTAACATTCTTGTTCCTAGACCAGAATTTGTTTCTATCATTTGGCGCGTTTTGATGTTGGACAACCGGATTCTTGCCTGGTGCTTTCATTTCTCCTTTGTCTATAAGGCCTTTCTCAAGGATGATTCCCTTTTGTACCAAGTCTGAGAATGAAGTACAATAGTGTACCCTTAGATCACTTCAAAATTTGGGGTTGATGTTCTCTAGGAATATTGTGACCTTTTGTTTTTTGGGTATTTCAACTAGACACCTACTAGCTAGACTTCGTCACCTCTAGAAGAAAGTGGTGAAATTTTTTCCATATTCTTGTGTCGTGTGGCACAAGGTTGCAATTGTTACCTCATTGTCTATGTTAAAGGCGAAATGTTCAATAAAATTCTTAGCTAATTCGCCTCAAGATCGTATACCATATGGTAATTTAGAGAACCATTCCAGTCCTATCCCAACAAGGGTTCATGGAAATAGTCTCATCAAGTATGTGGGGTCATACGCTATGTCCATGCATGCTGTTGAGAACTCTCTAATGTGTTCTATAGGATTCTTTCTCCCATTATACTTAGGAAAAATTGGTATAATGTATCCATGGGGGAAAGGCGTCATGTAAAGCGCTTTGTCAAAGGGGCATGGACATAAGTCTTGCACTGAGATAGTTCATTTTCTGGACATAGACATGTTGTCCATCTACTATTGAAGGTTTTGCATCTTTTTTTGAAGGAAATCGACTTGCATCAAGGACATGGTGTTTGTGATATTTGGATCAATGTAAGTATTTTGATACGCCATGTTCTGTGACGGGTTGTGATTGGGTGAGGGAATATATCCTGTCAAGATATTCTGATTCAGTATAGGGATATTCCCTATTTCAATTGTTTGAGTTGGTATAGGAATGATTCTTGTCTGAAATGTCTAATTTGGAATAGGAATGCTTCCTGTCTGAATGATTTGACTTGGTATAGGTATATTTCTGCCAACTTTGGTTCTGTTACCAGTCATGTTGGTGCCAAAGGGGTTGGAGGAAGTTGCCCCCGTAGTGAATTGTAAACCTTGTGTAATGTTGAAAGGGGTTGTGTTTATAATTGACGATGCTTGAGTTGGTATACTAGTTGGTATCGCTGCGGTTATTTGGGGAATAGAGACTGTTGACGTTGTAGTTTGAGATGGTTGAGTTGACTGTGTTTGCAAAGTACGAATATCAAATCCTATGGGTAGTTTGGCACCTTCTGCTAGCAATTTTGCTAGATAGCGTTGGGGATCATTCACCAAACACTCATCCATGAAGGATGCAAATTCAGGATCTTGTACTACTGCGTCTATGTCTTCTATGTAAATTTGACCATGTGTGTCCCTAGTGACATGTTTTTTTAGCAAAGGCTTGTGTGGTTGTTTACTCCCTAACGGTTGGTTTTCAAATAGATTGATGAATTTTTTGGGGTCTGTCATTGCTTTGTGTTTCTTTTGGGACCTTGTTTCGACCATGAAAAAGTTGCTCAAAATGGGTAATGCAGACTATGTCTAAAACTGATATGACCTATGTCTATGTTTCTGGATTTTTTTTTTTGACAATAAATGATGTAGCTAAAATGGTTTCTAAAAGATGAATACTAAGATGACGTATGATAGGACCGATGATAAGTAAGATACGAGTAGAATATGATGATAAATGAGTCTAAGATGGTATAACCTACCACCTATGGGATAAATGCATGCAAAGACTTGTTTTTGACCAAGGAACCTGATTGTATGACAAGGATAGTGACAAGGTGAATTTTTTGAACTAGACTAATAAGCTGAAAAGATCCACTAGATGGGACTAAAGTGACAAGGTTCAATGATTTTGAAAAATCGACACATGAATGTTTCCAATGATGAGGAAAGTTGTCTAATCTATTATATGCAATTTCCTATGGAGTATCTATATGCAAGCAACTTAGGATGACTATGACTAAGACGTTTACTGTGACTAAGATGTATATGACACCTAATGATGGTAACTAAGATGTATATGACACCTAACAATACAAAGCTTTGAGAAAAATTTATCAATTTCGAATCTAAGGTTGATCTTAAAAACCTACAACAAATTATGACAATGATGTTTGGACTCAGCTCGCTGTTTTTGATGTTTTCTGTTGACAGGAAAATGCGGTTCACCTAACAGTTGCGGTTCAGATTTTGACAAATGTGGCTTTTTGACAGTGCATGCGGTGTTTCTGATAGTTGCGGTTTTTCCTATGACAGATGCTGTTTTTCAATACACATGCGGCTCGAAAACTGACAGATGCAGTTTGCATGCACACATGCGACTCAAAAACTGACAGATGTGACTCGTGATATGCAGACTATGAAAAGGTGTAAAATTTGACAGCCAGATGTGGCTTTTCCCCTAACAGATGTGACTTGCTAATACACATGCGACGTTTAAACTGACAAATGCAACTCTATTTTTTTTTACAGTTGAATTTTACCTGAAAGTTGTTGACTGACTTTGTTTGTTTGATCAAGATTATGATGAATACATTAAAGAGAAAACACAACAATCAATGTATTTTCAGTTTTTGTGATGGTAAGGACTGTTAAGACTCGAAAAAAAATTACAACCTAGGCTTTTAGGACAATACTTGTTGAATTATTATTTGGATTTCTCTAGCTACACATATTTATGGCAAATGACTAGTAGCTTGACCCCACTGGCTCCCCTCCATGAAACTCACTTATACAGGGCAGCCAAGCTACTGTATCCATGAAACTCCCATGGCATACATTTCATTTCCACACATAAACTGTAAGAATATAAGATGGCTTCATAGGGTCGACCCTGCTATGCCAACAAGTAGGTAGGATTTTGGTAACTCTACAACAAGGTGTTTAATAAGGTCATTATGTTCGTGGGACACTATCCAATGTCGGTGAGAGTCCATTTCTGTCCATCTCATCAAAATAGTGCATGTGATTCTTGGGATTTCCCCAAGAATCCACTTTTCTGTACTGGGTGGAAGTCGCTTGGCTTTAGCGTGCTACTGGTCTGAGTCGTCTTGGGGTGAGTACTTTTTCCCACCAAGATAGGCCCAAGTTCTAGAGTCAGCAACTGTTTCTCTTACACCCAGGATCGCATGACTGTGCAAGGGGAGAGGATACTTTGGTGTACTGAATCATAAGGGTTACAAATATGTGCAAAGCACCAAACAAAGAAGACAGTGGTTCTTTTTAATCCAAATGAAAATTTTCTATCTATCAAATAGAAAATTCATTTTAATCCCACACGATGATTATCTATCTACCAAACAAAAGCTTTCTTAAATAAATGAATTTAACACAAAGGCATTAGATCCTGCATGCAAATTCATCAGTAGTTCATTGTTCTTCAGCTTTCGTCCTGCAGAAAATTGTCTTAGGTTTTTAAATGTCTTCTATGCTTCATCTGGCAAACACTATGTTATTCCTCCTTAAGACAACTGACACAAACATTAGCGAAAACCCAAACAAGCTAATAAAAATGAAAAGTGAAAATATGGATGCACAGAAATCGATAAAAAAGTGAAAAAGTTTTACCAGCCAGATGCGGCTTTTGGAGCCATAGATGCGGTTCGATTGTTGACAAGTGGATGCGGTTCACCAATTTGTTGACAGGCGGATGCGGTTCACGAGCTTTGTTGACAAGCAGATGTGGTTCGTGACTTCACGAATGCAGCTTTTTATGAAAGATGCATTGCTATTTTCCACAGATGCGGTTTGTGGATGCAGATGCATCATTTTGTGGAACAAATGTAGTGCGCCATACAAAAAAACTTCAAAAAAGAACAAAAAAACGGAAAGACGAAAATATGTGCGGATTTTGAAGCGTGTTCACGTCGGGTTCACCAAATGTAACATCCTAGATTTTTTGCATAGCAATGACTAGATAAACAAAGTTAAATCTTAATCTAAACAATAATCTAAAATCTAACAACAAAGAATGAGGAAATAAACTAAACTAATAAAACCAAAATGATCTCACCGAATATGCGTTCATCCCTTCGAATTATTTTGATTGTTCTTCTCCATTTTTCCTTTTCAGTATTCTTGCCCTCAGATTTATGTGTTTGAATGCAAGTATAGTATTGTCAAGTGTCTAAGCAAAGTATCAAAGTTGAATCTCTTCTCAAAAGTATGTGATTTCGGGAGGAGGAATAATGATAATGACAGGCCATTTTATAGATTGTAGGTTTTTGAACGATCGACTCAGATTGAAAGAGAGATCAATGTACGAGATTGATGAATGCCATGCGATGTGAGTTCTGTGTTAGATAGAATGTGAGTTAGAACACGAGTTAGAACACGAGTTTAGGAAAGATTGAAGATAGAGACTAATTTAGAATGTGAGTTAGAACACAAGTTCAGATCTTAATCTCCAAAAATAGAAGAAATAGACTTTGTATGCAAAAGCCAAAGTTGGAACTCGAAGACTTAATGCATTCAAATGCAAATAGGAGTTAGAACTAGTTAATCGACTAGTTGTAACAGAGAGTCTTCTCACAGAGATAAACATGAAGATAACTGAAGAACTAAAAATAGATCTCGAGTCAGAAGGTGAGTGAATGAATTAGATAACTGAATGATAGAGGAATGTGACATAATTAATTAAATAGGAAATAAATGCTAATTTAATTCCACATTCGAAAGTGAGAGATTTTAATTAAATAAATAAAGTAATTTATTTAATTTGACTGTTTGAAAAGGATAATATAAATAATTAAATAATACATATTTAATTATAGTTGGAAAAGTATGATAAAGGGGTAATTAAATAATTAATTATTTAATTGATAGATAAAGGGGTTAAAATTAATTAGTTCGCAACATAATTAAATAAATATGTTTTATTTAATTAATCAAGTTGAATAAAGATTAATAATGAATTAATTAAAAAGGGGTATTTAGTTAATAGAGGAAATATGTGTTGAAAAGGTTAATTAAATAATATACATTATTTAATCAAGATGATGGACTATAGAAAATTATGGCGAAATGTGTACTCGCAGGCCTAGACCAATTTTCGGTATCTACAATGACAAGGCGAGATTTCCACACTAGACTTATGAGTTGGAAGTAGCTCACCAAAGGACAATGACTTAGGATTGATTTGTTCTGACTTGGTCCGATGACAATGTATTTTTGAGACAATGGTTTGACAAAGGAAGGAAATTTTGCCTATCCCAAAGGTGTAATTTTGAGGACTTAAGACTTTTCCTATGAAGATGATGATGACGGATTCCAAGCTAAATGCAAACTAAGGATGTAAGGATGGATGATTTGGACAAGTTGTTTTTTTGGTTTTGGACAAAGGCTGTCGGAAAAGGATGCCAGGAAAAATTGGTTGCAAATGTTTTGGCCTCGGGTTTATGACAGGAATAAAGTTTTTCCCAAAAGACAGGAAAATGTGTCGCTTAAGGTTTCAAATGTGGTTTAGGTTCAAATGCGTCTCTATAAGTAGCAGATGCATTTCAACATGGAAAATGCATTGCACTATAGCAAATGCATTGTAGGATTTAGCAGATGTTCTGAAAAATGGCAAATGCGGCGTTTGGGATTGCAAATGCGGTTTGACATGTTTATTGTGGTTTGAGAGAGCAAATACGGCTCAGCCGTAAGCGATTGCAGTTCAAAATTGCAAATGCGACATTTTATTAGGTAGATGCTTTGAATGACAGTCGACTACAGCGTTACATAGGGCGATTGTGGTTTAATACTGGCAAATGCAGCTCAGTATAGCGAATGCATCTTAGGATGTTTCAAATGCAACCCAGCAGAGCGATTGCGGCTCAAAATATGGCAATTACGGTTTGACAAAGAAATATTGATGCATGAAGCAATTTTGGAAAAAATGAAAAACAGTTTGGCCGATTTGACAAGTTTTGGACCCAGATTGTTGATGTTCAGTTTGTTGAAGTTTGTTTGAAAATAGTTGGCGAACACATAGAAACTAAAAAAAATCACTTCAAACAGACTCACTCTTAATAGTCAAAGGGTCGTCATAACAATCATAGCCCACAACTTAAAATCACGTCGACTCACATAGCCATGTCACCCCCTAGAGGGCGCCCATGTTTTTGTCTTTTCCAGGTGTGTACTCAAGGTGACGGACGTGGATAACGAATCCCCTGAGCAAACAATCCGTGGCGATTATATGGTGAGTGTCTTGGGGGGAGATTCTTCCCTCCCCTTGCACCATGATTGAAACAATGTCTGGATACTAACACGACTAGTTTCTACACTATGGTTCTTAGTAAGGGTTTCCGTTCAGCATGGCAATAGATAAAATCCCTCATGAGACCTCCCAATCTTTAGAACAAAGACTTTGGGGATGGTTATCTTGCTCATTTCGTTGAATATGGGTTTCCCCAAAATTCACTTTTGATTATAGTGGGTTGGAAAACCTGGCTTTGGTTGTTCCCACTTAGGTCGTTCCCATAGGGTGAGTACTTTTTCCCACTACGATAGGCCTTCTAAAGGATTTAATAAAGCATAAAGTGCATAAAGATAAAAATGGGTAAGTCTATATTTTTGATCACCTAGTAAAGGGGAGAGCATATACCTATTATCCAATCAAGCACAGCAGACAAGTTGTTCAAATTTTAAATCCCAAATGAAAGTTTTCTACACTAAGTGAAGATGTTGCTTCACAACAAGCATGGGGTTTATTTTAACCATCTTGAAATGAGATTTGGTGACTATCCTAGGATTAATAAATTCCCATTTTAAGTGTCTATCCTAGGATTGATAAATTCCAATTATAAATGTCTATCCTAGGATTGATAAATTCCAACTTAAGGTGTCTATCCTAGGATTGGTTCATTTTAAACCCCATAAATTAATCAATTACTGGTCGTGGATGCATTGGATCCAAATTACAATTCAATAATGCAATTTACTAGTCATTTGTTGTGCTAAATGGTAGATGCGGCTTGACAAAGTGTATGCGGCTCATCAGAGCATATGCAGTTCATCAAACGCGGCTCGGGAGTTCATTTGTAGTTTGGGTTCTCGCAAATGCATTGCATCGTGTCGAATGCGTCGTTCTCAAGCGCAAATGCGGCTCGACAGAGCATTTGTGTCACATGAGCATGCGGTTACAGTGTTCCATACACCTATACTTGCAAAACAAAATCCGAGGCCATACAAAACCTGCAAAAAATGTGTTAGATTGTCGGGTTCACCAATGTAATGATTGTTAATTTCCTGCAAGATAGAATAGTGGATTAGTAATACCTACAAGTCAATAAAACATCAAACAATAGAATGCAAAGGAGAAATAAATGAAAAATGGAAGAACTAGAAATATCTCACCCATTTAATACTCCATGGCTGACTTCCATTGCATCTCCTCAAGCTTGTTGTTGATGATGGATGCCCTCAGATTTGTGAGCAAATTCTATGTGTCTAGCCCTAGCAAAGGCTTTGAAGGATTTATGAAATGACTCTATGTGCAAACTAGAATTTTACTTCTATTATGCAAATAGTAATATAAGCCTAAGATATGAGAATGCCAATAATAAAAATAGATTAAGCGATGATCGATCCTGAAAATGAGATCAAGATTGTCATTTTATAGAAAATGCAATCTTGAACGGACGGATTAGGTGAGATATTGAGAAATGCCCTAGAATCAATGGTTAAGATTCAAGGTGACAACTCTCAATTAGGGTTAGGGCAACAATCCCCAAATGTGTGGACAAGATTTAATTTAATAAATTAAATCAATGGTGAAGAATAAACGTGACCTTGAGATGAAATTAGTAAAATCAGAAGATAAGAGAATGAGATTTTAGAAAATTAGTAATTCTAGCAATTACTTGATTTGTAGGAGAATATTTCCATTTTGAATTAAATTAATTCAAAATAGGGATTTTGTGAGATAAGAAGTAATTGACTTTTGAAATTAATTACTAAATGAAGAGTCAGTTAACCATGTGAGGCATTTTAAAATGATTTTGCTTTATTTAAAAATATAGAAGTGTCACATGTCACAATTAAATAATTAAAAAAATTATTTAATTTAGAAGAAGTACTTAATTAATTAAATAAATTATCAAATCTATTTAATTAAGAGGATTTAGGAATTAGTGACACATTAAATAAATATATATTTATTTAATAATCAGGAGGACATTGATAATAAGGATTAATTAAATAAATAAGATTTATTTAATTGCAAGAAGACTTTGATAATTAGTGACATTATTAAATAAATAAATAAGATTTATTTACTTAATAATTATGAAGAATGAAAGATCATGAATTAATTAAATAATTATAAATTATTTAATTAATAGTTGACTGTGGGTTAGAAAGATAATTATAATGTCATAATCATGTTAGAATGAAAGGTGGTAAAATAGTGGTCGCAGGCCTAAGTCATTTGTAGGTGTCTACAATGTGAGGAGATGAAGGCCCAACTAAAATTTTCCATGAAAGGAGGTGGACATCACTCACCTCAACCTCATAGGTAGGGTATTGGATGGTGTCATTAGAATACACCTATTGAACAAGATTATTGTTGGGGTTAGGTGTAGGTTGTGTTGGTAGCTAAGGTGCTCTTGGTTGTGATGATGCAAACATGGATGGATTTCGCATTATGGTAGGCTATTTGGGCTGCAGGGGTTGTTGTGGCTACACGTATTTCGTGTTTTAGTTTTTCCATTGTTGACTTTTGCGCCATTTTGATGGCCATTTTTTTGCTAGGGTGACCACTAGGGATTGTATTTTGAACCCTGGTAATGTTTTGGTGGCCACATACCTTTTTTTTTGTGTCCAATTAGAAGATTGGGTCATTAGCCATGGTCAATTTTATACATTAGTCCACAGCTAAGAGTTCCAATTTGAGAAGTTTGAATTATTACCTAGAAATGACATATTATAGGTCACGGGATCTTGAGGCATACCTTTTCTTGGTTTTCATGGATTGCATTGATAAATTCAAAACACTTGGTCTTCTTCATCCTCCAGGGCATGAAGCTATAGCTTCCCTTGATTTTCTTCAAAGGTACTGGCTAGATTTTTGCATTTGCAATTGATTCTCTTTTGGTGACAGTGTGGACATAGTTTTTTTAGAGATTCCTCTACTTATTCCTTCTTCTTCTTGATATGGAGGGTGTCTAGTTGGGTGGCCAAGTGGATAATTATGTCCTCCTTCATATTGGATAGGATATTTCTAAGTTCTACCCTTGAAACTCAAGTAGATGTCTTGGTGAGAGAAGAGGTTATGTCACCCTTGAATTTCTCGATGAGTGATCCAAAGTAGTTTACGCACACCTTACAAATCTCACAAAAAGGTAGTTGAGATATTTCTCCTAATCCAATGAGATTTAAAACATCCATACAATCTTCATGTACTCCCCTTAAAAACACCAATTTTAAGGATTCAAGAAAAAGTCTATTTTGATGTGATTTCTTGAGACAAACAGAAACCTCTCAGCATAATCTTCTAGCAACTAATATTTTATTGGTGACATCCTGAAGATGTCATCCTTATTTTTGTTTGTTCCTTTGTAATAATCCTAGTATTTCTTCAGGAATTTTTCTTCATTGTTTCCCAGTTCATAATGAAATTCCTTCAAAATCCCATGAACCAACACAGAGAAGCATCCTTTAGTGTGGCAAAAATCAATTTGAGTCAATGAGAATTTATGGTATACTCATAGCTCTGACATAGCACATAAAACTCAAAAAGAAAGGTGTATGGATCCTCTGTAACTAGTCCATAAAAAATGGGCAATGTTGAAGGATGTATATTCTTTAGAGCAGAAACCATTTATTGGTTAGTTATCGGGAATTAAAACATCACATGCTCTCCTAGGTTATCCATGACATCTTCAACCATGATGTCAAAATATATTCTGGAAGTCTCCTTTGTAATTGGTGTAGCTACCAATGTAAGGGATAATTCTTCTTCGTTGATTCCCTCCATCTATTCATTATGTCCACCAGTGTCTTCAAATGCTTCATGTACTGAGGGGATAAACCTTCCCAAATAATCTTTATGCCTCCACATGCAATGGTCCTATTTTTTAATCAACGATTCTTGTATATTGTTAGTAAATAGATTTTTTTATTGCTAAATATCTATTTATCCTAATGCTGAAACAAAGTTTTCTATTCTATGAAAGCTTGGAAAGATTTAAAATACACAAAAGAATCTTGAATTCAACACCATCCCTGATAACAGTTCCAAAAATGTCAAGCTTACTCTAATGCTTAATTAATTTGGTGCTAATGGTTATGTACACAACTCAATAGACTTGAGGATCCCTAAACTAATTAGCTCATCATATACATTAAATAATCAACTAGGGGATCATAAGCTTCAAATAATTCTAGAAAAATATATTCATTCATGGATTCTACATATCTTACATCAACTAAGTATAGGAGAACAAAACACATATGAATACCATAAAAGCTTTTAATTAGAATAAATTGTTACTTCTCAAAAAAAAGTAAAGGAATATAAACAACTACCTTTTCGATGGATACCTAATTCTTAAGAGAGAGAGTAACTAGATAACCGATATACTACAGTGTCCTAACTTTGTACCTCAATTGGCCCTTGCTTGAGTTACTACTTCCACAAGATCTTGTCAATCGCTCACTCAAAAAAACATGATATCAAAATATCTCTTTATTACATTCAAAACACAGAGTTGTTATACAAAATCCAACATGAAATTTTAAGAAATCTTATTCAGTATCTCATATATGATATTCTTCTTCTTTTCTACTAGATTTCCTTCTCGATAGGGCACCCAACTATATAGGGTTGGTTAGGGAGTCCAACTATCTATGAACTGAAAATAAAATTGAAAACACATGTCAAATATTCCTCAAGAATAGGAAGAAGAATAAGTTTCAAACAAAAAATAATAACTACTAAAATAGGAGTATGAAAATGAAATGAGGACTCTATTCCCAACAAATTTAACCATTTATGATAGAAAACATGCTAAAAAAATAGCTCTGTTATAATTCATAGTCTTATTGAGAATAGACTTCTTCTCTTGGTTGTAAATTATTGAAAGATAAAAGTAATACTAGGTGATTCACGATTTGATCAGTAAATGATCCTCTATCTTCTTTTGAAAGCAGTCATTCTGTAGTAGGTTGAATCCTTTGCAATGAATTTTAATCCTTATGCTATGGGTTGGAAAGCTTGTTGTTGCAGGTTGACAAATATATTTTTGTAAATGTTAGTCTTATTTTCCAAAGGAATTCTCAATGTTAAAAACCATAATTTAAATAGAAAATCTTGCTAAACTTCATGACAATCATAAATCATATATACACATATTAAGATAATGTTGGGTGAATATTTTTATATCAATTAATTGATGGAAAAATGGTTATATCAACCACAACATGATGAGATAAAATCTCTCCTCTCAGAAAGGGGATGCTCCCTTCTTATTGATAACTATAATCAACCAATAATTCAGTAAGCTTATTTACACTAAAAATATCCATAGGGTGTTTCCATATCATCTGTAGTGTAGAAAAATATATCCCTTTACATTTTCACACTTTGTTTTGGCCCTCTTAATTAAAATAGACTTGATCAGGCCTTAATAATCCCTATTTTGCATCTACAAGCCTAATAAATTACATTTTCTGAAGGGGAATCCCGACAATAATTAATGCCAACACATAACACTTTACCTTGGGCAATGTGTGTTCTAGGACTAGGGACCTATGAACCATTCATCCATGGGCTAATGGGTCCTCCTTGGACCTTTGAACCTAAATTTAAAATATGTTTTTGGCATTATTTTAAGGTCCCCGAATCCATATTTCAATGTCAATTTGTAATGTTTGAATTTTGGGAAATTAAGGATACATACTTATAAATACAAGGTTATTTTATCAAATCAAGTCTAAATTTTTGAGAGAAATTTCACAAAAGCTAATATTGTGATCGAGAGCATTCAAGAGAAGATTTATCAAGCCTTTTTCTATAGCAATCAAGATCCAATCATCATGTCAAAGTCTTCTTGCATCATGCATGTTTTTGTAGCTAACATTGTGATGTAGGTTTCAAGATCAAGTCAAGCATTCAAAGTCATATTTCAAGTATTAAGATCCACATCCATTGAATCCATTTCATGCAAGATCAACATCAACATTGCATATATTCAAGGGTTTCATTCAATGGTTTGGTGAGTTGCAACATTTCATTGTTCATTCATCATTCCTTTCATGTTTTATTTCAATTCAAGATTTATTTACCAAAACGGGGTTTGACCAAGGAAAACCCCCATTCACCAAAAACAAATAATTTTCCCCTATTGTGTTTATGTTCCATATATTAGGTTGAAGAAGGATTGATTACCTCTTGAAGAGCAAGATTGGAATTTTTTTCAAAGTTTTCAAAGTTTTCAAAGTTTTCAAATCACGGAATCTCACCTACAGATCTGATTTTTGACTTTTCGACACTGAAACCCAAATCAAATAGAAGCTAAAGATCAGTATCAAAGGATCTCAAAAGTTGTTTGAAAACCATTACAAAAGATCCATTCACCCATGGGTGAATGAGTCCCATTTTGTCTCTCGAAACTACCTTTTGATGATAGGTACACATCACTCAAACCTTCTCATATTTGTAGAAAGTTTGTCATTTTTTTTCATCATATGCTTTATATTTCTATTGCAAGTTTGAATTGGAATAATTAGGTTGATTTTCTTTTTTTTTATTTTTTCTCCCAAAAGAATTGTTCAACCTTATACCCCCGTCCTCAAGCATAAGGAAATATGAAGATTTTCACATCGAGTTGATTCACCTAAGGGTTTTTAGTCAATCCTTTGTGGGGATATCAATTCCTAATGAAAATAGGAAGAAATGGTCTATTCTCATTCTCTTGAATTACCTTTCCATATTTGGAAACCCATCCCTATTTTCCTTTATTTCATCATCTAATTCTCGTATTTTAGAATAGATGTTCTCTTAAAAACTTACAATGATAATCCCATGATCCTTAGAATATGTAATGAACCACAAAATACTAATTGGAGCAATAATAACTGATACTCAATTTACTTAAACAAATGAGAAACTGAAATGATACCAACAAGTGTTAACACCAAGAAACCCACAAAAGCACAGAGTCTTTTGTTGCTTCTTATGTCAATTGGAAAAGAAAAGGTATGGAATATGATGCAGCCCAAAGTCTTCACCGTATGCCAAGATAATATCAAACAATCATAGATGATAACTTTCAGCCCAAAGTCTCTAAGGTACTTCCCAATCACAAACATAAACACAACTCTAAAGATGATATCACAGCTCAAAGGCTACAAAATCAGATTTAGAATACCTTCTATAATATTTTATTCCACACCATGGTTCAATCACATACACAAGAGAATATAATAGAAAAGACTTGAGAACAATTCCAATGCATCACAAGCTTCATTCAAGATAAAGATTTAATGCCAATTTTCTTTCTTTCTATTAATTAAATATTATTTAAAATTTGAACACAAAGTTTCAATGTAATCCTCAATATGACAACATTTCACTTCAATAGCTAAAATATAATAATTACAAAAGAGCCCCCTCTTATTTATAGAAGGAAGCTATGAGCAAAAATAGGAAATCTACAGCTACTTTGACTTATTCAAGGGTAGAGTCCAATTTGGTTTGGATTATACTCTATTTACATGTAATTGCATATTACAAAATACATGTAAAATGTTGTTTACAAACTACAAAATACATGATGATAAACTATAAAAATAAATTATATGTGGACACATTCTCTTCTTCTTCATTTTTCCCCAGAAAGTCTTCATATTGTTTCAATTTTTCCTGAACTTCAGTGTCATTTGGCCTTGGTGTACAACTAGAGATGGATAAACTCATGTGATAGAGTCCCCTATGCTGACACATAAATTTATGTGCATGTCCAATATTATCTTCAACTCATCTAGAATTACTTGGTGTCCACTAATTTTTCAATGGAGAATAGTGAGAAAGCCTCTAATTCTATCTCATTATGAATTAGTGAAGTAAATTATTGGAAAAATGTATCCACGAGAAGATTTTTTTGACTGTTATCAAGTATTTGGCATGGAAGCTCCCCTATCTTGACAGTGATGTCTAACCCTTTATCAATTCTTGTGTCTCGAGCTTCTTGTAGATGTTTTGTCAATTCATTGAGGACCACTCTCTTATGTTTCATTGCTTCCCAGTACTCAATGTACATTTTCTTGATGGGGATCACCCCATTCTCAGCTAACACTTCCAACTTGAAATCCTTCAACTTTGTCCATGCATCAAGACCCTTTTCAACTAGCTGAAAATTTTTAGATAAAATTTCAAGTGTTTGATTAAACTCTATCTTGATATCATTCATATTGTTAAGAAATTCAATAGAAGACATTCAAAGTTGAGTTTCTTGTGCAACTAGTATTTCTATCCATGCATTCACAACTCTACCTTGTGCCAAAATCCTTTAAGCCTTTTGAATTGCATCATCATCAACACGTGTTGTAATAGGTTCAAATGATTCAAAATATTGAATTATCTTTAACAAAACATAGGTGAGTTGTTCCACCTTAAGCTTAAGTTGATATTTGATAACCTTATCTCTATCATGTCTCTCAATCAAAGTGTGTAAGAGGGAATTGGATCAATGAAATTGCAACAATAAAAATAAATCAATTGACATCAAAACAAGATAAATCCAAACCTACTCATGAAATGTGATTTTAAAGAAATTAGTTCAACAAGCAATGTTAGCATAAATGAGAACATAAACAAATTCAAAACTGCAATTTTATCATCCCATGTCAAAGTGTATTCATATTGATAACGAATGTTGGATTTTTTGGTCAATATGAAGCCTCCATGTGAAAAAGATTCAAAGGTAGTAGTAATGGTGATCTAGAATGCAAGTATTTGCTCAATGTGCTACAATAACCAATTTGACATGACCACTCCACAAATTCTCTAGATTATTCCATCGTTTGTGAGAAGGATGAAGGTTGTTTTATAGATTTTCAAGTTTTAGATGAACGATCAAGATTCAACAATGAAAGATCACGATCAATAGTTGAGAATCGTTGAGAGGAAATAGATTGATCAGTTAACTCATTTGATTGATCCAATTAAGGATTTTAATTGAATAATCAGTGGGATTAGATTGAATGATTAGTGGGATTGAAGAAATTAGTTTGAGTGTTTAGTGGGATTAGAGCAATTAATGGGATTGGAAAATAGATTGAGAAATCAGTGGGCATGATTTATTCAATCAAGATATGTGAGGATGTATTAACTAATTTAATAGTTAATTAATGTTTCAAAGGAACATGCAAGTTGTGTTTGAATTTGATAAATAAAGGTATATTTATTTATTTGACCATGTTGTGTAATTTAGGGGAAATTGAATAATTGATTTAATTATTCAAATTTAGAGAAGAGAAAGTAGATTAATTAAATAATTAATGATAACTATTTAATTGATTTAGAAGAATAAGTAATGTTATTGACATAATTACATAACTTGTGTTTATTTAATTAATTAGGATAGATAAGGTTAAATTAGGATATTTATTAAATAAATGAGATTTATTTAATTAGTGAGAAATAATGATTGAGGATGAATTAATTAAATAAGGTTAAATCACTTAATTAATAGACGAATATAAAATTTGATAATAATTAAATAATAATGTATTATTTAATCATTTAGGGAAGAAGGGTGAAAGTTAGTTAAATAGTGTTGTTCACCTGTCATGAAAATTTAGGGTATCTACATTTTGACCCTCTTTGATAAAATGTGATTTTGAGCATTGTGTCAAAGAAAATTCAAAAATTCCTACTCATGAGTTTCCTTGGTGATGACAGGATAGCATGGCGCCCCCTCAAGAAATTTGGTGAAAATTATAGATAATGAGCCAATTTTTTTGACAAGCTGATGTGATGCGGTTAAGTACAAGACTGACAAAATAAATGTTGACTAGAAGAAAATGTTAGTAAGATTTAGAAGATAGAAGAAATTGGATAATTGATGATATGTAAAACATGATGAGTTTTCTTTTGCTTTATGGAGACTAAGAGATTAAGTATTGCAATCCTTACTAATGTAGCAAATAGATATGATGTACTAGGGTATTAATGACTAAGGAGGATTTATATCTATTGCATGAAATTTGACTCCACAAACAAGGAGTATTCTTACTCATACTAGAAATACAAAAACCTTGTTAGAGTGTATGGGTTTAGAATTTTAGATCATTTTGGACTAGTACACAGAGACGTATGAGGAACCAAACATGTAAGACCACTTTAGTTGCTTGAAATGAATTCCACACACACGGGTTAAGTATTCTCCATGGTAGTTTTATAAAAATATCCAAAAAATAGAGAATACGAAACCGATGATAAATGCCCCATTCCTTCTTCCCCAAATCCTTAATGGACATCCTCAAGAGATATTGGAAATGAGAAAATAAGGTAAATAAAAAGATAAAACCAAAATAGATAATAATGTTGTAGTATCACTTGCCACAGTTGTTTTGATGTTTCATGATGTTATCCATCGATGTTGTCTATTGTAGGAACGTTTTATCCATTAAGACATATGTCGGGATGTTGATGATGATTTTTAAAAGGTAGGGTAGTTAATACTTAGGCAATGCTTTAGTCTGACGATGATCAAGTCTACGATTTTTTGCTTGGAAGTTTTGTATTTTGTTGTTTACTTTGTTTATTGATTGTGTTGTTAGAGGTTGAAGGTAATGATTGTTTATCATGGATGGAGAGTTTATTGCAGATAGGTGATAACGAAGATAGTATATTTTTGAATGTTTTTGTGCTTTTGAGGTTATTTGATGTTGTTTTTATTGTTTTTCAGAGATTTAGAGACAAATAGGGGGACCTAAAGGGATTGACGTAGTGCCTCAGGGGCTCATAATGGCCTTGCCTACATGATGAATGTAAAGCCATCATAGTTTGAATGACCATGATTGTCAATATTTTTGGAGTTTTTTGGATTTTTAAATTTTTTTTTGGATCGATAAGATATTTGAATGTTTTTGGATTTTTGACCAAGTTTAAACACCAAGAGGGACACCTAAAGGGATTGATCTGGTGCCTTGAGGGGTCATCAATGATGGAATTGTCTATGTGAAAGCTCAAATACAATTTATTTTGACTATATTGAATCAATGCGACACGTTCGGAGTTGACCTACAATGTTTTTGGGATTTTGATGTTTTATGACTGTTTTTTATTTTATTTAGTTTTTTAGATTTTTTTGTCTTGATTATTTTTTGTGAGCAATGAGATTAAAAAGGATCCAATCCACTACTAGGTTTAGGAGGTTTCCCCCAATTTGGAATAGGATTGCATTAGGGATAGGCAGATAAAACGGATGATAGATAGAGATGGTGCAACAAGGTTAAACACTTGATCAATTATTGAGCATTTTTTGGGTGCACATTTTATTATGGCAATGGGTGGTGGATATAATAATTGATAGATAGTGCTGATAGATGAGGATGCAGGTCTTATTTAAATGTAGTACATGTTTACAAGGCTTTCAGTATGGTACCAGTCCTAGAAGTGCCAAAAAATGGTTTTCACTTAAAGGACACCTTATTTCTCTTTACTATTTTGTTGAAGTTTGATTTTTTTGCTTTTTTTGCTTGGGATATTCTAATACGCTTAGGTGTAGAACTTCTTGAGATGACTACTATTAAGAGGTTCAACTAGAGGTTCTCCTTTTGGTGTAGCCAACTGATATGTTGCAGAGCCGTAGCTTGCTATAATAATGTAGGGACCTAGCAAATTTGATTCAAACTTACCTTTCCCATCTTGGTTTAGCTAGATCTTTTGATTTTCCCATAGGACCAAGTAACTAACCTGAATGTTCCTATTTTTAATTTTCTTATTGTAGTTTTTCTTGAGACAATTTTGATAGGCTTGTAGATGGTTCAATGCACTCAAGTTTCTTTCATCTAGGAGTTCAAGCTCATTGATTTTGGATACTTGATATTCTTCATTTCTAACAAGATCCTTTAATAACATTCTCAGGGATGGGATTTCAACCTCTATAGGTAGTATTGCTTCAGATCCATAGACCAAGGAAAAGGGAGTCACACCTGTAGGTGTGCAAATGCTAGTTCTATAAGCCCATAAGGCTGGGTTTAGCTATAGGTTCCAATCATGGCCAGTGTGATTAATAATTTTATTTAGGCTTTTCAAGATGGTCTTATTAGATGCTTCAACCTGACCATTTCCTTGAGGATAATATGGGGTTGAAAAATGATGCTAGATAGAGAACCTTGAGCAGAGCTCATAGAAATCTTGGTTCTTAAACAAGGTTCCATTATATATTATAATAGTTTATGGGATACCATATTGATAGATTAAATAGTTAAGAATGAACTTAGCTATTTGTTTCCCTATGATATAGGTTAGAGGAATAACCTCTATTCAATTTGTAAAGTACTTCATAGAAGTGATGATGAATTTATGCCCATTGGATGAGGTTGGTGATATCTTTCCTATGAGGTCTAGTCCCCATTGAGAGAAAATCCATGGAGTAGTGATAGGATGCAATTCTTGTGCAGGTGCATGCACAAGATCTCCATGTTGTTGGAATTGATGAAACTTCTTGGAATAATGAACTGATTCTTGCTCCATTGATGGCCAATAGTACCCCATTTGAAGTATCTTTTGGACTAGGTTAGGTCCACTAGAGTGAGATCCACATACACCTTTGTGTACCTCTTGCAAGGTAGTTTGTGCTTCTTTCATGTTAATACATCAGAGTAATGTACCATCAAGACTTCATTGGTATAAGGTATCTCCTAGGATAGTAAATCAAGAAGTTTAGTGGATGAAGGTTTTCTTTTGATTGGACGTTAGGTGGGGTGGCATGATTCCATGCTAGATATAGGAAAAAATGTCCTCATACTAAGGTGAGTCAGGACCAACAACATCACACACTAGTTTAGATTTAGGGATGTTGAATGCTGGTATAAGCAACTATTCTACCAGGAATTCATATCTGGGAAAGATCTCAGGTATGTCAAGGAGTGAACTGATGGTAGACATAGCATCAACTACTTTGTTATTAACCCTTGGTATCTATTCAAAGATGATGACCAAAAAGTATTGTTTGAAGCTGTCCACCATCCTTTTGTATGACATGATCTTATCATCTATTATATAGTATTTGTCATTGACCTACCTTATGACCAACTGGGAGTCACCATATACATATAGCTCCTTAATTTTCCATTCCATGACCATTTTTAGCCCAATGATCCATGCTTCATACTCGGTTATATTGTTTGTACATTGGGAAGACAATCATTTATGCTTTTGGTATATTGTCTCGTTGTGGTGTGAGAAATAGGATACCAGCCCTTGAGCCATGGTGAGTGTGGGATCTATCAAAGTACATGGTCTAATGGGTTGACTAGTTTCTAGCAAGATGCTCTCGTCTAGAAATTCTACAATGAGTGATTAATGATCTTTGATTGGTGATTTTGCTAGATGATCTGCTATCACTTGTCCCTTGATGGATTTTTTTCAACATATTATTTTTCAAATTCACTAAGTATCATGACCCAATTAGTGATTCTTCTTGTAAGAGTTTCCTTTTACAAGAGATATTTTAAGGGGTTGATCTTAGATATCAACTTGATTTGTTTGTTTAACATGTAATTCCCAAGCTTCTGTGCTACAAATATAACTAATATACATGCTCATTCAATGGGTGTATAATTCAACTCATATCCAACCAGGGCATGACTAATGTAGTAAATTGCTTCTTCTTTATTTTGGTCATTGAGTTGTGCTAGTAAATCTCTCAAAGTTGTTGGTGTTGTGGAAACATATAGAATCATTTCTTTATCCTAAATTAGAGGCATCAATATTGGGGGAGTGAGAAAATAGTCCTTTACCTATTAAAAATCTTGATCACACCTTCTATCCCATTTGGATGTTATATCTATATGGAGGAGGTGTGTGAATGGATGACATTTGTCTGCTTGTGCAATGAACCTTTTGATAGGCTGAATGATTAGTGGGATTAGATTGAATGATTAGTGATCCAATTAAGGATTATAATTGAATAATCAGTGGGATTAGATTGAATGATTAGTGGGATTGAAGAAATTAGTTTGAGTGTTTAGTGGGATTGGGAAATAGATTGAAAAATCAATGGGCATGATTTATTCAATCAAGATATGTGAGGATGCATTAATTAATGTCTTAGAGGAGTGTGCAAGTTGTGTTTGGCTTTGATAAATAAAGGTATATTTCTTTATTTGACCATGTTGTGTAATTTAGGGGAAATTGAATAATTGATTTAACTATTCAAATTTGGAGAAGAGAAAGTAACTTAATTAAATAATTAATGATAACTATTTAATTGATTTAGAAGAACAAGTAATGTTAGTGACATAATTAAATAAATTGCATTTATTTAATTAATTATGATTGATAAGGTTAAATTAGGGTATTTATTAAATACATAAGATTTATTTAATTAGTCAGAAATGATGATCGAGGACAAATTAATCAAATAATTAATAGCATTTTGTTTCCACAGTCCATGATAGTTAGATTCAAGATTTTTGGATAAAATGTGTGCATACTTTTATATCAACATTTTGAATCATACTCCATGATCCATCATCAGGATAAAAAATCAAATAATGTTAAATCAATTAATTAATAGACGAATATTAAATTTGATAATAATTAAATAATGATGTATTATTTAATAATTTAGGGAAGAAGGGTAAAAGTTAATTAAATAGTGTTGTTTTCCAGTCAAGACAATTTAGGGTATCTACACAAAGAAGTCATTACTACTTGTAGGTCCTCCTTAACACTTTCATGTGTCTATTTTCCAAGTTCAATCATTGTGATTACATAATCAGTACCTTGAATTTCTTCGCCAGTTTTATTTGGTAGTGGCTCAGCTACTTCAACATACTTGTTTCTTAATTTGTCAATAAGCACCTTGGAAACTGTTTTTTCCTTCTTAGTAGTCTTAGGGTTTA
This sequence comes from Sequoiadendron giganteum, assembly GCA_007115665.2. Taxonomy (NCBI): domain Eukaryota; kingdom Viridiplantae; phylum Streptophyta; class Pinopsida; order Cupressales; family Cupressaceae; genus Sequoiadendron; species Sequoiadendron giganteum. Next base: position 388,856,459 of record CM021103.1, on the reverse strand, counting down.
CTGGAACAAGTTGGCCAAAGTCAAAGTCATCTAGGGAGGTGACTTGTTTCTTTCTCTTTGGTTTCTCTAATATCAACCAAGGAGGAAGGATGGAAGAACCCTTTTCTATTTTTGTCAAAAAAGTTTTAGATGATGGGGTTGGTCCTATGGCTTATGAAACATATGGAATATCATGTGAAATGATAGCAGTGGTCAAAATTTGTGGGGTTTGAGTTAACACCACAATAGGAATCTCTACTCTTCACACTTGAGATCCAAATACATATATGAACTTAGTAAAGTATGATTGTGAATGTATCAAGTATAGGTGAAGATACATCAAATAAACTAGGAATAGAGGAAAGTGGGCCAAAAACATTCTCTATGTTTCCATGAGGGCTTTGAAACAATGATTCACTGGTGGGTGAAGAATTGGATGAATAAATATAATGTAATGACACAGTGGGTGAAGCAAAAATAATAGAAACAATAGGTAAAGGATGTACACTCAAAGCAATGAAAGGAGTAGGAATTTGACTTGTAGAAACTACAAAAGAAGAGGATAGAGGTTTGTCCTATTTTAACTCCAATTGAGAGGTATCAATAATTGTTCAACCTCTTCAGCTACAATTCCTTCTTTTGCTATCTTCCTGAGTTGATGTTCCCTCTTTTTCTTTTCCTTTTTCTCTTTTGATCTTGAAGAAAATTTTTGGATTCTTGCTAATAACAAAAATTATCTTCTTTATTCTTCATTCTCAATTCTTCCCATTTACCAAAAGGTTCCTCAGTATACTCTTCTTCTAACCTTGTTTTAAAAAACTTCAACTTTATTCCTTTCTTATCTAACCAAATATTAGTGTTAACAAGAATAGTTTGAAATTTTTCTCTTATTGAAATCATCTCCTTCTATGACCATTGAATTGGTCGAAGAGGAGAGTGTCCACAATATTATTTTCCACATATGTAGGATCTACAATATCATCTTCTTCTTGCATGTCCCTAGGAATTTCAGCAAGCTCAAAGTTCTTGATCTACTCTAAAGTAAGTCAACTGAAGTCTAACTTCCTTACATATTCATCACTTTTGCATTTAGCCTATATATCTTATTTCCTATGAACATGAGTATAAATTTTATTAATCTTATCCTTCATACCACAGTAATCAAAATTACTCCTTTTCTTATACGTCTTCATGGTTACCCACTACATTTTAGTTTCCATTGCTTTGGCTCTTGGAGTTGTAGTTAATTAATACTTGCCAATGGTTAGTGGAAACTTGAAACCAGGTCTATGGGATTCTGCTTGTTTTCTATGCACAACCATTATCTTCCTACATAAATCCATCACTATAATCTTGTCACTTGGGTACGTTTGTAACATGTATGGTTTCCCATAAAAACAACCAACCTTGATATAGATGAAACTAGGAAATTACAAGAATAAACAACCAATTTTTTTTTCTTGTTCCTAGGCATCATCAGAGACTCTTTTCTTCTCAAGATCCTTATCAAACATCCAAATGTAAGTATAAAAGAAGGGATAATTTAACCTTTTGAAGTGCTTGATGCTTTCTTTTAATGTTAGCTATGAATAGTATTCATACATTGATATTTTCTTCTATCACCTTCTAAAGATAAGCCGAGAAAATTTCTCATGGAGGTAGCAACATATACTAAATATGAAGTCATATAAAACCTTAACGAGGTTGATACTTTTGAGATTTATTAAAAGATTGAGTCATTAATTTTCTTTCCTCAAAATATCTTTTGATTACCCTTCCTTACGACATATATGTATTGATACATCCATTCTTGAAAAGTGTTGGATGTAGGAAGCCCTTTAAATCTGCTCAAGAGAGTTATCAGATCACCCACTTCTTTAATGAATTCACTTGTAAATATGTTCTTTGGCCACCTTAAAATTGTATGCCTCGAAGTCTTGAGCCACCAAGTGTTGATGTTATTATTATACTTATCTGAATTCTTGTCATAATGATCTTGTGCCGACTCCATGGTGATATCAGCATAATCATCAATATCTAGGCACATGAAAATCTTATCAAAGAATTCCTCATCTAGTCTAATCACTACCTTTCCATCAATATCTGTTATGCTCTTACTCATTAAAATTGGCAATTGTTGCTAACAAAAACTCTAGATTGTAAGCTAACACTGGAAAGGAAAAATCCAAATGAGTGCTACTATTAAGAATGACTTGCATTCTTGAGGCAACAAGATGTTTGTTTACCCTCTCCAAGAATTTTGATATTTCTACATTCCTGATCTCCGTGTCTTTGATATTGTCCACATTGGACTCCATGGAAGTCATCAAGAACACCCATTGGTACTCGTACTTCATGTTTTCTTCTTGGGTGATAGATCAAACATTTGCCAAGAGCCTACAAAAATGAATTTCAAAACCTTCTAGACTTAGAAAAATTCAAAGTGCCAAGTTTCATGTAATTGAGGAAAAAATTTGTACTTTTACATCTTTGAACTGTTTTGGGTGTATTTTGGAGAAAATTATCTGAGCTACATGGGAATTTCATTCTGTGTTTAAATGTAGAAATTTTTTCTGCCTTTACATGAAAGTAAAAAAAGTGCAAGTCATAGAATTTTCTTTGATTTGCATGAGTTAAGGGTAAATTGAATTGGTGCAAATTAGAGAAAATTCTCTAACGCACACTTCTTTACAAGAAAAAGAGATATGCACTTCAGAGAAAATTATATAAAGTGCATGAAGGTAAGTTTTGGATGCACTTCAGAGAATTTTCTCCGAAGTGTATGGGACTAATGCATAGCTAACAAAATTGTTGTGCAAAGAAAATTCTATGCACAACATGTGTTAGGCATAGGTGATGACACTGTTGTGTGGGTAAAATTCCCTGCATAACATGAAGATAGTGTTCAAGGATATTGTTGTGCGAATACTTTTCTCCATACAACATATGTTAGGTATGTATAAAGGATATGCACTTCAAAGAAAATTCTCCAAAGTGCATGGGGGTAAGTCATCTTGATGCACTTCGGAGAATTTTCTCCAAAGTGCATGGGACAGTCATGCAAGGAAAAGGTGTTCTGTAGGGAAAATTCCCCACACATCCCGAAGATAGTCTATTTTAAGGAGGATGTTGTTCAAAGTTTTATCTCCAAGCAACATCGATCTTTTGTGTTATTCAAAGATAAAACTTTGAAAAACACCATATAGGATGATGCATAGGTGAAAATGAAACCTAAACCTATGGTGAAAAAATGCATGGAAATTCCTAAACAAATCTCATGGAAAACCTATATAGTGGCGAACAAGAAACACAAACCTAAACAAAACTTGCTTAAAAAGTGTTTTTAAAAAAACAAAACAAAACAAAGTCACAGTAAACAAGAATGAATTTAACATACTAAAAAAAACTAAATGATGTAAAAAATTTGATCAAATCTTCACTATAATTTGGCATAAGTTCAGTGAAGAATAAGGGAAACGAACCACGAGGAAACAAGGTGACTTGAATAATAAAAGTGAGAATTCAAATAGGGTTAAAAAAATAAATAAACCACCATTAAAATGCATTAATGGCCGAGTGTGTGGGAGATAGAGTGTAGTTGTGGAGAATTTCTTTGTAACTACACCTAAGATGTAGTAAACTAAGAAAATGTAGGTGCGCTAAAATTTAGCAACACTGCATTTGGAAGGGATAAAAATGGTTGAACACTGTTGGCTTTGAATTTTTTCCAAAAGGGAAAAAGGTGACCCAACTTACAAAAAATTCAAGGGGCTAGAATACGCATGAGACCAATCAAAATTTGTCTCAATATGCATGTTTAGAGGATATGAGCTATGAAACATATAAGTTTCATAAGGGTTATCCCATGAATTGAACAAGAAAAAATTGAGGATAAAAAATAACATGTTTCCATTCCAAATTCTTTAAACTACTTAAAGTTATATGAAAGGTCTTGGTAGTGTCTCAAATTTTAGCAGAAAGTAAAGATAAAAGTATGAAATAACAATAAGAAACTAGCCAATTCTACAACTCATTATATCCCACTTTAATTAAATAATCTTGATTTAATTAATTTCTAATTTCCTTCACATCCACCTAATTATTAAAAAATCAACATTCTTCTTATCCCAAATAATTAAATAACTGTCTAATTAATTAATTAGCTAGTTTTATTCAACAATTAAATAAATTATTAACTCATTTAGGTGCACATTCCCTCCAAATATAATATTCCAAAATTCAAATTCAAATCAAATTTAAATTTGAAAATATATCCCTCCAAAAATATCTTCATAAAATTTAGGGAAGAGCTTCAGTTAAATGAACCTTTCCTTTTCATGCATGGCCTCTCCATCCTTCATTCACTCTCCACCATTGATTTCATCTTTCAGTCTCAACCATCGATTAAATGTATTGAGATCTATAAAACAAGTCGTTAGCCTTCATTAATCCTCCTCCTCAAAGTTTTGATCTATTTGGTAATTCCCTCCAATTGAGCTTCAAACAATCAATCCTCCATAGCCATCAATATTTTAAGCTTTTGCATAATTGGGTTTATTCTAAGCATGAGAAATCCAATATATCAAGGTATAATTCTCTTAATTTCAATAATGGAGTAAGGACTTGCATCTTCGGGCGAGGTTAAAAGTAGATTAAATTTTATCTGTCTTTGTTTATTGTTTACTTTCATTTATTTTTTTAGCTAATGACTTCATTGGTAATGGGTGTAATTTGATCAATTGGGTCTTGGTTTGTGATTTGATCTAACCTTATTGCTATTTGTCTCTCTTGATCGATCTTCCCATTTATCCCCATTCACATTTTAGGATGTTCGATGGAACCCATGTTGAAAAATGGTCAGCGCTCCCCTTGGGATTCATGACATGGACTAATCACTTCCCATGGATCCATTTACTCTATTGGTTGTATCAGGAATTAATAGGTCAACCTTTTGGTGCAACAACAACCGTGGGGCCAACAAGTGGTATCAGAGTCAAAGGTGTCGGGTTCAAATCGCCTTGACTTGTGCTGAGGGAGAGATTGTTGACAAATGGTCAACGATCCCCTTGGGATTTGTGACATAGAATAATTGCCTCCTATGGATCTGTTAACTTTGGTGGTTGTATCAGACATTAAGAGGTTAACCTTTTGGTGCAATGACAATAGTGGGGCCAACAACCCACACCCTGATTTAATGTAAAATTGATTTTTATTGACTTACAGATTATAGTGATGCATTTGACGCATTTAAAATATAGATTGATGCTTTTGACCATTTGCAAAAACTTCTACAATGTTCATCGTCACTTCTACAAAGTAAATCAATGTGTTTGATCTTTCTATTTTGTAGGTCTACAGGTTTACATCAACGCATCTGTAAAAGTTATAGTGACACATCTAACATAAGGCACAACTTTTGATTTTATAGTGATACGCCCAATTAATATAACAAAACATTTGATCTACACATAAACACCATTGAGGTAAAATGGCACTACTAAAAATTATAATAATTCATCTAATTTTTATAGTGCCACTTTTGAATATTTCAGTGACGCATTTGATTTTGTTTCTTGATTTTTTTGCTAACCCTAATATTTGCTCTATTTTTTTGGAACTAACATATTTGTGCAGCCTTGGTAAACATTGGGAGAAGACAAATAAAACAAACTACTAACATATCTAATGTAGGGCCAAAAATTTCAAATGATTTGATTTCTAGATTAGCTTACATTTGAATTTGGGTTTTAATTAAAATATTCTTTGTCATGTTTGATAGGCTTCTAGTGTGTATTATCTCTCCTTGTGCTTTGTGTGATCTTAGAGATCAAAAACATTATTGTCTTCTACATGTTATGCATACCCAAGGATTACTAGAAAATTATGCTCTTCTCTTGCACTTTGCATGATATTGAGAATAAAAAACCCTAGTATCTTCCATTTAATTCAATAGGTCTTGGGGATTTCATCACCTCAATGATGAACTAAAATATGATTATTGATGGGGTATATAAAGGGGGGGAGAACAAAATTTTTACCCCAAGGTGTGGCCAACATTGTGAAATCTAAGCTTCACGATCCTCATTCTACTAAGATGTGTATAGGTGATGAGAAGAGGGGAGACCCCCTTGTCTCAGACATCCTTTGACAGGTTCATTATTCATAGAACCACTACAAACCTTATTATTTAGAAGCCTTGAATACATTTATCCATTGGCTTAGTGTGGTTCAAGGTACAATATCATGCTTGAAGTTACTAATTATGTACTCTTCTCTTGTTGAGGTGACAATTATTCCTTGTTAGGACCTCATCCTTCCAAGGTAAGGGGTGTTAAGGTGGTACATGACCTTGACACACACTAGTTACTCATTCATTTGAAGGTATTACACTTTGGTGGGTGGGCCTACACTAAGTCAATACACATTTACTACTAATTAGGTTGTACTTCTTGACGTGCTTTATTATAAAGATTGGTGAATACCAATTGTAGCGTATTTTTCATTAAAATTGTAAATTATCTAACTACACCTTGGAATCAATTGTAATGCTATTTTTTGCTATTTATTATCTCTTTCTAGTCAAAATAAAGTTTAAATCGATATTTTTATTAGTCAAATCTTTATATTTTTACTAGTCAAATCTTTATATTTTAATTAGTAAAATCATTCAAACCTAGAGCAATATTTAGGTTTAGTCTCAAATTTGCACATTTGAAGTTATAGTGATGCCTTTTTTGTCATTGTGATGCATTTGATAATCCTATAACTCTTCTAATTAAATTTTTATATATATGCTTAAACACAATGCATCTAATCTATAGTGCAACACTTTTACACAACTTGACGCATTTGATCAAAATTACCCTCTGTCTGTCGAAAACCCTAGTCCTTGCATAGTGATGCTTTTGCCTAACTTGATGTATCTAATCAAAATTTAAACCCTGTCAATATAAAACCCTAGTCTTTGCACATCAATGATTTTGACCTATATCGATTCCTTTGATAAACATAGCGACATTTTTGACAATATAGTGACTCTTTTAACATAGTTCATTGCATCTGATAGGGGAAGTGTAACACTTTTGATGCATATTGACACATTTGATAAAAAATTGACATAATTAATAAATATATTGACACTTTTGAAAAAAAAAGTGATGCTTTTGACTGTCATAAATGATTTTCTAGAATCCTTAAAATGTTAGTCTCTAGAATTTAGTAGCAAATCAATTTAGGATATGAGACTTGTAACCAAAATTCATCACTTACAAAGATAAACAAATTTCATGCCCACATCATACCATCTTTTATCTTGGAATTTTTAGGGTCACCTATCTTTAGCTTTGGAAAAACAACACTATCATAATCACTAGCAAACATCAACCCACCAATAAATAATATTAGTCAATTATCTTATTTAGATTTCTCATCTTATCTCCTAGTTTAAATTTTACTTGGAAGTTAAGAATTTTCAAGTTAATAGTTGAACTAGCATCACATATCTGTGAGAAAAATAGCTTAGTGGTCTCATCTAATTCTAAGTTTGTAAACTCACCATCATCCATTTTCTTGCACTCATTAGTCTAGTACAAGTAAATACCATCATCGATAACTATCAAAAGAAAGATCTAGATTAACTTTGACATTTAGAGGCTTTTATATCCTCCATCCACCAAACATCATCAATGTCATTACTTGTCCAAATCTATCCTAATGTGTCTCTCATAATTATATCTTAGAACAAACACATCCATATCATATTAACCTTCACTTACATCTCATCCATCATAAATTTCATCATAATTTTTTATTCCTATTACAAGGTCCCAACATAAGATCTTGGAATCCAACCCAAGAAGTTCAAATGTCATGGTGACTATGGGAGCTAATAAATAATCATTTGGAATGCCTAGTAATCTATTTGACCCTCATGAGTATCAAACCTTGCAAAGATAACCTCACCATCAACAAGTTATCATAGAAGACATAAAAATGGTTCTAAAGCATCTGAGGAATTTTCCGAGGAAGAAATTTTAAAAATGAAACAAGATCCTTCCTTGGCTAGAGCACTTGATGCTCTCATTTCTATCAATCCCAACATATATTTTCTTATACTTGCACAACATGGTTCCAAGCTACCTTCCGACTTTAATATAGCTACTCTTAAGGAAAAATCCCTAACACAAGCCATGTCATCAAACATTCCATAAAATGAGAACCAACCCATAATTTAAGCTATTAATGAAAAAATACCTCAACCTCCAATGATAAACATACCAATTCAACAAATAATACCCCCATATGACATGGATTCAATACTATTTTCTCAACAATTTATAAATATGTTATATCAAAATCGAAGCATGGTTGAATAAAAAAACTCACAAATTCAAAACCCCCTAACACAAACATTCCACATACACCCAATAAAATAAACACGATTATACCAAATTCTCCAAACATTAACATTCCTCACCATTCATTAGAAAATGTTCCAAATTAATCAAACAACCCTTTCAAGACTCAAACTCCTACACCATGTGTGACTGCTAACATTCCTTCTACACAAGCACCTAATGTAACAAGTTGCAGATATAATCCTAACAAACCATCACTTACCATCACTAAACAAGACTCCACATATATCATACAAAAAACTTATAAAATGCCACATCCTTCCAACCCCTCATATCTAATATATCTTCCAATGTAAGTATTCCTCCACAACAAAACATACCATTTAAAATAAATAAATTCCTCAATAATAACATATCCCTCAACAACAACACAACCCTCAACATCAATACATCCCTCAACAACAACACAACCTTTAACACCAATACATCTCTCAACAAAAATATATTCCTCCACAACAAAACATACAACAATAAATCACTTTACAAAAAAAATCAGTCCACAACAACAACTCACTCCATAACAACACATCAGTCAACAAAACCTAAACATTCCATACAATTCATATAATCCTATTCAAACAAAAAGATATACTGCAACCATAAATGAATGTCCAAAAGAACCAACCTAATGACGAGATTTCAACTATAAAAATTGAATCAAAGGGTTAATGGCATGCAACTAACACAAATAAATAAAAGCTATACACTTGAGGGCCTTTATCCATGTCCATTCATTATAAACATAGCTATGATACCCTTTCCTCATAATTTCAAAATGCCCAAGTTTGATAAATATAAGGAAAGAGGTGATCCATGTGAGCACATATGAGAATTATACATAGCATGCCTAGAGGTGGCATATAAAAATACATATTTAATTCACCTCTTTCCCTGAAGTTTAGGTCGGAAAGAAATAGAATGGTTCTCCCACCTACCAAAAGGTATCAAAATATTCCATTAACTTGTGGAAAAGTTTTTTGGTCATTTCTCATACAACATGGAACATGAAACATGAAACTAACATGGATAAATTATATAAAATAAAACAAAACTTGAGAGAAACATTCACTTCCTTCCTACAATGATGGAGGCATAAGGATAGAAAATGAAAATGACATATTCCTGAGAAACAACTTGTGGAATATTTGTCCAAAACCTTAACACTGAAATTGGCTTTCACTTACCTTCGCAATGTAATAATACCTTTGAGGAAGTCATAGATAAAGGTATCACTATTGAAAAGAAACTTATCGCTAAAGGAATTGTTAAGATCTATAAGGACAATAGGATCAACTATCAAACTCAAATGATAACCTTTCTTATGGGCTAAAAACAAGAATGTCACCAACAATGGGGTCGTAGATGCAAATTTTGTACAAAATATACAAACCCCATAAAATAATCAATAAAATAACAAAAATGCAAACCCTCCAAGAGGACCACCAAGACCTAGCAAAATCATTAAATGTAAGTACACTCCCTTAAGGGATCCAATCGAGATGGTATTGAGAAAATTAATTCAATCAAATCTTATCACACTTTTAGAACTCAAACATTATGATGAACCACAATTTAAACCCTCGTGATATAACAATAATGAACATTGAAAATAACATGGGAAAAAGTTCATAAAATACTAAATTTCATGAAACTTAAAAAACCTCATACAAGATCTCATTGACCAAGGAGATGTTTGCATTGATCAACCTCTCAAGACTTCTAGAAATAATGATCTGGGAATTTACAAAGATCCATTCCCAAACCATGGTAAAGGAAATAATTTTGGTAAAACAAGTGATTGTAACAAAGGTAATTATTCTTATGATAATGTGGTAGGACATATCCAAGAATCCAATATTCATAATTATGATCTTCATTATTTATATAATGAGGAATTTGACATATGTCAAGATAATTTTCCAAAGCATGATCAAAACCATCGACCTATATCTAGCAATGGCTCATTTCAAAATAATCACATTAATTACATATCATACCATAACATATCCCCCTCATTTTACTTCATGATAAGTTGTATTGAAGAATCTTGTCCATGAGAAGCCTCCATCTCATCCTTAGGATATTCGTAAAATCAACCCACACCATTTACATCAAACCACTCACCCAATGAGGACACATTTCAAGATTTTATCAAAGGGATATCCATGATAGATAATCATGAGCTCTAAGCTAATCTAAATCTTGATACAATTCTAATCTATGATCGAGAAATCCCAATCAAACCACCATCATTCCTCCCATCACATATCATATCCACTCAAAATACATTACCATCATGTCAACATTTTGAGACCACCCAAGAATCCCTTATTCACGTTCCATAATTAAACCCAGATCTATGTCAATAAGATCATCCAAAGCATAACTAAAAATGATTTAAAATAAATCAAGATCAAGTTATCCAAATCATCCAATATCATCCTATCATTTATCAAGATCCCACCAATCCTTTCCATCTCATCCATGAGCCTATAAAAATAGTTGATCTCATCCATATTCCAACAAATTCCACTTCCACAAATGAGACACTCGTTTCCATTGACACATAGATGATCTCCTCCTTGTTCATATAGAACAAGAATATTCCACTATATACATATTTGAAAATGGTGAAGCTATAATTGAGTTCACATGACCCTATGATGATATTACAAAAAATGACCATGAAGAGGGTTTTTATATTAAATTTGAGGCAACAACATATTTTGAACAACAATCAGAGTTCCTTAGTCCTTAAACTATTGTCAAAGATAGTGGTCAACATACAACTATAGATCCAATCAACATCCCACAAAAGGACAAAGCACCAATAGCCTATCACCTTGGATCACTCACTTTTGTCAGAGCAAGCTTTCTTACTAATGAGAAGACAAACACCATTGATGTTTTGCAACAACATAGAGAAGAATTGCTACCATTTCTTCAACACAATACATATCTCAGGGCCAACCAAATTTATCAAAGGATGTAGTATCAATGGAAAGGATTAGACCTACATGAATAGGGAATTCCAGAGCCAATACAGTTTGTTGACAATCCTAAATATCAATGTCTTATTTTTTCAATAATCAAGACATCTAATTATGTTAGGGATACCTTCATGATAGTAGGGTCAACTTTATCTAACACAAACATCAACATGGGAGTCATGAATAGTCCTTATGATGAAGTTATTTCCAACACTCTAACCATCCATACAAATATCCATCATTCCCAAATCATTCCATCCATTAATTGGGACAAACAAAAGAAGAATCCTCACAAAGAGAAAGAGAAAGATAAAATTATTGAAGCTAATAAATCAAAAAGTCAAAATGGACACATAAAGTTAAACTAGATCCCAAAGAAAAATGAATCAAGTAAAGCACACAATCCAAAGAAAAATACAATAGTAAAAGAAACTAAGGATTAAAATAAGAAAGGACCATCCATCTATCAAAAGTCCACCTATTTCAAAAAATTCTTCAATACTGACACACAAAGTGTACGAAAAATTTGGTTCCAACTATAGGAAAAAACTATGGGCTACAAACTTATCTTTATAATCTTCTCAAATAGTTATATGGATCCAATTGGTATGAATTCTCCTCAATTTATTCCTGTATGTCAATCAAGGGAACGTAAACTGACGAAAGGTATTGGGGCTGTTTTCCTAAGGGCTGAAGATAATAAGTTGAGAAAATATGAGATGCATGCTATGAAAAACAAGTATTCAAATTTCACACTCACTAGAAATTATTTTAACTTTCATTCTTTAAACAACTCATGAATAAATAAGAATACTCCTTAAATTATATATATAATCACACTTTAATTAATGTAGAACACTGATAAAATAATCTTAATTGATTAAATGACAAGAAGTTGTAGTGCGATAGGAAGTTGTAGTGCGACAGGAAGTTCACATGACATAATATAGAGTAGTCTTTCAGAAATAGTAAATATGTCTGAACAACGAGAAAAATGTTGAAGAAAATGAACTTACACTTCAAATAATGATTGCATCCAAAAAAATATTGATCACACTGATTTCAATGTTGAACCAATTACATAAGCTGAATATTAAAACTTCCCAAGCTTAAAAGGAAGTCAAATCTCAAACACTTCACACTGTAGAGTGCATTCAACACAAATCAAATCATACTAAATGGAAATTCTAACTATTAAAAAAATGAAATAAACTCACCAAGTATCTCGAGAGGGGGTCCTTCCTCTAGTTCACAAGGTGAGTGGAAAGAAGTTGATTACACTAACTCAATACCACAAACATCCAATTCTATTCATCCAATTTGTAGCAAAAACAAAATGTGTTCTAGTTCTCTATTCTCTTTCCATCTATCCTCCACAGTCTAAATCATACCATATATATAGATGTGATCAACACATCAAATACTATAAACCAAAATTAAGAGAAGTTATGGTTTGTTATGTCCAATGGCCAACAAACCAAATATCAATAGTCTTTGGTTTGGCCATAGGCCACAAACCCAAAATATTATTAAAAATAATTTTGAAATGTAATCCAGAAATGGAAGCAAGAAGTTCCACAACACATTCAGCTCATCCTTTGCCATTCCTCATGTTCTATGACCTTCAAGGGTTGTCTTCTATATGACTAGTTCCTTCAACATGATCAGTTCCTGAAGCAAATTGATCAAATTATGTCATTATCTAGACAATTTGGCATTTCGGAAGCATTCCTTCATCCTTTAAAAATGTATTAAATATTCTTTAATTTCATAATAATTAATTACAAAAGGACTTAGGAAATAGGGAAAAAAGGTAATGGAATGAAACACAAAGGGCATAGGAATTAGACATGTTTTTCCCTCATCATTTCCCCTCTGCTTAAGGAATTTGCATGTCCTCATGCAAACAATTAGTACAAACCAGGGTTTTTTGCAAGAAGTGCGAGTCATGCTAGTGGTTGCTTCCATCATGTTGACCCTTGGTTCCTTAGGAGATCCTATCACCTGATACTGTCCTATTTTTACTCTATCAATTTATTCCTTATGTTGCTTGTTCAATGTAGCAACCTCCTGTAGCCGAGTCTTTAATTGTTGGTTCTCCATTTGAAGCTGTGTAATCAATTGAAATAATTGCCCAAAGGGAATAAGTGGCTCTTCACATACCTCTTTTGGGTTTTCAACAGTAAAAACAACAAGATCCTTTGAAGCTTCTTTAGAACCAATAGTCTCCTTTTCTAACTGTTGTGGAGGACATTCTTTAGTGTGAATACTTTTAGGATTATTCTCTTGCTCACAAGGGTCCTTGACCTTTTCATTATATTCCTCCCCTATAGCATGCTCTTCATAGCCTACATTCTCACTTAGGGTTTCCTCATACACCTTATATTCATGTTCAAGAAAAGGCTCCTCATATGCTTCCTCCATATTACTCAAGAGGGTTTCATCCTAAAATACATCTTGTCTTTCTATCTCTTGTTTATCCCCAGTTTCCTTCCTTGCAGTTGTTGTTTGTTGACCTGATATCTCAACATCACATATATTTTCTTCATCAATATTTTCCAATTCTTTTGGGATAGGAATTTTCCTTTGTTCCCGCGCAGCTTCTTTTTTCCAATTTTGACTGTGGAGTTCTCTATCCATCTTTCCCATTTTCTGACCAGGGTTCATGGTGACTATTTCCACATCAGTCATTGAACCGGCTGCTTCTGCAAGTTTATCTAGCTTAGTGGAAATGGGAGTTTTCTATTTCTTTGGCTTGGTTGAGGGTGTTCTTTTATCCTTTTGTAGTGTCATGTAACCTTCTCTAGAGTTGGCCCTCTTTTTCTTAGGAGATTCATCTAGGGTTTCCTCCACTTTCTCCTTTTGAGAGGATATTTCACCAATTTGGGTTTCCCTTGTTTTCTTTTTCTTAGAGGATTCCTTTGCCAAGGTTTCCTCTATTACCCTCTTTTTGGAACACCTTGGAGTTTCATCATTTCCCCTGTCATGGTCAATGAAAGCATCCCATTCTAGAGAAGGTTTAGTATAATGGATCCCATACATAATAATTAATTTAATTAACCCATGGTGGGCAAGTGAATTTTCATGGCCCTTGTGGAATTGAGTACAAGACCGTTTCAAAGAACAATGCAAGTAATAAGGAACATTAAGAAGAAGAGCATTATGTAAGTGCAACATGAGTCTAAAATGATGGGTGTGAACATACATGTACCTCCCCTTGTAGGCAACATACTGGATTAAAAACTTGGCAACCTCTTCCCATGACAATGGAAGAGACTTACGTTTGGTTCCCTAGCCCTGCACCATCTCAAAAGATTCCCCCTTTGTAGAAATTGTTTCTTGTGGATCTTGAGGTCTTTGACACAAGAGAAGTTAGGAAAGGTGTCACCTATTTGTGGAAGGCTAGTGACTATGGTGATTGTTTGCACAGTGACCATAAATTGTAACCCCATCAAAGTAACAATGTTCTTATGAAACCCTTTAGAAAATTTTGTAGCAATCATGTTGTCGAACCCACATAGTTCTTAAAATGTCATCCAAGCAACCTACTTAAAAAAAAATTATGCTTCCTTGCTAGCTAGGATTATCTTCATTGACATGGGATCTCTTCTGCTATGATCTCCTCCCATGTTTTCAAAGTGCAGTAGGAACTTCCCTTCCAACTTACATTGTGGCTATAGGGATAGAGAAAAAGATAAAAAATGGAGACAGTTAACGAAGATTTTGAATGGGCATTTTACGGGTAGTTTATGGTAACGTGACCAAGTGAGTTGGCTAATGGCAAGTAATAATGGAAAATATTGTGGAATTACGATTGGATAAAAATCAGCTAGTGAAAATAATGATGAATAGTTTGGAAGTTAACCCCACGATCTCCCCCCAGCTTAAAAATGACCATCCCAGGCATGCCAAATAATTATTAGAAAAATAAATAACATTTAATAATTTTTTAAAAGAAAGAATACTCCCTGTGACCAATGTCTGCATGACAAGTGGCGATGATGTGATTGTTGCAAAGTCAATGATGTGAAGACCACAACAAGAGATGATATCACAAGTAAGTGGAGGAAGTAAATACTAGATCTGAAAAAGATTAGCATTAATAGCTATCGTGAAGCTATAGGAGGGAGAAGTAGAGATAACTATGAGTGGAGGCTGATGTGGAGAGAAGAATAGTGGCATCGACATTGTGGAAAATACCAATCGAAGAAAATAGCATGGCCAATGGTAGGCGGTGACAAGATGGCTAGCAGGAGAAGGACAATGGGTAGAAAATAAACAATGATAAAAGTAACTGAGGTAGAAGGTAGAACCCACACAGATTGATTGTCGAGACCACAGGTACACTCAAAATTCTGGAAAGTGACAAGAACGAAGGAAATGATAGGAAGAAATAGTTTCGCCACCATACCTAAAGCTTCATAAGGTTTCCTGAAAAAAGACAAACCAATGCAGTGACAAGAACAAGAAAAAGCTCTTGTCACATCATAGAATAGGTAGTGACATGAGGTATTGTTGAATGCACTATGGTGTGCCCATTGTAGATTTTTGTTCTATCTTTATATTTTTTCATAATGATAGACCACCGGTATCTCAATTTTCACTCTATCACCACCTAGAGGCATCGGAGAACCAATTTTCACCTCTAGGTTTATTGCTGTTTTTTTAATTTAAAAAAAAATTATTTGAATAAGTAAATAAATTTAGAAAGAGGTCACATGAACCTTGTCAAGGAGATGGAGTTCCTTTGGAAAATGTGATACAAAATCCTCCTTGGAAATAGGCTTCTTGTACAACTTCAATCAGTGACCATTGACAACTAGGGCCATATGGTTAAAATCCATAGTGCGAAGCTTAACTACACCATTTTCGTAGACCATCTCAATTTCATAAGGCCCGAGCCACTGAGTGTGGAAATTTCTCTTGAAATCCTGGAAATGAGAATCATTCAAGATCACCCAATCACCTGGTTGAAATGACCATTGTCGAATGAAATGGTCATGCCAGAGAGCACACTATTTTTGGAAAATCTCTACATGGAAGTGTGCTTGTTGATGAAGTTCATCTAATGAATGAAGTTATGCAATTCGTTCTTTTTGTGCATCAGTTAGGATCATACCCAATTGGATATCGGTGCAAAGATTTTTTACTTCAAACTCAATAGGAAGAACAACTTTCTTACCATAGAAAAGTTCATAAGGTGTCAAACCAATGGTGGTTTTCCACATCATGCGGTAGGCCCACACTGCTTTAGGAAGTTGTGTGGCCCAATCTCACTTATGGAGGGCAATTGTATTGGTAAGAATGTTCTTAATTTGTCTATTGGTATCTTCAACTTGTTTGTTGGCCTGAGGATGATAAGGTGAAGACTTGCAATGTGTAATATCATACTCATGAACCAAATTAGAAATGAGTTTGGATGTAAACTATGGACCTTGATCTATGAATATCTCTCATGGAACACCAAACCTGGTAAAAATATTGAAATAGAGGATGTCAACTACCTTGGTGTCCCTTGCACACTTCAAGGAAACAACTTCAACCCACTTTGTTACATAGTCTGTGCACACAATGATGTATTCCTTGTCCATAGATGGTAGGTTTATTGGTCCAACAAAATCAAGCCCCCATATTTCAAAGAACTCAATGGACAACTGAGGATGTAGGGGGATTTCATTTGAGTGCATGGGGTGGCCCATACACTAACATTTATAATAGTGATGAACATAATGCATATAATCCTTATGGATTGTAGGTCAATAGTAGCTTGCAGTTGAAACCTTCTGGGCAGTCCTCTGAGTAGAAAAATTTCCTCTTTAGGGTTCTATGTAGCATGCACAAAGTATATCAAAGACATCATCTTTGGGTACATACCGATGCATGGTGTTGTAGTGTGACAGGAAGTTCACAGGACAAAATACAGAGTAGTCTTTTGGAAATAGTAAATACACTTGAACAATGAGAAAACTACTGAAGCAAATGAACTTCTTTCACTTAAAATAATGATTGCATCCAATAGAAATTTTATCACACTAATCACAATACTAAACCAATTACATAAGCTGAATATTAAAACTTCCCAAGCGTAAAAGGAAATAAAATCACAAACACTTCACACTGTAGAGTGTATTCAACACAAATCAAATCGTATTGAATGAAAATTATAACTAAAAGAAACATGAAATAACCTCACCAAGTATCCCAATAGGGGGGCATTACTTTGGTTTACAAGGTGAGTGGAAAGAAGTTGATTACGCTAACTCAATACCACGAACATCCAATTCTATTCATCCAATTTGTAGCAAAAACGAAAAGTGTTTTTGTTCTCTATTCTCTTTCTATCTATCCTCTACAGTCTAAATCATACCATATATATATGCGATCAATGCATCAAATACTATACACTATGATTAAGAGATTTTACGATTTGTTATGACCAATGGACAAAAATCCGAATATCGATAGTTTTTGGTTTGGTCGCATGCCACAAACCCAAAACAATATTAGAAACAATTTTGAAATATAATGCAAAAATGGAAGTGAGTAGTTCCATAGCACATTCAACTCATCCTTTGCCATTCCTCGTGTTCTATGGCCTTCAAGGGTTGTCTTTCACATGGCCAGTTCCTTCAACATGATTAGTTCCTATAGAAAATCGATCAAATTATGTCATTATCTCAATGATTTGGCATTTTGGAAGCATTCCTTCATCCTTTAAAAATGTTTAAATATTATTTATTTTTATAATAATTAATGGCAAAAGGACTTAGGAAAGAGGGAAAAAAGGTAATGGAATAAAACACAAAGGGCATAGGAATTAGACATTTTTTTCACTCATCACCAACCACACTTTTAATTTCATATCCACACTCCATCATCCACCATACAAAGTTTGGAAATAAAAGATCCACAATCCAAACTCCTAAATAATCCATCCGGATCTTGTATCCCCCATCAGCATCCAACATCCTGCCTAAAATCCAAAAACCCCAAATCCCATACTCACCATGTCATGACACCAATACTTTATTAAGGAGTCTAATGGCACTCTATCATGATGTGCACATCTAGATAAGGCTAACTCTAGTATCAACAAAGATCATAAGAACATTCATGTTCAATATACAAGTGCCTTTATCTTGGAAAATCAAATCCTCAAGGTAGAACATTATTGGCACATTATGACAAAAAAATCTACATCAACACCACTAGGTGGTTCCACATAGTCGAGGGTCATTAAAAAAAAAAATCCAAAAAAAATTCAAAAATGTCAAAATCCAAAAAATATTCAAAAATCTCATAATCTAAAATATTCAAAAATATCGAAACCTAAAAACATTAAAAAAGTGTCAAAACATAAAAATAACCTCAAATATTCTAAAAATATTTTAAAAAACCTCAAATTTTCCAAAAACATTCAAAAATAGCCTAAATATTCCAAAAACCTTCAAAAATAGCCTCAAATATTCTAAAAAAATTCATAATATTTAAAATCCCAAAATTCATTAAAATAAAATCAACGCAACTTACCAATCCACAATCAAATCATTGTCCATAATAAACCTATAATCACACTCATCTTTGGCAAAGTGAGAAAAATCAAATATAACAATCATCGAAACCTAGAACTAACATAAAAAAATTGTAAGTATTGATTGATCATTGTCAAAACAACATCAAAACATCCAATTCAATTTCCTAAATCATCTTCTAAATCAAAATCATCATCCAATGTCATTTTCATAATGATTATATTGTTCCTGGAATAGGCAATATCATGGATCAACAAGCAAGAATCTCTCTAGCAAGAGATATGATGACTTTGATATGTTTTATTGTTCAATATTTTATTTTAATTTATATTTTTTCTAAGTCCATCACTTACTTGAAGCCACCTCAATATTCAATATCTTGGTGTGTCTAGAGGAGTACATAATGGGGCATATTCATTGCTTTCATTTACTGTATTTGTTGGATGTTTTTGTAATACAACCATGGAAAATACAACAAAATTTTCATATCAGGTTCTTTATACCTTTGGTACATAAGGCCTAACTTTCTTTGAAGCTTCATTCTCTCACATGATCAAACAAGGTTTTTATATGTCATGTATGAATAGGGATACTCCTACTTGTTTGTAGAGTTGAATTCCATGCAATAGATATGACACCACCCTGGTTATTCATACCTTGGTGCTTAGTGTCTACTTGACATATAAAAATAAAGATTGCTCTACATTATTTAGCATAACTTAAAAACAAAATCAAAATCATCTATCCCATCCCATTTTCCAATAAAATTTCAAATCATACCAATAATTATAGCTTTCTCGATCTTTGATCAACATCATCTATTATTCAATTTATCCATCTAATCATCTATCTATCTATCTATCTAATCATATAGCATTTCTTCTATCCTGGTCATCATACTAACTATTATATCCATGTATCATGACATAAACAAAAAATATATATCACATCCTACATCCATAAATGATTAGTATCATCATAACATCATAAACCCTACATCCATAACCATAGCATCATCACATTATCAATCATATATGTGCATCATCAAAATACAAAAAGAATCGTAACATCACATTATCCCATCATATATCCATACATCATATAGCATCATCAGAAAATCCATAATACATCATAGAATCACATGGAAATAAGTAGTTTCATACATCAAACACATATACATCTATCACATGCATAATAACATTAACACAATATCATATCATAATTGCATAAACATCTCATCTCATCTCATATATATCATAAGAAAGTGTGTCATGGTACAAGATCCATATACATTAAATGTTTGTACAAAGGGCTATCAAGAGCCATGAATATATATATATATATATATATAATTTTCCCATAGGCATATCAAAATGTGTCTGCATCGAGTAATTATACATCATATCTATACAAAGGAATCTTAGCTACCTGGAACTCCCCCTCTCCTCTCGACTAGGAGGAGGAGGATGGGGAGGAGCAATTTGTTTCCCTCCAAACTTCTATCCCTTTGATTTCCCCTATCCTCTTGATCCCCTTGGCTATTGTAGCTGAGGTGGTTGAGGAGGATGACCCACCAACCCTCCATCTAATTTACCATCTATCCCTATTGTACTCCTCACAAAAAATTGGTAGATCTCCTCCCTACCAGCACTCAGACTTCATACAAGCTCTTATAATAGGTTTTGGTGCGAATTAGTCTTGTACCTAGTTAATTCTTTATTAGGGACTTAGGGGACTTAATTCACATGTTAAGTTTACTTAGGATATAAGCATTTTATAGAAGTCTTAGTTGTCTTATCTAGACTTCACATCATCCTAGGTAGTTATGAGTTATTTATCTCATGTGATAGGATTAAGACACTTGTCATGATCTTGTCTTATCTTATCTCTCATCCTTGAATTTATAAGCAAAGCATCTCTTGCATATTTTACATAGCATTGTATTGTAGAATGTTTCATATTGTATCATATTGTAATTCTTGTTTGGTGGAATAGCATCTTCCATTATTGCTTCTCTCTATTTCTTGTAGAGGTTATTTGGTGTTGTAGATTGAAGATCTTGGTTGCTCACTTCAACATGGTATTAGAGCTTTGAATCTTGCAAGCCCCTTCAAATTTTTTTTCATTAGAGAGTTTTACCATCAAGTTATCTATTGTGATTTTAGTTTCTTGTATGATCTTGAAAATTCCATGTATGCTCTTCTCTTACATTTCAATAGGATCTTGAGAATCAGAAAGGGTTTGCAAAGATTTTTTAATCCTATATTGCATGTATGCATTTTGGTGATATATGGTGATTGCAACACTTTTGGCTATAGTGGGAATATTTTGGGTTGTCCCATTGTGTCCAGGAGGCTCAAAAAATTCAGATTTGGCTTTTGTTTCACTCAATTTGGTCACCATTTGCAACTTTTGCAAACAAGGGTTTGAAGCTCAAATTTGGTGAACATATTTTACAGGAGCATTTTTGGCAAAAAATAGCCTTGCCATTGTGCCCGTGTGCTCGTTTGCAATATTTTTTTTAGTAGGGAAACCATATGGCCACCCTGTAGTTGACCAATTTGGTTTGTCGGTGATTTTTTAAAAAAAAATATTTAATATTTTCTGGAATTTTTTTGTTAAATATATTGTGGTGGTTTTATTTAAAATCTACAATTTTTATTTATTTTGGTGGCTTTGTATGCAAACAAAAGTTTGTGCACGTACCAAGGTTTTCAACTTTCTTGAAGGCCTAGTCAACATTATACACTACAATTAATCTTTGGTCAGCTTGTTGGTTGAAGTTTCATCGACTTTCTTTTCTTGTCAACTCTTGGCAATTGCTTGAAGTTTGGTCAGCCTGATTTTAAAAGTCTTCGGTGACTGGTTCTTGTAGGATTGTGTCAACATTGTTTGAAGACCCATGGCTTCAACCTTTGTGACCATGGCTTTCACTAAGCCACCCAAGACTTAACCTAAACCACCAGGTGGGTGGTCTCCCTAATCACCAAGTTTAAACTGCCAACTATAGGGTTAGCCACTAATCGCCAGATGTAACGACCGAAGTCAACTGTGCATGTGACCACGATTATGTAAGCTACTAGCAGTTTCTTAACCACTTGATTTTTTGCTTTCAGTTAGGCAAGGTCACGTGGACAACCAGAAGCCAGCCCCCAGGGGCTCCATTTTTGTGCCTACTTACTAGTATTTTTGTACCTAGATAGTGTTCAAAGTCCTCCAAGCAGGCCTTTTTTTCATTTTTGCATAACTTTTAACCAAAATGTTAGATTTTCAAAAATGAGATATCGTTAGAAAGATGGTTTGATGAACTTTGCAATGGTGCAAGTGATTTTTCCATATTTTGACATTTTTTCCAATTTTTTTAGCCTGAAGGTATAGGTGCATTTATTGCTTGTAATTGACATAATGTTTGCATACGGAGTCAAATTTTGGCACTTTTTTTTGAACTTGCTCAAAATATTGTAAGGAATCTATTTGTAACTTTCTTTTTCAATTTTGGCAAGCTCTTTTTTTTTGAAAATTGTAAAAATCACCGTGTGTTATAAATGGTTGATTTGAGCTTATCACTTGTACAAATTACTAAATTTCTTCATTGTAATTTTTTGGGGGGTTGCAAATTGAGTTATAATACATTCTGTGGGGGTGAAAGGCACAATTTAAGTGCCACATTGTCTTCTTTCTTTTTGTGTTCATGACAAATTTAAGGCAAATTGAACCACTCACTCCACACAATTATCATACATTGAAGCTAAAAATGACTCAATTGTTACCATATAAAGGTCTATGGCCAATGTTAGATGCAAAAAAACCTGAATTCACAAGGGATTATAAAAAATATATCCATAGATGTAAAATGGATGAAGAAAAAGGGCTCAAAAGCTTACATGTATCTGATAACTTCTTGTTTCATATTGCAGAGTTTAAAACACCTAAGAATGTTTGGGATAAACTTGAAGAATTGTATGGTAAAAGTAACCAGTTCAAAGTCTTGCAGCTTAAAGTGAATCATCAATCCTTCTCTCCAGATGCATTTCCTTTAATTCAAGATTTCCTTGCATAATTCAAGTTAATTTTGTCACAATTAAGAGGATGTGGGCATGATAAATCTAGTGATGAATGTATCTTCTTGATTTTATCTAAGTTAAGAGGCCCTTATCAATTGTTTTCTTCTACTTTCTATTCAACTATGGATGCCAGGGGAAATATTATAAAATGAATTCATTTAATTTATTTTGTGAGCATCTTACTAGGGAGGAGACCAATTTGATTTAGTTGGATGCACTACCTAGTTCTAAGAACCATGCTCAAATGGATCAATCATCCAAGGGAAAAGGAAAGAATAAGAAGAAGCCCAAGAAAAAATCATCTTTAGGTAGCGAGAATCCCTCCAAACCAAAGCTGAAGAACAATTAGAAGTCCAATCCATCTCCTTCTTCTTCCTCTAGAGATTCTTCTTCCAAGTCCAAGAAAAAGAAAGGAGATCCTTGTTCATTCTATGGAAAAATTGGGCATGATGCAGCTCATTGTTTTAAGAGACTAGAGGCCTTGGAGGAAGCTATGAAGAAATACAACATTTCAGTGTCTAAGCCATCTTCCATGGGCAAAGGGAAAGCTCTTTCAACATGGGCCATTCATTCATCTTTAGATAGTTAGATTCTAGATTCGAGTGCTTCACATCACATGACCAATTTACATGATCTTCTTGATTCCATTGTTCATATTTCTACTTCTCATATTGCATTTGGGAACTCTTCACAGATTCTAATTTTTGGGACAGGCTCTATTCAAATGTTATTTGGTGCATTGAGGATGTTCTTCTTGTTCCTAATATTTCAACAAATCTACTTTCCATATATCAGATTTGTCATTTTGGACATGGGAAGTCAGTTGAGTTTACTCCATAGAATGTGACTATTAGACAGTTACAAGATCCTAAGAAGGTTGTTAGTACATTTATAGTTGATCATGAGAACCATTTGTATCAGTTCAATGGCTTTGAGTCTTCATTGGGTTGATGTTTTGTTGCTCATGCTGATTCTATGAGAAAAAATTGGCATGAAAGATTTGGTTACTTGAACTATAGATATCTTCAACAGATGCAAGCACATAACTTAGTGGTTGGTCTTCCTAAGATCTCTTTCATGGATGGTGTTTGTCAAGGTTGTGTTCTTGGCAAGAAAAATCAATATCATTATCCTAAGGGTCAAGCTACACATGCAACCATACCCCTTGAGTTTGTCCATAGTGATCTCATGTCATTCCCAACTCCTTTTTCAGGGGCTAAGTATGTGCTTACTTTCATTGATGATTTTTCCTAATGCACATGGGTCTACTTTTTGAATCTCAAGAGTGAGGTTCTCACCATCTTCAAGAATTTCAAATTTTTTTTGGAGAAGTTGTTAGGTTTTTCTCTTCGATGGATGCACAAAAATAATGGGGGGAGTATGTCAATCAAGCATTTCAAGATTTTTGTAGTTAGCATGGTATTCTTCATCAACACATAGTTCCTTACACTCCTCAAAAAAATGGTGTGGTGGAGAGAAAGAGCATGACTCTCAAGGATATGGCCAATTATATGACTCAGTCTAGGTCCATGACTCCAACATTTTGGGCCGAAGCTATCAATTGTACCAATTATATTTAGAATCATATGCCCCACAAGGCAATGTAGCATATGAATACTAAGGAGGCTTGGTCTCATCCCAAGCCTAACATATCCTTTTTTAGAGTATTCAGTAGTGAGGCTTGGGCATTTGTTTTGAATGGTAGACATAAATCAATTGGGAAGAAGAGTCATCAATACATTTTTTTTGGCTATTGTGAGGATGTGAAGGCATACTATTATTTGATCTTGATACATGAGAGGTTCATTTTTGTTATGATGTTCAGTTTATTAAGTCCTTCACACAGATAGATCCTCCTTCGACTTATTCTTCATCACAGCCTACTCAATCTTCTTTAGTTGATGATGTGTTGCTACTTGAGGAATATTTTGATGATGGTCTTGATCCATCTCCTCCTCATTCATCCACTAGGACCTGATGGGCTCATGTTACTCTTGAGGAGGTTGATCCTCTTGTTGTTGAGCCTATAGACACTCACCACACTCATTCTTAGACTTCAGGAATCAATCTTTTGAGTCATGCTCTTTTTGATGATCCTCAAAAGTTTTTCAGATGCTTCAGGTATTCCAAAGTGGGATAGTGCTATGGATGATGAGTATTCTTCTTTTATGAAGAATCATACTTGGGATCTTGTAACTCTTCCTAAGGGAAGAAATTTGGTTCGATGCAAGTGGGTGTATCATACCAAGTATGCAATAAATGGTTCCATTGAAAGTACAAGGCTTTTCTTGTTGCAAAGGGGTTTTCTCAAGTTGAAGGAATTGACTATTTTGAGACCTTTTCTACTATTTCCAAGATGGATTCTATTCACCTTGTACTTGCTATAGCTACATCACAATGATGGTCAATGTATCAGATGGTTGTGAAAATTGCTTTCTTGCATGGGGGTCTTCATGAGGAGATCTATATGGAGCAACCACCAGGTTTTGTGCAGGAATATTCACTTGTTTGTAGGATTCGACATTCATTATATGGTCTCAAACATGCCCCTCGGGCTTGGTATGAGAAGATGGATAGCTTCTTGCTTTCTTTTAGCTACACTTGCTGCCAAACTGATCCCACAATTTATAATTAGAGACATGGAGATGATCTACTCATACTTGTGCTCTATGTGGATGATTTAAATCTCACAGGGAGTTCTACTTCCATGATTCAGACTAAACAATGAGCATTGATGGAGCAATTTGATATAAATGACCTTGGTATTTTGCATTACTTCCTTGGTCTTCAAATTCATTAGACTTCTGAGGGGATCTTCATTTTCCAATAGAAGTATGCTCTCGATTTTTTTCAGAGACTTGGCATTGCTGATTGCAAGCCTTCCCCACTCCATTCCAGTTAAGTGTTGTTGTCTACTAGCTGCACTACTTGTACAGTTGATCCTACCTTATATCAATAGTTGGTTGGTTGTCTTTTATACTTGACACATAGTCCTCTTGATATTTACTTTACGATTGGACCTATCTCTCACTTCTCATAGGAGCCTCATGAGAGTCATTGGAAGGCTTCCAATCATATCTTGAGAGACATTTAAGGAACTACTCATTTTGGCATTAATTACACATCAGGTGTATCTAAAATTGTAGGCTTCACTGACTCAGATTGGGCTGCTGATTTCAATGATCAAAAGTCTACTTCTGGCTATCTTTTACCTTGGTTCTAGTCCAATTGCATGGTCATGCAAGAAGTAGACTACTATTGCATTATCATCGACAGAGGTTGAGTATCGAGGTGTAGTTCTTGCTAGTCAAGAAGTGTTGTGGCTTCATCAATTGATGTCTAAGTTTGGATTCCCTTCCACTCATCCCACTACTCTTTAGTGTGACAACCAGAGTTCCATTCATATCTCTTAATACCTAGTGAAGCATCAACATACTAAGCATATTGAGATCCACATGCACTTCATTAGGCAGCTCATCCAGGATGGTGTTCTCAACTTGGAGTATTTTCCTATAGATCAGCAGGTTGTAGACATCTTCACTAAGCCTTTGGCTTCACCTCACTATCTTCAGTTGTGATTGATGCTTGGGGTGAAGGAAGTTGTCCTTAGGGGGTCTGGGTGGGTCCCCATTTTTTAGTTTTCTTTGCTATTTTTTCTCTTTCAAAGAGGAGTTTTCTCCCATGGGATTTTTATCCTTTTCTTCGCTGATGAGAGTTTTTTGTTTTGTACATGGGTACCTCATTAGGCCTTGTTTTCGGGACCCATCTTCTGCATATTTTCATTGGTTTGCTCCTCCCTAAGTTGCACTTAATGGAGTTTGTTGGTGTGAATTATTATTGTACCTAGTTATTTCTTTACTAGGGACTTAGGGTACTTAATTCACATTCTAAGTTTACTTAGGATATAAGCCTTTTCTAGAAGTCTTAGTTGTCTTATCTAGAATTCACATCATCCTAGGTATTTATGAGTTAGTTGTCTCATGAGATAGGATTAAGACACTTGTCGTGATCTTCTCTTATCCTATCTCTCATCCTTTCCTTTATAAGCAAGGCATCCCTTGCATATTCTACATAGAATTGTATTGTAGTAATATTGCATATTGTATCATATTTTAATTCTTGTTTGGTGGAATAACATCTTCCATTGTTGCTTCTCTCTATTTATTGTGGAGGTTATTTGGTTTTGCAGATTTAAGATGTTGGTTGCTCACTTCAACAACCCCCTGGGTGAGTATCCTCACCTCCCCCATATGAAGGTCCATGGGGACCACTACACCCTACCTAGCTACCTCTAGATGTTGTCATTAGGTTCGCTTAGTATCTCTCTCTACAGTCAGTTGTGCAACCTATTCCTTTGATTGCTAATGAAAATATATCTTTGTGTACCACTTTTCTATCCTCTATGTAAGAAAAATAGTGATTCCATCTCTCTCTATCCTATGTCTATCTCGCTCCTATCGAGCCTAGTCTCTCTCTAACAAGAAAACAGCAAGCCTATTATAATCGTCACCCCCTCTCTACCTATCATATCTCATCTACTCTCCTCCCATCATAGTTGCAAAAATTTACTAAACTTTTGGCCTTTGTCATAGCCTCTAATTAGGACCTCCTCCAACAACTTCTTATGCTCTCTACCATTGTCAATGAAACCTACTTGGCTTCACCTCTCACTTCTGCTATCTCCCAACCACCTCACCACTTAGATGGTTGAGTTTGAGTGGAATCTACATTGCCCAAAATGTATCATAGTCAGGGGTAGTCCATACATCCTCTGTGCTTGTAGCCCAAGCCCACTGAACCAAGATCAAAAGTAAAATTTATCACTATAACTAGCGATCTCACCATGGGTCGCCACTCGCCAATCTCTCACTAAGTGTGAGAAAACATAACATGATAGTTGGCTACCAGGGAATTTGATACCTCTCCAAACTACCTCTTAACCCTATTAGAAAGGTTCCTCTCCAGAGTATGTGGAGTCCTAACAATAAGCCACTAAGTTTGTCTACATAATGGGAGATGGACATCATCATCCACCCAAGCTTCACATTGTAGATATGACCTCCAAATGAACTCATCTACCTCACTAATGATCCTCTACTAGTAATATAGATATCATAACCTCCATTGTGTCAAAAATATATCATGTCGATATACATATGGGTCACCTGCTACTCAAACAATATCACCCACTAGTCTCATGATAGCAATGTGCTCCCACACCCACACATGTAGAAGTGTAACTCTTTCTAATAGACTCATCACCGATTTGTAAGCCACTTGGTGCATATCATGATATAAGTGATCCAATATGCATGGAACCCACATCCTCTCCAACACATGACCCCATCCAATTGAAAAACCATGAGATCGTCGATCAGGCACAATCATGACAAAAATCAAGCCTCCAATCACCGAGATGATGTCATCTAAAATGCTAATATACTATCTGAGATCTACCTCCCCATCATCAATATCAAGCTCATCGTCATGGAACACTCATCAGAGAGATCCCTCTCTAGAGTCGGTATCATATATATCATGAGAATCCTCAATCAAGATCCTCAAAATCCTCCAAATGTCCTCAAGGGTGATAGTAGCTTCATTAGTTAGGAACCTGAATGATGAGGTCTCATTGTGCCACCTCTTGAAAATCATGTTCATTAAAGCCCGATGAGTTTGAATCTCAAGCATGAGTACAATGTGGAACAACTTGATAACTCCTAGGAACTCAACATCCATTTTTCTCAAATGAGCTATTTGATCTAATACCCTAGGTAAATACTACTACAATAAAATGGGATCTGGAATAGCCTACAAGCATAGTTTCCACAATGTCAATTTATCAAAAACTTGAAAAAATATCTAATTTTTAGATCTCTGAATCAATTACGGCCCTTTTTTACAAAAAAATGTAACTTTATCCTAGTCAATCATGAGATTTTTTAATTGTGTCACTTTATCAATTTAATTATGATCTATTTATTAAACCCATTGTTCTACAATAGTCATATGAAAGAAAAATATCAAAAGTGACAAACCTTGTCAAACACATCATGACACCATCAAAAGTGTCACATTGGGTTTCAAACATGTTGATCCTAGATTGACATATTTTATTGAATCCTTAGACCTAACATTTATTGCTATCAAATTGATACCTAACTACAAAAGGGTTCAATACATACTAGTGGATCTACTTCAATGGGCCTCCAGAACTGATGGACTTAATCTACATGGTGTGTAGCACATGGAACAACAACTATCTCTACAAAAAAATTTGTAAAAAGTCTCTCTAAAGGCTCTGAAATCTATCAACTAGGAGTGTGAAAATAAGTTGAAAATGACCCACAAGGGCTTATATATAGACCCCAAAACCTTATATTCCTCCCATCCCCCCTCATCCCATTTCCATCTTTCTCCAATATTCTTGATCACTTTCCTCTCCAACTTGGACTTGATTTTTCATTCCCTTCTTCACTGAACATATCTCGTCTTCCTATCGTGAGCCCAATCCAACATTTATTATTTTGGTCATGTAGACACTGAAAAATGTCATGGTTTGCAAACATCATTTTTTCGTATTGATTTCCTGCTTCCCTGCATAATTAAATAATTTTAATTATTTAATTAATTCATTTCTTGGTCTTTATTCCTCTTTGATTAGTTAAATAAATTAAATATTTATTTAATTATGTCGCTAACATTCTATTGCTTTCCATAATTAAATAAATTCTTATTTATTTAATTATTCACCTTTCATATTTTATCTATGGTTGAATAATTATTTTAATTGTTTGACTATTCATTTAATCTCTTCCTCCTCTATTAAATAATTAACCCAATTTAATTATTTAATATATCCTCTTTTCTATTTTCTTCCTCGTTTAATTAAATGATTCAAATATTAATCATTTTAATTAAATTTCATATTCCCTCTTTATCCATAAATAAATAATCATCTTTGATTATTTATTTATCCATATCTTTCTCCAAAATTAAAATGGTCAAAGATTCCTCTCATGAATTAAATAATTTTATTATTTAATTCCTCCACTTTCTCATTTAAAATATGGACCGTTGATTGCTTCTGGTCTTCAAAGAATCATGATCGTCCATTCATAGCCATCCCTAGCCCACTACTTTGTGGTGCATGAATCCTCCACCGTTGATATTGGCATCTTCTAGAACTTTGATCTCATACATCCATTTGAGAAGCTCTTCTATAAAAGAAGCCTTTCATTTCATTTTGGCTTTACGACCACATATCTCCAACATTCTTGCTATCATTTCCAGATACTTTCATGCAACAAAAATTGAGGGCAAGATTGCAAAATTAGTTTTGAGGAGATGCAAGGAAGGTGAATCAAGTTTGAGCATGGATTTTGGTATATCTTTGGTTGTTCTTTGATCTCTTTGCTTATTTGTACTTTCTTGTTTTGGTTTAGGATTCTAGGCTTAGATTTCAATAGTTTTGGTTGCTATTATGATATTTTTCATTTGATTCCACATCCATGAGTCACATTTGTTCTCTAGAATGACACAATTGATTGATAAGGTATAACTTTTGAAATTTGGGTGTTCTTTCAATTTTCCTTTTGGGTTTGTGTTAGTTTAGAGGTTTTTGGTTTGCTAATCTGTTGTTTGTAGTGTGTGGCTTTTAGGGAGAAGATATTTTGAAAATACTAATCCTTTATTTGCAAGTTTTTTTTTTTCTTCAATTAAAATAGGATCACTTTTATTTTCTTTCAACCCACATCATTGGGCTTAAAATTAACTACAAATTTGCATCTCATATTCATTGGGCTTAAAATGATCCACAAATTTGCATCTTACATTCATGGGATTAAAATGAACCACAAATTTGCATCTCACATTCATGGGATTTAAAATGAACCACAAATTGCATCTTTCACTTCATTGGGCTTAAAACAAACCAAAAATTGAATCTTATACTCATTGGATTTAAAAATAACCCAAAACTACATTCTCACTCATTTGGGCTAAAATGAAAAAACAACTTGCATTTTTCCTTCAATGGTAGTTAGGCACACTTTACTTTGGGGCTTAAAAAGAATGAGTGTCTACTGTGTTTGGTGCACTTGCACAAAATATTTTTTGTAGAATCCATAGGTGTAATTAAAGTATCATCTCTCCTTACACCTCGTGTGATCTTGGGTGTAAGATAAATCATTACATCTCTTTTTCTTTTGTAGTAGGTCCTACCAATTGAGACATATTCATACAAAGAATTCATTGGTGACCCAAAGCGGTTTTTCCCTCAGGCTGCTATATAAAAGGATAAGACAAATTCCAAGTCCAAAATTGTATTAATCTTTGTTGTATGGTGCTAGTTGCAAAAGGGGAAGCTACCCATGTTTACGTGTAGTATTTTGAGTACCCTAGTAGGGTTGGTTAAAGCCTTAAGTGGCTTGTTGGATGCTCACAAGGTGGTAAGTCCTTGATTTGTGACTAGACACCTCTTATATTAGCCACCCTTATTGATTGACTTATATTGGTGTCACTCTCAATGCAAGGGTGTAGCACCACACCCTAAAAGTTACTCACCATATGGATCTCTTGAGATGAGATATAAATCCCTGGCCTAGTATAAGCTACTTGGTTTACTTGTAGCTTTCCGAGGAGAGGGTGATTGGGTTATCCTTCCATTCTAGGAGGCCCCTAGTTGTCCTCTCTCATAAAGATAAAAGTGGAATACACTTGTGTCAAAGGAGATTCCAAGTTGTGGGCCTAAGCATCACACCCTTGGCCATTGACCTTAGGGATAGTAAGTGCTTGATTTCTTTCTATATATGTTTATTCCAATGGAAATTGGGGTGAATAATCTTCGAACATACACATGCACATACCAAAATTGTTAGAAAGCCAATAGCCAAATCTATCTTTAGTGTGTTTTCTATGTTTTCAGAGTGTCTTCAGTCACATTCCCACATTTTCCAAAATAAAAACCATTTGAAATCCTTAAACTTGAGAATAGCACACTATTCACCACATTTGACAAAAATAAAGTTGTAATAGTTAACTAGAAACCCACATTTTCTAGTGAGAGTGAACCACAACTGTTAAATTTGCATTGCATTTGCTAAAAATTGAGTTGCAACTACTAAAACATAAAATTTAGGGAAAATATTTGTCCAATATTAGTCTCAAACATATTATTATAGTGACCTTGTTCTCTGATCACATACTTGTAGTCCATTTCATCAAATTAATTTAGGTTGCATTGCCTTGGCTTAGGAAAGTTGCATTATCCACCTTACATTTCTTAGGGTTTTCTAGGTCATTTGCACCTCTTACATTCTTGATTAGGAAAATTACCAAGTTTTTGATTAGTCCATCGTTACATCCTTAGATTTTTTATGACCTCATGTTTTCTATCAACCAATTATCATCATCATTTGGGTCTCAAACTTATGTCTTATTCTAGATTCACCTTGTCAAAACATCATCTTATCAAAATATTCTTCTTTTGAGGTCATAGCAATTTGGTTTGTTATATTGGACTAGAATAGCTTGGTTGGTAACCTTTTTCTTAGATCTAAAGGTGCACTCTCTTAGTTTCATACTGCAAAATCTTAGTCAACATCTCATTTGATCTCATTTCATATCACATCCTTTGGTAATAGGGTCATTTCCATCATTGCATCTCAAACCTTATTCTTAGGTGCATTAACATTTGACATCCTCATATCCTCAAAAATCCAATTTTTTTAAAAATAGCTTAGTCTCATATCCCACTTTGTATTTATCATCCTTGCATTATCACATCCACCTTGCAAGTCTTACATGGTCGAAACAAGATCACAAAGAAAAATAAAGGACATGGATTCTTCAAGTGACCTCTTTTCTAGTCCCCCTCATGGCACAAACCTTGGATCAAATCAATCTCCACCATCACAAAGAGAATCACCAAAAAATTTGACAACCTTCTCTTAATAGAATTCAACAAACGTCTAACTCTTGAAGAAATTGAAAGAGCCTCCCAAGATCCAAGGATTGTTTGCATTGTCAATGAGATTTTTAGTGCCAATCCAAATAGACTCTTTTATGCATTAGCTAAGAAAGGGGCCAAACTTCCTTTTGACTATGTTTCTAAACTTGTGGAGGGAGCTACAATACACAAAACCACGGTTTCAATCAAAACACATTTTCACTAGGAATTCCATCCTCACAACAAATTTTCACTAGCCTACCCCTTGGTTCCACAATGCACATTGCAAAAAATACACACATTCCTAATCCACAAATATTTGGAGCTAAGAGAATACATACTGTGTCCCGAGGGTCAACATTCACATTTGATAGCTCATCTTCCAACCCCATGGGTCCAACATTTGAAAATCCATTTGGCACACAAAACAATACAAATCAAAATCAACCAAAGAAAGCAAGGAGGATTCATGTTATCACCCAATCAAAGGGGAAAAACCAAGGTCCATCATTTCAAAATATAAATCAAGGTCCTACACCTAAATTCCAAAATGTCAATTAATGACCAAATATGAATTAAGGTCCCACACCTCAATTTCAAAATGCTACACCAAATACCAACATGGCCTTTGGAATAAACTTGAACACCAATTCCTTTTCTTCACAAAAAAATTTAACATCGATGTCAATTTCATTCCTGAAAATTAAGTCAACACCAATGCCACATTTATACCCCTTTATCAACAAGGAAATCTAAATCCTTTGCAATAAAATATCAATCTAAATCAAACATTGGGGTCAAATTCATCATATAATCACCTCAACACTCCCAACATTAATGTTGATCCCCTTATGCAAGGAAAATCCAACATGACACCATCTCTCATGGACACCTTAATGCAAAAAATGCAAGCAATACAACAACATATGGAAAATATACAATTAGAGACAAACAAGAAGACATATTCTATGGAAGAATTGTGTCCTTACCCTTTTGACAAAAACTTATACATGCCACCTTTCCCTCCACATTTTACCACACGAAATTTTAACAAATGCAAAGGGAGAGGAGATCCAATGGAACATATACGATAATTTAACATGACATGTATGGAAATTGCATATGAGCCTACTAATTTGATGAGACTATTTCCTTGAAGTCTTTCGGGGATGGATCTATAATGGTTTGTGCACCTTCCTTCTGGGATACGAACATGGGTGATTTGGCTAATAGATTTATCAACCACTTTTCCTACAACATAGAAAGTGACACAACCCTTGCAATACTATGTACTACTACAAAAAAGATGGAGAATCACTTGCATCATTCTATCAAAGATGGGAAACATGGCTAATAAGTTCCCTTGTCACATACCTAAGAAACAATTGGTCATTGTTTTATAGAAAGCCTCCATTTAGAATTGATGAATCAACTCCAAATTCAATGTTGCACTACCTTTGAAGATGCCATTTAAAAAGGATTTCTTATTGAGAAGGCTCTTGTGGCAAAAGGACTAGGAAAAATCTTCAAAGAAACCCCTAATGCTCCTAGTGAAAAAAAAAAGTTTTGGTCCCAAAATAATAATGTCACTATGATGGGGTTGTAGATGCAAAAGTGGTGAATCAAGGTAACCCCACACTTCATCTCAAAAGTCCCTCTACATCAAACAAAAAAACACCCAACCATGATCATACATTAAATGTTGTCTAAAATAATCAACAACAATGCAAAGGACCTCCTCATATCAAAAGGACATACACACCCCTAGGGGAATCCATTGAGTTAGTTTTGAAGAAAATTTTCCAATCAAATATCATTCAACTTCCATACATTAATAAATATGAACCAAATTTGGTTAAACCCAATTTGTGGAATGAAAATGAATTTTGTGAATATCATCATGGAAAATGACACAACACATCATCATGTTGGACACTCAAGAATCTCATTCAAGATCTTATTGAACAAGGTGACATTTGAGTGGATAAATCACAACCTAAAACCAATGTTGCTCATACCATATTCAAAACTGCCTTGTAAGACCACAAAAAATGGAAGGCCTCCAGTTCAGGGAATAATAATAGTGCTAATTATACCCATGTTCTGCATGACTCTACAATCCATCACATTTGAGCCATGAATGAATATGCTTCTACCATCACCATTCACAAAATTTTAGAATGTGTCATCACTACCCATAGAGTTAAGGTGACCTTGCAAGGGGATTTCTCTAATCCATAACCAAAAAGTTAGTATAACCTCCTTGATAATCTAGGAAATAAACCCACACAAATATATATTCTTGAGTTGCTTTGCATTTCCCTAGAGCATAGATCCATTCTAGACAAAGCCTTGCAAGATACATCCATACCCTCTAACATAAATGCCAACCAATTTTAGGCTATGTTTGGATACCTAGCTACACCTCATCATGTCACCATTTATGAACAATACTTTTCCACACAAAATCCAAATCATAATGATCCCCTACACCTTGAAGTTTACATAAATAAACATAAAACCAAATGAGTATTGGTAAACAGTGGAGAAAGTCTAAACATATGTACCCTAAAATTGGTTACAACAATGGGATTCTCTAAGGCTTTCATAGATCGATCTAAAACAATTGTTATCAAGGCTTATGATGATGCTAAGCGCTCGCTTGAAGGAGTGTTATTACACTTCCCATAAGGGTTGGACCTGCTATTCAGAACAAAATGTTTCATGTCTTGGATCTAGACTTTCCCTCCAATATTCTCCTAGGTCACGCATGGGTTCATGCCATAAGAGTTGTACCTTCCACTTACCATCAATGCTTGAAGTTTCCCTAAAATGGCCTTGAAATTACCATACCGGGTGATCCCGATCCTTTCTAGTACTGCAGTAGTCTAAGAGGAACCATTGAACATCAAGTGCTTATTAATCAAGAAGCTTCATCTTCCACCTCATACAACTACATTAATCCATCTTCCCTTGTCAAATCATCCACTCCATTCATCACACCCTCCAAACCTAAAGTCCAGATCATGATAAGGGATGTGGGGAATACAACATGGAAATATTATTTTGTGTGGGAAAGCTGCCTAAATCACCAAAGTCTTGTGGAAAACCATAATTTATTCAGCCCAAAATCACCATTTTTAACCCTCCTACCACATTCATTAAATGGGGGCAATTAAGTAAATATCCCATCAACGAGAACATCTCCACATGGATTTGCAAAGATGAACAAGACATTGAGTCTAAGCAGTATACAAAAGAATTTGAGCTTATGAAGTAAAACTGATATGATGGACATAATTGTCTAAACAAGAATGGAATGATAGAACTAATACTAGCTCCTTGTCAACCAAAGTACTTCGGGCTAGGGTACGTACCTACAAAAGTGAGAATTCCTAGTACTAAGTTGCCTTTGAGACCGTTAACGGTTCAGATGAAATTGAGACATCTGAGGAGGAGGATTGTTACTATGGTGAAACCGACTCTAATGAGTATGAATGGGATTCCTGCACAACTAGTGATTATGAACTAGACAACATTTTCCAAGAACATAGCCTATCTTCCTTCCCAACCAATATCATGGATATTAATATCTAGATAGTGACCTTTCAAGAACCAAATGACGCTACCTCTATCTTCACCATATCTACCTACACAATAACCCTTGATAATTTTGATGATGGCTTACCATTTTTCTATCCACAACTCATAGTTTGGGACCAATAAGGACCACCAAGTTTAGAAAAATTCAAGAATGATGAAGCAATTGTTGAGTTCATGGGACTTTGTGAAGGAATACAAAGTGGGGATCATAAAGTTGGCTCCATCATTGAGCTTGATAATGCTGCATATTTTGGAGAGTTTGCTCCTCCCTCTAGTAAACAAAGTGAGAAAATTGATAAAAATAAAAATAAAAAGAATAGGTCTCTAGGTGAAAACCAAAAGGAACCTTTACACCATGAAAAAGTAAAAATAAAGGAAATTTCAGAGAGTGAAAACCTCTCTGAGGTGCCTAAGGATGGAGGGTTGGAAAATCTCCCTATTCACTAAGAGAGATCGTTATTGCTAATAGAATATTCAAAAGAATTAATCTTGGGACAAAGGATGATCATATAATCGTTCAATTTGTAGCATCTTTGACCACAAAAGAAAAATGAGAGTTCACTACATTATTTTTAGAAAGACAAGTTAATTTTGCATGGTCATATGTTGATATGCTTGGATTGGACCTTGAATTGTTTCTACATCATTTACCATTACTTCCAAATTCTAAACGATTCAAGTTGAAATTAATAAAAATGCATCTGCGGATCATACTCTTGGTAAAGGTTGAGTTAAAGAAACTTCTTGATGTTGGCTTTATTTATCTCATAGATTATGCATAATGGATATCCAACTTTGTTCCTATCACTAAACCAATTGGTGGTATCAAAACATGCACAAATTTTAGAGATTTGAACAAGGCTTGTCCTAAAGATGATTTACCACTACCTAACATTGATGTCATAGTAGACGTTACAATAGGATATGAGATGTTATCACTTATGGATGGATTTTCAGGATACAATAAAATTAGAATTATCTTTGAAGATCAACATAAAATAAATTTCACTTGCGCTTGGGGTACCTTTTGTTGGAATGTGATGCCTTTTGGTCTCAAGAATTTTGGAGCAACATATCAAAGGGCTGTGAAAACCATTTTTCATGACTATATGCATGTACTTATGGAAGACTATGTTGATGACTTATTGAAAAAATATTTGACAAGAGGTGGTCATCTTGGAGTGTTAGATAAGATTTTTAGAAGGCTAGAGGAATATAAGCTCAAACTAAATCAAAGTGGGTTTTAATAGAAAATCAGGTTAGAATTAATAGAAATTCAGGTTAGAAATCTGAATTTAACAAAAAATGATTTGTTGAAATTATATTAACACCAGGTTTGGGACTTAATTGAAGAGTTTGATGCATTTAATTTGCTATCAGTACTAAGGAATCAGAATAAGCAAGTTGATAAACTTGATGTCATAGTATCATAGTTTGACATTCCAACTGAAATAAACAATGTGGAAGTGCAACAATATGTGAAAGTAGTTGTCAGACCATGAGTACTTGATAATAATGTGATTTGGCAGATTTTTGACAGTGATGAGCAAATAATTCACTTTTTGATGGAGGAAGCATAGTTTTTTGTTGGAAACCAACAAAAATTTGATCAGCAATATGGTGATCAGATCATGTAATTAAAGTCTAACAAGTTTCCAAAGGGTTTGGTAACCCTTGAATCCATCTTCAACACTTATGATTAGGTTAGAAGAGATAAATCCAGCATCATAGTGAAGCAAGAGCATTACGAACCAATTGAGATATTCAAAGACAAGCTCCTTAAGCTTGGAAAAGTCTGTACAAAGGAGGAACATCAAGCCTTTGTCTTGCTTTACCAAGAATTTAGTGAAATTTTCACTTGGGAATATGGAGATTTGAACGGTTTCAACCCTAAGTTAGCTCAACATACCATTAAGATGGAACCCAATGCGAAACTAGTAAAACAAAAGCAAAGGCCCCTGAATCTGAAGCTAGAACACTTGATGAAATCAAAATTGAACAAGCTAATTGAAGGTAGTATCATTTTTCCAATCAAGCACACTTCTTGGGTTTCAAACTTGGTGCCCTTCAGAAAGATGAATGGAGAGATAATGCTATGCATTGATTTCCATGATCTAAATAGAGCTTCACTTAAAGATCACTATCTGTTGCCTTCAATGGAGAAAATACTACAAGTTGTTTCAGGAGCAGAAAGGTTCTCGTTGTTGGATAGATATTTAGGTTATAACCAGATATTGGTTAAAGAAGAAGACCGGTATAAGATAACCTTTACCACCAAGTGGGGTACTATGGCTTTCAAAAATATGTTCTTTGGATTTTCAAACACAAGAGAAAACTTTTAGAGAGCAATGGATATGGCTCTCCAAGGTTTGATAAACAAGTTTGTTCTTGTCTACTTGGATGACATCATTGTTTTCTCACAAAATGCTAATGAACATTTTGGTCATCTTAGACAATTTTTTGAGAGATGCAGAGAGTATGGAGTTTCTTTGAATCCAAAGAAAAGCATTTTTTTTTCACGAAGGTAAACTTCTGGGTTACATTGTTTCTAAAGAAGGTATTGCAGCGATTCTGGCATTACCACTTCCTGCTCACAAAAAAAGGTTTGAAGAGTTTTTTAGGTAGGATAAACTTCGTTAGGAGATTTATTCCTAACAATGCAACGTTGTTGCAACCTCTCACATCCATGCTTAAGAAGAACATGCAATTCAACTGGACAAAGGAGGGTAAAAATAGTTTTGAGCGGATTAAGGAGGCACTTGTAGCAGCCCCAACACATAAATCCAAACATTGATAAAGATTTTATATTGTATGTGTTTGGTAGTGTTGACACAATTTCTACCATGTTATTTGAGCAGAATGATCAAGGACTTGAACAACCCATAGAATTTTTTAGTCGAGTCTTGC
Source organism: Sequoiadendron giganteum (assembly GCA_007115665.2). Classification (NCBI taxonomy): domain Eukaryota; kingdom Viridiplantae; phylum Streptophyta; class Pinopsida; order Cupressales; family Cupressaceae; genus Sequoiadendron; species Sequoiadendron giganteum. Next base: position 388,817,018 of record CM021103.1, on the reverse strand, counting down.
ATGATTATGAGATGAGGTATTCATTTGTTGAGAAACATGTGCTTGTTGTAGTGAGAAGTCTCAAGAAGTTTAGACATATGTTGTCTAATAATAAAATACATTTGTTGGTAGCACACTCAACAATCAAATAGTTTCTGCTAAATAAGGACATTAACGATATACGAGTAGGTTGGATAACCAAAGTCATGGAATACGACATCAATATAAAGGTTACCAAGCTTGTTAGAGGTAAGGGTCTGTGCGAGCAGCTTGCAAAAAAGTATGAAAATAATAGTGAAGAGGTCACTACAGTTCTGAATTTTGAAGAAGAACCTGTTGTTACAGCCACTTTAGTGGATTGGATCCATCAAATCATTCATTACTTGCATACTAGAGATTTTCCATAAGGTACGGAAAAATATAAATGAAGATATTATAGATTACAAGCAATTCCATATGCATAAATTAATGATGTTCTTTATAAAAAAGACTTCAATGGAGTATTCCTCAGATGTTTTTACCCAAATTAGACTGAAATAATTCTTGAGGAATTCCATGATGGACCTATTGGAGGTCACTTTGCACCATGTACTACAGCTCTGAAAATAATGAGAGTAGGATATTATTGGCCAGATTTGTTCAAAGATGCTCATGCTTATGTGAGAAAGTGTAGTAAATGTTCACTGTTTGCAGGAAAACAGAAGTTAGCAGCCTTGCCCCTGAATCCAATTTAGGTTGAGCAACTTTTTGGGAAGTGGGGACTTGACTTCATCGGTCCAATTAACCCACCGTCAAGTGCAGGTCACAAATGGATTCTTATAGCAAAAAATTATTTTACAAAATGGACTGAAGCAGTTGCTTTGAAAGATGCAAATGAAATATCAGTCTTGAACTTTTATCAGGACTTAGTTTCTAGGTTTGGTACATCTGAGTCAATTATTTCTAATAATGCATTAGCCTTTGTTGGTTTGAGAGTTTCAGATTGGTTAGTGAAGAATAACATTTATCTAAATACTTCATCCAATTATTACCCCCAGGGTAATGGACAAGCGAAATCAACAAATAAGAATCTGATTAAGATCATTAAAAAGACTATTAAGGATAATCAAAGGTCATGGCATGATAAACTTAAATTAGCCCTTTGGGCTAATAGACTTACACCAAAACGATCAACAGGTTTTTCACCATATGTTTTGGTTTATGGCAAAGAGGCCAAGTTGCCTATTTCAATAGAGTTACCAAATTTGAGCTACATAAGAGAACTGGAGTTACTTGAGGAGCATCCAATGCAAGTCAGGATTGCTCAATTGAAAGAATTGGAAGAAACCAAAAAATAAGCTTTCAGGAAGCTCCAGATTCATCATTCTCAGATGAAGAAAATGTTTGATAGGAAAGCAATAGCAAGAGTCTTCAATGAGGGTGACTTAGTTTTCAAATGGGATGAGTTAAAGAGAAAAACTGACAAACGTACCAAGTTAGATGCCATGTGGGATGACCCATACATTATCACAGAAAAGAAAGAAAATAATGCATTCCAACTCTCAAGGCAAGATGGAGAGGTGTTACCCATCCCCATCAATGAGATTCATCTCAAACAGTGTTATTAAGCATCAAAGTTGAAATTGTACATAGTAGAGTAGTTTTCAGTTTCAGTTATGCTTTTGATAAGTGCCCCATGGCATGCTTATTTTTAGTATTGTTTTTCTTTCAATAAAGTGCAGTTGCTACACAGGGTTTTCTAACTCTGTCTTAAGCAGAGTCTTAGTAGTTTCTTTTAGTTTGTGTGGTTTGCAGCTGAGTTACAAGTTTTTATGAGTCAAAATAAAGCAAGGAATGGACTCTACGCCCAATAGATAATCTACATAACTAGTCTACGGTGTTTAGCAAGAAAATACTCCGTAGAGGTCACCAAATTGTTACCTATTTTTAGCTATGGCTGAAAACAGGTTGAACTGAATTACATTCATCATTGAAAGGTACAATTTGTTTTGCTAAAGTATTCATTGCTGAAATAAATCTGATTACATTTTGAATTTTTAGTATTATTATGCAACTAGGTGTAACAGAGAAATCATAAGATTGCATAATGTTTTCTTCTTTATTCATAATGTACAAACCAAAGTCCCACACATGTTGTGGGAGTAACTTCATTTTATTTTCAAATGAAATAATGAATATAGGAAAAGAAGTATGTATCATACAATTGGAAATAACATGGACATAAGATAAAACGTGATTCGTCATTTCTTGGAATGACAAATCATTGTTACACTTGAGGTCTTCAGTTGTTGTGCCTCCAAGTTGATCCAACTCCAAGCTCCAGAAGCATCTACAAGTATGATGAAGGGTGGTGTTAGAGCAATGAAAATCATATCCTACCTCATGCCTACATTACTAATAGAAATATAACACATATCAGCCAAGCATCCATCAGATGATTTCACTATTCAGAAGGCATAAAGTTCAATGGAATCTTTCAACTTCAATTATTTTGCTAACATGTTTGTTCACTATGCAGGAACAAGTTTATTATGTTCATGATCATTTATCATCAGATATGTGGAGAAAAATGGGCTCCCAGAAGGGTTGAGCCCAACATATCAAGAGGACACTCTCTAATTATACATGAGAGCCATCGATATCAATTACAGTCATAAAATAAGACTTCTATCATAGAAGAAACTCAAAATATCAGCCTTTAGATCACACCATGGTGGAAATAGATAGATAAGTTCTTTTTTCACTCTTTATTCAAAAGAGAAACAAACATGTCCAGAAGGTATGGTGCTAGGATCACATTGGTCACATAAAAAAAGTTCACGATCATAACAACAATTGAAACGGTTGGAGAAGTCATCAAAATTTTGTTACCATGAATGAAAAGATCAAGTACATGGTTAATTATGCTTGTATGATAGGGACGATCAATGTAAGGTTCACAATAAACTATCATTTTGCAAGCTACTACAAGTAAGTGGATACATTCTACATCATGGGAAGTTTCATCACAACTACCATAAGCTACCAAAGAATCATCAATGTATCATCAATCATGGAGGATTATGACCTATTAATGATATAATGATCTTATAGGTATGAGAAGACAATCACTTACATATTATAGATCTTACACAGAGATCCAATTCAAGCCTTGTAAATGAGTATACAACATAGTGAAAGAAGCACATTCTATAGACCAATGAAAATTATGGAGTAGCATTATAAGAATCATAGAAAATGAAATTATATTATGCAAAATCAATAATAATTAGTTGTATTGCAGTACAGTGAGTGGAATAACAACAACATAATTATTGATACGAAGCATCTATGTTCAAACTTCAAAAGTGTTGAATGAGAATAATAAGCTGAAGTGCAAAGATTATGTGTGTATTTTACATACATCGGAAAGATTTTATAAAAGAAAACAAATGTCGTAAGTTGTCCTCTTTTCATATTGTTCAAAGGTTGAGTGATGATAAAATATATAGTGGTTGATGTGAGTAGCTTTGAGGGAAACATGCCAGTAGAAAGAACCATAATGTGCTCTAATGCAAGCATGGAATGAAAGCATGGCTCTACATTTCTGTCAAAGAAAATTAAAAAAATTATATCTTCTTTATTCAGGAAGGAGTGATGCAAAGGATCAAGCCATACTCCAAATGAGAAGGGTTTCCAAAATATAAACCCATTGTTTTGAAGCTTAGGATCATTCACTAATGATACCTAGATGAAGTAAATGCAACCCAAGTCAGTGGCCTGCAAAAAATTTGAAGGTGAAACCCAAAAAAACCTTGGGCATGGCTATAGGAGAAAGACAAAACCCATAATACAATGCATTAAGCCACAACTTGCAGTGAGGGGTTAAAAACCTTAAATTAAATCTTTCAAGAAAGGATACAATGAAGCCACTCTATATAGAAGTAGACCATGGCCATGAAAAGAAAAGGAAAAAGTAAGATACAAAAAGAATGCCCATAGCTATAGAAAATGGAACCCTTAACAACAAATCTGCTAGAATTTTTTATGAAGAAACCTCAAAACGTTATCTTCATTCATAGATAATGAAACAAAAAGGTATTGCTTACACACAGAGATGCTTACCATGCATAGCTGCAGTTGAATTTTTGCATAGATTTTGCATGAAGTCACAAGAAGATATATAGATCCAGTTCAATCCCTAGTTCTCCATGACAACCCAAGATTTGAAAAAGCATCAACAATAGAAAGAGGCATCAAAAATGTGTCAAGTTGCTACCACAATTGGCCTGAAAAATGTTTGCAAAAAATGGACAATACAAAGGAGAGTGCTCTGATTGGTGTGTAAAGAACTTACCTTGTTCTTCCCTATCAGAAATTCTCAAAAGTTACTCAAAAAACAACAGGAGTTTTGCACGTTTGAGCTCCAAACCCTACCCAGGTCGGCAGCCAGCTTCTTCATGAAGCTTCTTGACAAAGTAAAATACAAAATGGGAGGTTTGATACTATGTTTTAGGGTTTCATACCCTAAGTTTTCCAAAGTAATGTGATTTTTGTCACATTTTATTCAAAAGTATCATGCCTTTTAATTCCAAGTCCGTAGGTTGTGATTTTTTCTTGCCTTAGGAAAATTTGCTAAATCCTCATATAATATGCATGAAGGGACCCTTTGAAGACTTCTAGTCTTCTTAGAATATTATTAAATATTAAAGTGAGAATTCAGATCACTTTAATACTTTCTATTTGCATGATGTTAGGTATTGATGCATGCTATGTAAGGGGGTTATAAGGGGTACTTTTTTATTTTTGTAAACATGTTGTTTATTTTCCCCTTCTTAATATATGCTTTGTAAAGTTGTTCTCAATTATTATTAAAGCAATATTATTGATTGTTTTAATAATTTTTGAAATAACTATTGTAAGAAGGGGAAAATACTTAAAAAAAATTCGCTCACATGCATGTGAGATAAAGAGATTGCATGATTTTTAGACTTCCATGCATGGGAGGCAATTCAAGTTTCATTTTCAGTTGGAGCTTCAATGAGGTTTCTCTTTGACTTGTAGTCAAACTGGTGGGGTTTTCTCTCAGTTCACAAAGTATTTTGGTCAGGCACATGGAGAGGTGGCTATTTCTAGACACAGAGTGTAGTTTGCTTCAATTTTGGGCTATTTTTATCAAGATTTTCTCTTTTGCTCAGATTTCACATTGGAGATGCAATTTTTCACTTGGAGTTAGCTTTTAGTTCCATTTTGGTTCCTTTGTGCATGCCTATTTTGTATATTTTTGGAAAAAGTTAATCTTTTCCTTAGTTCTTGTTTTCTGCCTTTGCCTTCAGCAAAGAGACTTCATGTAACTCAACTTTTCAGAATTTAATAGATTATTCAATAGGTTTTACAGGTTATCTTAGAGTATCATTTTCAGAGTGTTCCTTCTTTTGTCATTGCAAGTTAGATATTAGCCTTCTTAGATTCAAGTGTTTTGTTTTATGAATGTTTTGGATGCAAATTTAATGTGTTTGACATCAAAACCTTTAAAATTTTGTCACATTCATGAATGCATGTACACGGAAAAAAAATCTTAGTTGCAGGTCATAAATTGTTCTTTTAGTATATCCTCATCTTTAAGTTGTGAAAATGACATTTTCCTTCATAAAGAATGAATTATCAGGCCTTCCTGTGAATCATTGATGCAGATGAATTGTCCAATCTAAGTTGTGAAAATAAGCTTCATAAAGAATCAGTTGTGGATTGATCTGTGCTCTTTAAGTCAATTAGGTGAATCACCTAGTTTTAGATTTCAATTTATTCTTTTATTTCAAGCCTTTTTCCCCTTTTCCAAACAAGTTATAGTTAATTAAACATAAAATTCAATAGGAAGCCAACCTAGAATCTGGAGGTCTACTTTCATACAGGGTAACCACAACCTGAAATTAGTTCAATGTTACACGAGATTGCAAAGTTTTACAACTTTTCATGTGGGTGCAAATCCCTGTGATAACAAGAAAATCAAGGATCTTCAAGTCTATGGTGATTCCCAGTTGTTTATCCATCAAGTGAATGATGATTATGATACAAAAGATGAGAACCTTACCCATTACAAACACATGGTGGATAGTTTTAAATTATACTTCAATGACATTTCTTTTGAGAAAATCTTGAGAATTCAAAATAAGGTAGTTGGTGTAATGGAAACCATTGAATCTCTCTTGGATATTCCTAATAATTATTTGCAATATGAGTTCTTGGTGGAATAGATGTTGATCCCTACATTCAAGGTACCCGAATTAGAACTCATATGTGAACTTGTTGGTCTTGAATCCCTTTGGTACAAAGACTTATATAACTACCAGCATGACCAAATTATCCCTCCTGACTTGTCCACAAACCAACACAAAACCTTTATTCGACAAGCCTCCAAATACATCATCATCAATGATACCCTTTATTGTCGTAGCCTAGATAGTACCCTTCTCAGATGTCTCAACTAATATGAAGCAAAAATAGTCTTACAAGAGGTACATAATGATATATGTGGAGCTCACTCTATTGGACCTACTCTAGCTAAGAACCTCATGTGAATGAGATATTATTTGCCTACGATGGAACATGATGCCCACTACTTTGTGAAGAAGTGTCGCCAATGTCAAATAAATAGAAATCTTGTACACACATTTTCTCAGAATTTGCACCCACTTACATCGCCTTGGCCCTTCTCTCAGTGGTGACTTGACCTCGTGGAATATATTCACCCTACTTTTACCAATGGCCATAAGTTTATCCTTGTTTCTACTGAATACTTTACCAAATGGATTGAACCCATTCTGATGACCTACATTACTAGAAAGAAACTATCTAAGTTCATCCTTAATTAAATCATATACCGGTATGGTTTTCCTCAGTCCATCATTATAGATAATGGTCATCCCTTCAAGAATCAAGATGTTTGAGATTTATGTGAAAATTTTCATATCCAACACCATTTCACTACTCCCTACTATCCCCAAGCTAACGGTAAAGCTAAGTCATCTAATAAGACTATACTTAAAATCTTAAATAAGACTGTCAATTATGCTAGTTGTGACTAGCATGTCCAACTCAATCTTGCACTATGGGCCTACCACACTTGCATCTGTACACCCACAAGAGCCACTCGATATTCCCTCATCTTTGGATCTGAAGCTATTCTTCCCATTGAGGTCAAGTTACCATCCTTGAGGGTATCTGTGCATAAATTTATTGATGAAGAAGAGTATCATATAGCCTATTTGCATGAGCTTGAATTACTGGATGAGAAAAGATAAAATTACTTAACCCATTTGTAGGTATATTAGAACCATCTTCGACACAACTATAATAAGAAATTTTTACCTAGATACTTTGACATTGGTGACTTAGTTCTAAAAGAAAATCCTAAAATTTTTGAGCCCAATTGGTTGGGTCCCTACATCATTATAACATCATATAGGATTGGTGCTTATCAGTTGTCTACTCTTGAAGCTGAACCATTGACTAAGCCCATCAACTACATGCATATTCATAGATATTATACCTAGCTTCCAAAGAATCCCTTCCAAAAAGTCAAAAGAAAAAAATTTAAAAAAACAATCATCACCCTGATGAAAACCTGGTAAAAAAGCATCTTGGTGACAACAAAAAATCAAAAAAATAGTAAAGATGAATAATTCATCCATAAGTGAAAACCACTTCGGTGGTGCTTTGGATAAGTACCATGGTGAAAACTTGGCAAACAGGCGCCATGTGTAGTGAGTCTATGCTCCTCTGTCTACTATCACTCTATCTAGGTTTCTGACTTTTGTCCATTCATTCACACATATCATCCATCCATAATAAAGCTTTGTTATCCTTCTCCTAGCTTGAGAACCATTGGCCTTTAACGTCCATCTTTTATGACCATCCTTTGCATCCATCAATTTCCTCATGCATAATAAGTTGGTCCTATACCTCACTAGGGTAAATTCCTTGACTTACATCTTTATGGGATCCTACACATGGTTTTATCTTTTAAAACATCAAAAATCCAAAAAAATATAAAACATCAAAAATCCAAAAAAAATCATAAAACATCAAAAATCCAAAAAAAATCATAAAATCTTCAAAATCCAAAAAAATCATAAAACATCAAAACTCGAAAAATAGAGTTAGAGTTAGAATTAGTCAATGTTAGTCCAAGTCCAGTCAAACTACATTGTCTTTGTGCATTTCTACGTAGGCAAGGCATTCTTTTGATGAGCCCTTGAGGCACTAGGTCAGTCCCTTAGGGTTTTGTTGAGTCAAATCAATCAAGATTTGCATCATAATATTGAGTCATTTTTGGTCCATGTTGGTCAAACTATGATGTCTCTACGTGTATAATGTAGGAAAGGCCATCTTTTGATGAGCCCTCGAGGTGATAGGTTAGTCTTTTAGGGTTTGTTGGGTCTATCTTGGTCTATTGTCATTAGTCCTATAATAATTTTTCCCTTGTTAAGGTCAGCACTTCAGACACAAACAAACATCTAAACCCAAATCATGAACCAACAAATCAACTATCCAACTAGTCTTCAACCTAAATTAGTCAATTTCCTAATCATCAATGCTTGTCAAGTCATTGGTCTTATCATTTATCCTATTTACGATTCATCCTTCTTGAATTGGGGCATTGGTCATTTGTCAACCTTGTCATTTTCCTTATACAAGATATGTCTTTCCTGAAACCAAGCATGGTCAATCAATCTTATTAATTGATCAATCCTATGATTCACTCAATCTAGTCAAATAATCAATTTTGGTCATCAATCAATCTTGTTCATTCAATCAATTTGGTCAAACAATCTATCTGATCAAACAATCAATCGATTGATCAACCCTCTCAATCAATCAACATCAGTCAATTAATCAAACTCATCAATCAAACACGTCAATATTCTCACCAACTAAATTCTGGCAATTGATCTAAATGGCTATTGACTTTGTTGGTCTAGTTGTTCTTATCTTTTTGATTTGTCTTTGGTCATGTTACTAGCTACCTCGAGGATGTACCATGAAAGATTTAGAGGGGAAATGATGGATCATGATCTCTTTACTTTTAATTATTGCTTGTGGTTTGTCTTGACAAAAATACTGGGTCAATTAGGTCCTTATGTTTCATGGAATTCCTTGTCTATTGAGTGTTTATTTTTGCAAAGGGATAACATTGCACACCCTGGTCTATGTCATACCATGGTGTCTCTTGTCTAGTTTCTATAATTTTGTTTCCCAATGATGATAAGCATGCAAGTTGACACTTATTAAGCAATAATACCATTCCCTTTTTCATTTAACTAACTCCATGCTAATGACCATCTTCTTCGTACTAAAATCCATCTCCTCTATGCTCTCACCTCTTCTATCCACAATCATCCTAATGGCATCTCGTGAAACACAAAAATATCCTGCATACATAATCATGTTAGAAGCATATAGGCATCATAAAGCATCATAGGAATCATAAAGCATCATAGGCATCATAAAGCATCATAGGCATCATCATAAAGATGTTAGGTCATCCATATTGCATTTAAAAAATACAAAAACAAAAAATATAGATAGCACCATCATACATGCATGCATGCATACATCCATATAAGAATAATAGGTTAGGTCATGATCACATAATATCATCTTGAATTCATATGTCATTGCATATCATTGCATTTACATAAATCATATACACACCCATTTAATAGCATTTGCATATATCATTCATATTGCATTGCATCATCCAACATCCATAACATCATAAATCATACATCACATGTGCATCTACATAAAAATCATAACCATATAGAATTATCATACATATAGAAAAATATACCATATACATCATCCATACATCATAAAGTAGAGAAGCATACATGAGCATAAAACATAAACCATCATCCATAATATATTAAAACATAGAGAAATGCATGATGATATAGAATCATCTCATAGATGCATAACATCATAATTTCATCATCCATCATACCATATAGAAACATGCATAATAAATAACACATCACCGCCAAGGACATGCATCTCGAATTTATATACCAAAATAATGATAAGTGTCATAGTACAATATCAAAATGATCTCAAAAATGGAGCTCGTTGGCTCAATCAACATATATATATATATATATGTCAGTGTCCAAAAGAATAATAAAATAAGCTAGTCAGTCCACTCGTTGTCTCCTAATAGGGAGGGACCTATTGGAAGGTGCCCTATCGTTCTGGGGTTGGTGTGATCCCAATGACCTGTATGTTGATCTTGATGGACTCTGATAGGGAGATAATCACTATGACACCCCACCATTTCTCTAGGACCATCTAGATTGAGATATGCTCTGTGATTTTCTCTCAACTTGTGAGAAATTGGGCTCCCTATGCTCTGAGGTTACCTCCATCTCATAAAATTCCTTGTAATACCGCTCAATTGAAATGGCCCTCCTGATCTCCCACAGGATATCCATTGTTGAGCCATTTCCTTTGCTCATGAAATCAATAGAGATTTTCTCTACATGCAGTGTCTTGTTGACATCCATGTCCCTCTCGGAATGTAGCTATTGTATCTCAATCTATTTTTCCTATAACTATGCTTGCAGATATGTAATCTTACCATCCATGGGATAGCCTCCCCCTCCACCTCCATCCTCTCCATGATCAAGATCTCCTCCAATCCCTCATCCATGATGACCCTCTCCCTTTCCTCCTCCTCCTATTCAAGCATCTCCTTATCTCCACCAACCTCTTCTACCCCGACATCCATGTTGATATCAACTATCGACTACTCCTCTACCTCTCTCCTCCTGACAAGGAGATACCTCTGCCTATCCCTCGACCCCTACAACTTTGACCTCACCCTCCTAGAAAGGGGCCTCTGCTACCTATCTCACCTCATCTCCCCTTGGTGGACTAGGTGGATGTCCATCCCTGACTCTCCCAAGCCTACCTCTCCTATCACCCATTCCTTCTCTCTCTCCATCTCCTCTATCATCTCCCCCATTATCCTCTCCTCTGCTTCCCCAAACTCTATCATTCCCTCAGCCTCATCCTCGACCCCATACTCCTCTCTCGATTCCCCTCTTCTGTCTGTCGACTAGTGTAGGCTGATCTAGATCGGTAAGTGGTGCAAGCCTATGTAGTACCCACTAGGAATCATATTAGGCATGGTACCCGCATCCACATCTCCATCTTCCAAACCCCATTGTATAGGTTGCAGTGCATCTATGACCTTATCTACCATGGTCACAGGGATCATAGGGCCCCATAGCTAGATATCCCTACTCAAGTGAGCAAACTCTATTGTACCAATAGGTAGTCCCTATTGCTCCCCAAACTATCATCACACTCTCTTTGGTAAACATCTCTCAATGATGTGTTGGCTCTACATTGTGTAGCCAATCAGGTATCAAGGCTATTGACAATAGGCCAAGTGATCGTCATCATCAAAGAAGGGAGTGCAATCCCTATATGGTCTCCATGTGAACAAATCCAACAAATCAATAGCATGTCTCCAATAGCCAATGTCACCGAAATGTGTTTGGGTGACTGTGCCTTCGTAAATGTACACATATGGTAATCCCTCCCCAAGATGATTTTGTACAAGTGGTCTAAACACTGTGATATGCTCCTAGGCCCAAACCATCAAGAGAGTGATTCTACAACTAATGCTCTGACCTCCCTTATATGCCACATCATGTAGTTGAAAGTACAACATGGCCAACATACTTGGCCCCCAAGCATAGATAGTGTCTTGAGTGAGCATTCCAACTAGCATCTCCCCCCAACTAATCGAGAATCCATTCCCTTGTTGATCAGGATACACCACTTCACCAATAGCACTACATAGGACAATGGTGAAGAGCTCGTTTCTCTCTACAAGTGTATCCTAGTGGATCTCATACTCCACCCCTAGCTCTGCAATGTCATCATGATCAAAGGTCATCATAATAGCATTGTACCCTTGCTCCGGGTCATAAGACATATGCTATCCATGAATGGGAAATATAAGTATGCACCATACATCATCTAGGGTCACCATAGCCTCCCTTGTAGGCAAGTGAAATGAGCTCATCTTTGAGTGCCATTGCTTAGCCAACACAGTCAATAGTCCCATGTTTGCATGAATCATGGGCATGAATGTAACATGGTATAGTCCTAGGGAAAATAGTCACTCCCTCTGGTCATCATCCAGCTACTGATATAGTGTAAAGCTTGAGGGATATCTCTTTTGGGTCAGAATCGGGTCTAGTGACACCCGTGATTAGAAGCAAGCGCACTATGTCAATCCAAAAGCTTTCACAAACCTATTTGATTTGGGTCACAAAGAAAATTTTATCCAATATTGGGGAAAAAAAATTGACAGGAAATTGCATCACACTATCTAGCATATGTGGCTAACATGCAAAAACGTCACAATTTCAGCACATGTGGTGCAAAATTTTAAATACATTGAAATACCTATCACATGTGATATTTTAGTAAAATGTGGCGTTTAACACCACAATTGTGTCATAAAATTTCACATATGGGTCAAAACCTCACATGCATCACTATATCATACATTTATGTCACAATTTTCAATTGTGGCATGGAAAACCAGTTGCAGCTAATCCTAAGTAGTTGTGTTGAACTGAGTCACTTGCGATGAGCAGCAGTCACTTGCGGCCCATGTGATAATAGATGCAACCAACTGGCTTAACTGCATCTATTTTCCCCCTTTTGGAGCCCTAAATCTACCAAAATTTTAAAAAATCACAAGGCCCCCAAGATCTTTGGCCGTTTATAGGTCCTAACTCTGTATCCTCAGTGAGTGGTGTGTGGAACTGAAGACATTTTGACAGGAGCTCTGCAATAGGGTTTTCACTCTACTCACTATTCACTCAAACTCAAAAATGCACAAATGACTATTTTTTGAAACCTAATCACATTTATACCTTTCTATAATGGGATTTTAACCTACCTTTTTAGCTATTAATGTCAAATGTTGAAATCTAAACCTATTGCAAATGTCTTGATGGTCCAAAATTGAAACTTTTTGTTGTCCATGGACTAAAATGGCTTGTCAAAATAATTTTTTCACATTTTTCAAAAAATTCAAAATTTGCAAAAAAATCTAAGGGGGCATGGGTCTATCTCGCCTTCGTTGAGGCACGTTGGAGCATGTTCAAAAAATATTTTTCTCAATTATTCTCTGACACAACACTCAAATCACATTATGTTAAAGAGAGGCAAAATGTAGACACTGAAAAATGTCTTAGTCTGCGAATTTCATTTTTCCACGTCAATTTCCTCCTTCCCTGTATAATTAAATAATTTTAATCATTTAATTAATTTATTTGGTCACATTCTTCTATTAATTAAATATTTTTAATTATTTAATTAATTCATTTCTTTGTCTTTATTCCTCTCTGATTAGTTAAATAAATTAAAAATTTATTTAATTACATCACTAACATCCTATTGTTTTCCATAATTAAATAAATTCTTATTTATGTAATTATGCACCTTCATATTTTGTTTATGGTTGAATAACTATTTTAATTTTTTGACTATGCATTTAACCTCTTCCCCCTCTATTAAATAATTAACCCAATTTAATTATTTAATATCTCCTCTTTTCCATTTTCTTCCTAATTTAATTAAATGATTGAAGTAATAATCATATTAATTATTTAATATCTCATCTTTGTGGTGCATGAATCCTCCGCCACTGATCTTGACATCTTCTAGAACTTTAATCTCATATGTCCATTTGAGAAGCTCTTCTATAAAAGAAGGCTTTCGACTTCATTTTGGCTTTATGACCACATATCTCCCAACATTCTTGCTATCATTTCTAGATACTTGCATGCAACAAAAACTGAGGGCAAGCTTGCAAAAGTAGTTTTGAGGAGATGCAAGGAAGGTGAATCAAGTTTGAGCATGGAGTTTGGTATAGCTTTGGTTGTTCTTTTATCTCTTTTATTTTTTGTACTTTATTGTTTTGGTTTTGGGTTCTAGGCTTAAATTTTCAATAGTTGTGGTTGCTACTATGATCTTTTAAATTTGATTTTGATTTCCCCTTCCTTACATGCCGACCTCTTAAGGGGACAACCTACCATCCTTCCATTATTCCTTCATCTGTTGGGGCATAATGGGGCATCATTATTACCTATTTTTTTCAAATCAATAGTATGTCTTTAAAATAATGTAACATGTACATTATCTCAAAGGGAAAAAATGTAGACACCTAAAATTGTTTAATGCATCACACATTCCCTTAGTTCACCATTTTCATCATTTTCACTCATTATCCCTATTTCATCACTTTTAATTAAATAATTTTTGATTATTTGATTAAATTAACTATTTCATTATTTTTATTAAATAATATTAATTATTTAATGAATTCATCATTTTTCCCTTCATCACCTTAATTAAATAAATTTTAATTATTTAATTAATTTCTAATTTTCTTCGCGTCTACCTAATTAAATGATATTAATTATTTAATTAAAAAATCAACATTCTTCTTATCCCACATAATTAAATAATTTCCTAATTTTTTAATTAGATTCAACAATTAAATGAATTATTTAGTTGCACATTCCCTCCAAATAGAATATTCCAGAATTCAAATTAAATTTAAATTTGAAAATACTTTCCTCCAAAAATATCTCAAAATATCTTCTTAAAATTTAGGGAAGAGCTTCAGTTAATTGAACCTTTCCTCTTCATGCATGGTCTCTCCATCCTTCATTCACTCTCCACCATTGACTTCGTCTTTTAATCTCAATTGTCGGTCAAATATCCTGAGATCTATAAAACAAGCCTTTAACTTTCATTGATCCTCCTCAATTTTTTGATCTAATTGGTAATTCTCTCCAATTGAGCTTCAAATAATCAATCCTCCATAGCCATCAGTCTTTTAAGATTTTTCACAATTGAGTTTATGCTAAACATGAGCAATCCAACATATCAATGCATAATTATCTCAATTTCAACAATGGAGTAAGGACTTGTATCTTTGGGTGAGGAAAAAGTAGATTAAATTTTATTGATGTCTTTGTTTCTTATTTACTTTCATTTAATTTTTAGCTATTTACTTCATTGTTAATGGGTCTAATTTGATCAATTGGATCTTGGTTTGCGATTTGATCTAACCCTCTTGTTGTTTATCCATGTTTATCGATATTTCCACTATCCCCATTGACACTTTCATATTTATCATGATCACATCACATAATTTTTAAAATAAAAGATTCTAGAGAACTCCTTTTGGTTAGCCAAAATAATTTTCTCATAGCATAGATCACAATAGAAATAATAATTTATACAATCATATTCCTTCAACCTAAACTTGATAAGAATATATAATATTCAATACCATAGGAAGACCTAGGTTTTATTATAATAATACATTAATAATCTTATAAACTAGACTTCCACTCTAAAAAATCTTTATGAATTAGCTTTTAATTTATCAATTAAGATTAAAGTTTGTAGTTCTTCACATAGGACCTTTACAAACACAATTATTCATTCATGTTAATCTTATGATCAAAGCATTAATAAAGTACCTTTGATTCACCAATAAAATTTTAATTAGTATTTCATCGAAAGGACAATTTGTACTCAAATTTATTCACTCATCACTTATCACCTTCTTCCTAACCATGCCAAAAAGACTTACAATCTCACAACACTTTAATAAATAAGGACCTTTTTCAAATGCAAAATTTATTAACCACTTAACACAATCCAAATTTCCTAGTGTTGGAACCTTACTCTGATACCAAATGTCATGCCTATAATTTTTATTACTATAATACAACACATTTTTTTTAATTTACAACTCAAGGCTAGATAAAAATGGAGGAATCGCCTTTGTGTATTTCATGACATCAAGTTTACTATGCCATCATTTATGTGTTACATTTAGAATGAGAAAAGACAGGAAACAATTTGTTCTATGATAATTCTTTATTACTCCCAATTATGAAGATATGACTACACAAAACCTCAATAGGAGATAAAATATTTTTGCAAAAAATTCTCATATATGTATTGATATAATCTTGAGCTCTATCATTTTAATTTTCCCTTAAAAGAGATTTCTTTCCCAAATTAGAATCACTTAACAAATGTTGTACAACTTATTATATCCCACAAACCACCATAATAGTATATTTTGGTCAATTTTCATCAACTCAATGAGTAAATTTGACATACAAGGGTTGATACACTACCTAAAATAATTATTAATTTATTAATTCATTTGATAACTAAACGGAGTAGAAGAAAGCACTAGATAATTATAAAATCATTTATTTATATACTCCTTATTTGATTCAACATGGTTGTATGACTTTATTTAGTTCTAAGATTCTTACCAATTTGATTTACTAAAATTTTGCAGCTAAAATTAATAACATGAGAAATAATGATACAAGTTCCAGTAACTTTATTTAAAACCATTAATTTTGAATGATAATTCTAAAGAATGAGATTTGAAGATACTAATAATTTTAACATTGGTACGTTTACATCTCTAAATTATAACTATAAAATAAATTTATTTATAAAAAAATGATTTAAATTAAAATAATTCTTATAACCAAAAAATAATTTGAATCTACTTTGAAAATTTATAAATAATTATCTCCTCTACTTTTGATCTTCTTTTTCATTTAAAAGTTGGATTAATTTTTAATTTTGTGACATATTCACTTTGTTTCACATATTTGTTTCTTTCCTTCGAAAAATGTTGATTGTTGAAGGTTTCTCCATTCTTTTTCCAAGGTTGAAGATTTAGATTTGAAGATCTCAGTCAAAAATATTGATCTAATCAAAAACATATTGTAGATTTATAAATACTATAAAAAACTTATTACAAATTTATTTATGTAATATAAATATTAACATATATTTATATATAATATTTGTTGTTGGGAGCTGGGCACATGGGCATTCTCATAGGAAGGAAATGATGACGGTCAATATATCACCATTGTCGTCAAGGCAATCCACCTATATGGTCACTACAATTCCTAAGGCCATGAGATTTGACAAGCTCTAACACAGGGCACTTGTTCTTACCATTTAATAGGAAAGGAGATTGGTTGCTTGAGACATATCCGTAGCCTTGGATATGAACATTTAATGAATTCCAAATCTAGTGGCTAGAGAAATCATTTGCAGGATTTATTGGTTTTAGTAAGTTTGGATTAGACATGGGAGAAAAATGAGAAAGGATCGTTAATGATGATAGCCTATGGTCATGCCACTCCAAAAGAACACATTTGGAGCATGAAGTACAATCCCCCAAGGGAAATTTATTTCCACCCTTAGGGAGCTGTATGGAAGTAACTAATAGTGGGGAAGGAGGCAAGGAAAATTAATGTGGTTAGCTGGCACTTCATTAGACTCAATGGTGATCATCTACATCCTCTAAAGAAATTTTCAATTGTGTTCAAAAGGATGGATACCCCAATCAAACTAAGGTGCTCAAAGAAGAAATCAGGCTTCCTAGGATTTATTACCAACCAAAGGCTCAAGAAAATATGCCTTAACAAAGACATTTTAAGTCTTGAGGCAATGAGGATGGTGATCGGGAAGAAATTTTACTTCTTGGGCAACCAGACAAGGTTGAACTCTGATATTTTTTCATGTTTCCTTGCATCACTGTTGGACTTAAATCTCCCAAAGCTTTGGTGTTTGATGCTACCTAGGATGGTGTTTAAAGCAACAATATTAGTTGATTATGTGGATGTGGTAGCAGTGATGCAGCTACGAGTTGGGATCTCGTTACCAGATGATATCGATAAAATGTTCCTGCGAGGAGTGGAGGTGGAGTGGCACCATTTTATCATGAACCTAAATGCAAATGGCATGGCTCATCATAGGCATTGGGTGACTATCAACTATAATTTCTTGTGCAAGAGGTTGGGCTTGAATGAGGTAGTGGGCATACAGCGGTGTCAGGAGTTCGCGATCTAGTGGATTCTACTAGATTCTATGATGAATAACACTGATGGACAAGAATGGGTGGGTGGATGGATGGAGTTTTTCTTGGGACCTGGGGTCGTCGTCGCGCTGGTGAGGTTGATACACGAGACCACTTGTAGGGGCAGAATTTTGGTTTAATTTTTGTTATGATTGTAAAGGGAATGCAATGCTAGATGGACTTTCCCCAATATCTCTATGGGTAGAAATGATGTAAAAAAAAAATATTTTAATATAATCCATGCAGCTTTGCTGCATTTTACGTATAAAAAATATATATATTTTTTGTTGGGAAAAAATTATGATTAGAAACTCTCAGGTTGTGGTTGAATTCTTGGTGGAATATTTTAGTTTGTTCCTTGTGTCAATCTGGGGTGTAGAACTTTTGAAAGGTGTAACTATATGCTTAAGGGTTGAGAGCAAAAAATTAAGTGAGAATGAGTATCTATAAATCTCATAAATCCTTTAAAGTAAAAACTAATTACTAATTCTATTTTGTTTATGCGACATGAACTACTACATGAACAAAGTGACAAGAAGGCGATAAAAACATGCCAAGTTTTCTTTGTTTATAACAACAAATTTAAACTTATCTAAGAACAAATTATGGTTTATCTAGCAAAGGCAGCTGAGAAATACTATAACTCACTCCACCCTTACAGATTAACACACTACCAATCAAAGTAAAAATTCTATAGTTAACAAAATTATATGTGAATAAACAATCTTTTATCTTTACTAATGAATGAATGAAACCAAAATTAAGACAACAATATGAATTAATCCTTAAAACATTCTATTAATGATATTCAAGCCACACTTCTCAAATAATGAAATGTAGAAATAAAGGTTCACAAAAATTTCATAGAGTGGGCCCTTCCTCCTAGTTGCGAGGTGAATTGGAATGCTTAGAATGATATATGAATTCTTAGTACTTCGACAATTCAATGCAAAACCAAAATGAATATGTATATGTTTTATTCATGAAACATAGAAAAAGGTAAGTGGGTGATCCAAAATAGAAGGATTAAATGGATGTATGATACACTTACCCTTCTTCTATTTTCATTAGGAAATGAGATCTCCAAATGTAGGATTGGATTTCAACCTTTAGGTAAGTCAAACCTATTTGGGGATTTGTTGTTTTCCTTATGACAAAAAATGGTAGAATATGACTGAATGCACTTTGGGGAGATAAACTAAAAATGCTTAATGAACTCAATTATGTGAAGTAAATCTTGAAATGAAAATTTAAAGGATAGCTCAGATACAAATACTAGTTTGCAAGCAGATTTAAGAAGTGCAGAAGATGAAAAACTTACCCAAAAAAGTGGGTTTCAGGGCCTGTAGCAGGACTCATTTTCCCAAGGGTGAATGGGTCTTTGTAAAAGGTTTTTCCTCAACTTAGAGGTTCCTTTGGTGCAAGATTTGAGCTTCTATTTGCCCCATGTTTCATTGGCATAAATTTAGAAATAAATTTGAGATCTGAGTTTTTGTGGCTTGACGACAATGTTGAAATTTTTTACAGGTTTTCAAAATTGTACTTTTGATCCAATTTCAATCCTTCTTCACCCATAAATCTACACACACAAAGAGAGGAGAAATTTTTTTGTTTTTGGTGGATAAGATTTTACCTTGGTCAAACCGTAGTTTGGTAATTAAACCTTGATAATGAAATAATGATGAAATGAAGGAATTGATGAATGAACAAAGCTTGTTACACCTCACAAAACCCTTTAATGGCTTCCTTTATAGGATTGAAGTCTAACACATCTCTCTAAGGATTGGATTTTGTATGAAATGTCTTGATTTCTTGATAAATCTTGATGCTTGAATGCCTACTTGAAACTTGAAACCTACATCACAATGTTAGCTCAAAAACATGCATGAACACACATAATTCTTGGCATCATGAGAGGATCTTGAATGTTATAATAAATAACTGATAAATCTGCTCTCCAATTCTCTTGACAATAAATTTTTTCTCTTGTGAAAGTTTCCTTAATGTTTCTCTTTGAATTGATTAAATAATTGTATTTATAGGTGTTTCCTTAATTACCCGGCAATTAAACACCACATGCCGACCTTTGCAATTTGAATTTAGATCATTAAAATTCTGCCAAAAACATATAAAAAAATGGGTTATGAGACTTAAGGGGGACCTATTCGCCCTTAGGGGTGAATGTGTCCTAGGCCTCAACCTAGAACACATATTTTCCAAGATGTGTAATTAAGTGTATGCATTGATTAAATGTGGGTTTCCCTTTCAAAAAATGAAATTAATTAGGCTTGTGAATGTATAGTTGGGCCAATTAAAGCCTTAATTGAGTCCAATTAATTAAGGGGATGTAAACATAGTTTGAAAATGTAAGGGTTTACATTTTTCTACACTACATTTAGCCCCCAATTTAGTGAGAGTATGTACTTGCACTCAAAGTCACACTAAAGTAGAAAAATAAGTCAAGAGGAGTCTAGGTGCACAAATTTTAGAATGATAGGATGATAAATATCAAGGAGGTTGCTAATCCCCCAAGATCAAGATCCCATGGAAAAATGACATAAGTACAAAGGGACACACATGTGTATGATATGAAGCAGAAAGACAATATAAACAAATATACATTGTCAAAATTAATGCAAGGAAGAAAGAAAGATTGACTAGCAAGTTGTATTATGCTACATATATAAAATACACTCATAAGGATGTAAAATCACTTATGAAACACATGGATCCATAGGAAAGAAAGTTGTGTTATGCTTGGTGGCCATGAAAAATTATCACAAGGGCTAGTGCAGTATGATATACACTAGGTGAGCCCCCAAGACAAATATGAGAAACACACACTAGGTCTACAAGGTGTGATCCCATAAAACAAGTGGTGATGGGAAAGTCATGCCAGGTCTGCATGCTCCCATACGCCAATCATACCAAAAGTTATACTCCCTGATAAATTTGACAAGACACCACAATATGATCAAGATGTTATACCAATGCTACACTAATTTCAACCTCTATGAACAAAGTGGAGAAAGAAATGTCAAACAAAACTCACCTCAAGGGGTGAAATACAAAACTTACCTCAAGGGGTGAAAATAAATAATGCCAAAATGAAATAATTTCAATGATTCCAATGTAATGGTTGCACTTCCTGGGAGGTGTATGCTATCATCACTAAGAAGGGAACATGCAAACAATGATCCAGGGACAATATTACCCCCACTTAAAATGTCAACATACTTTCTATGTTGGTATTTTAAGTAGAAAGAGAGAAAGGTGGATCCTTGAAAATAATTCACATCTCCAAAAACTAGTTATCCTTGCCCCTCAAGCGTAGAGACAAAGACAACCAACAAGGACTATCATGTTGTTGCCAAGATAAATATGGTTGTACTTGAGATTTTACCACCATGAATGGTAATGAGTGAGATACATAAAGCTACCAATGCCACATAGTGATGAACAACATGATAAGATGAAAATCAGTATCAATTAGAGGAAATAGGTGCATCAACACAAGGAAGAGCACCATAATCCTTAAGATGTTGAATTTTATTACTCAAATCCTTACATTCATTAGTATAATGACAATGAACTTGATGATATATTCAAAATGAACTTTTGTTATAAAATTTCTTTCGTGTTCTTGGAGGGAGAGATATCAAGCAGGCTTGGAGAATCCTCAATAAGGTACTCTCTTGATCAATGGTAGAATATGTTCCTTTCTCTTGTGACAAAGATATTTCTTTCTTACTAAAAGGTTTCATACATACACAAGACTCTCTAGGTTTAGATTGTGAGATTTTGTACTCTCCCTTAAAGGAGGGTGTAAAATCTAATGAACCCCAATCATTGCTAAGACATGTGTTTGAAGGTGAAGCAATATTTTCCCTAGGAGTGTGTTGTGTGATGACATTGATAATAAGAAAATATTTATTTGATGCTTTCATTTCTTTTCAAGGACAATAACCAAGACTTCTAGTTGTTTCTTGTGTGTAAGGCTTTATAGGGACATAGATACCTTGTTCTCTAGCACCACATCCTTTTCCATTATAGCCAAGTTTTTTCAAAAGGTTATAACCTCTTCCACAAATTTTTCCATTTCTTTTGGATTTGGTGGTTTCTCATAATCACACTCATCATATGTGGATGTATAGTTTGTGTTTTTCTCTTCTCTGCTAAAATTTATGGACCCGCATGGTTTTTATGACTCAACTTGTGTTGATATTATGTCAACTTTTTTTCCTAATTTATGTGTAATAGATTGTATTCTCTCATGAATGTAGGTGTAAAATATAATGAGCCTCGTGATTGATTTTTATTTTTCTTCTTCTTGCATGTGTTCAACTTTTGTAATTGGTGTTAATGTTGTAAGAGGATTTTTCATTTTGGTTTCAGTTTGCAAACAATTGTGATATGATTGTGGGCCATCTTTGATTGTGTAAACCTTGTTGTTGTAAGTGTATTTTATCAGATGATGTAACATTCAAGGAAATGCATTCATTGCATGAATCCAAGGTCTACCTAAGAGAATATTGTATGAGAGTTCTTGAGGCATGAGATGAATAGGAGTTTTCAATGTTACTTTTCTAGCTTTGATAGTTAATTTTATCATACCAAGTGGTTGTTTCCCCACATTATCAAATCCATGGATAGATAAAGAATCAGGTTGAATTTGACTCTTTTCTACTCCAATATTGTCAAGAAGGCTTACACTACAAACATTGAGTGTTGAACCATTATCAATGAGGGTATGCCTTATGCCACACCTAATCATTTTGTTGTTGCACTTCAAATGGAGGTAACTCATCTTGATGAAAGGTAATGTCTAAGTTGATTGATTTCATACCTTGAATTAGGACCTCTACATCTTTTAGTTGTGCACTAGGAGGGACCACAACTTGTTGTAAATAATTTTGAAGCATGTCATGACAAAAAAAGGTGATGCTTGAATAAAGTCCCATAAGGAAATCTTAGCACAAGTGTTTCTAATTTTTTCCACAAGATCATACTCCTTTCCATTATGCAAAGGAAAATGAGGATCACAAGGAAAAATAGGTTGAGGTAATGGTAGTGAAGTAGGTATGGTTCGTGGTTTCCTATTGTTCATTATATTGTATGTGTGAACAATGATATTAAAAATTTATTCTTGCAAAACATTGTTATTACAATATTTTCTTACGAAATTCAAGATAGTCCCTAGAGGTTTTGGAGGTCATAATGAGAATTGGCTCAGGAGATGAATTAAGAGGTACAATAATTAAAGGACTATAGGGAGGTCCAAGAGGAGGTTTTGGATATCTAATGGCCAATTGTGTGTTCATAACTTTAGCGAATGTGACTACCTGTTGATTATTTTCTAATGAGGGGGATCAAAGGTTGACTTAGCCTCTTCATCTATACCATATTGCGAAAGAAATGTATATATGATATCATATTTATTTGGCACAATATCTTCCCAAATGGGAGAATAATTGGAAGATGGGAAAATAAGATTCTCATGATTCTCAATGATTGTATCTCCTTTCAACAATTTACCTTCATCATAATTAGGAGAGGTATTGGGAGAAGAAAAATCATGGTTTCATGATTATCCATGATTGTACTCTCTTTCACTAAAGCATTCTCACAAGTGAGAGAGATGTTAGGAGATGAACGTAGACTAGGCAAGGTGATGTTAATAAATATGTCAATGATCTCATCCTCTTACTCCATAATGTCCTCCCAAGTAGTTGGGGTAGGGGGAGAGGGAAAAACAAGATTCTCATGATACTCAATTATTGTATCTCCTTTCACCAAAATACCTTTTTCACAAGTAGGAGATGTATCGAGAGAAGAAAAACTATGATTATCATGATTTTTTATGCTTGCATACTCTTTTGTTATGAAATTATTAAAAATTTGATAGATATTAGGAGGGTAACTAACATGCTTGTCAAAGGTTTTATTTTGTTTACCTATATTATGCTCATGAGTAGGGAAAATAGAATCATACAAGCCATGTGATACTCTATGAACACCAAATGTTTGAAAAGGAAACATGCATTTATGAGAACTAATCTATCTAAATATTGTTGAATGAACAAGACAACTGAGAGGGGGGTGAATTATTTGTATCAAATTAAAACATGAAAACCCTCATTAGTAATCATATCCACAAGCATTCATTAAACCCTTATTATGTTAAAGTGATTAATCATGAAATACAGATAACATAAATTGAAACAACACCATAGACAAGATATCACCTTATTTATGTGAAAAACCTAATGAAGGAAAACCCACTATGAGGATTAGCTCATAATATAAGTAATTTCAAAGCAAGTATAAGGTATCACTACTAGAATAGGACACGCTATCCAATAGGGCTCATAGCCAAATCTCACTGCTTAGAATATAAAAAGAAGATAGAAGAGAAATGTTACATAGAGAAAACTATCTCAATGCAACAAGAAATCCACCACAATTACTCCAACACTCTTGCAGACTTGTTTGAAAGTTTGAGGACAACTTCAACACACTTTTAAGTTCACACTTCTCTACTAAAATTCGCATCTACACTTCTGAAATTCACACCACATTCATCACTCACATCTATCTTGCCTCTACCTTAAGATCATCCAACAAAACTACTCTTATTTATACCATCCTCAACCTTGAAAATCTTTTCGAAGGTCAACAACACATTCCTTACATTTATGATTTCAAATTAGGTCGGCACCCAAACATTCTTGGAGTGGATAGGAATGAAGGTGACCCATATAAATCCCTATTTAGGACCCAAATTTTTCCTAACACTCAAAACGCTTCCAAAAACTTTGAAATGTCTTTTCATGTAGTGTTAACACCAAGTCGGCCATTACCTGTGCTAAACACCATAAAACTATTAAGTACAAGATTCCCACTTGATCAAGACGACACATGAACCACAAAAATATATTTTACATGATCTAGACTAATCAATGAACCACTTGAGATCCAACAAAGAATTCATCCAAACTTGCATCATAGAAATAGTTCAACCCAGAACATCCAGTTAACCTTATACACACACTGTACTACACCAAATCAAGAGAAAATTTGAATTATGAAATATATAAACAACATAAGCAACTTCCCAAATCCACACAACCTGAAACCAAACTGTGGAGAAATTCAAAGAAAATACATTTACCATAGACCACAGTTAACAACACTGAAAACCTAGTTCACACACTGGAGAACATATCTCACCCTGCACAATAGTCCAAAAACCCAAACTCTAGATATAGCAACTAATGACAACCCTAAACAACATATTAGATACATACAAGCATAGAATCAGGATAGAAGAAACATGGAGCACGTTCTGAACACTTGCACAACACTATTTTTTTTATTTATCAAATTATCTCAAAAGCACTTGAAAGCCAAGCACCAAAGACACCATCTAGCACATTACTTCATTCCAACACATCTCCAAACACTACAACATAAACATGGCTCCATGTACTCACAACACTTCCTCAATGCACAATTGACATCAATGACAACACTAGCTTGTTGACATCAATGACAACACCTCCATACTTGCAAAAATATCCCCCTTTGTCATTGATGGCAACACATGATGTGAAAAACCATCAAAGACACAACTAATATGATCATACCTATTATTTAATTTTACTTTCTCTCCCCCTATGTAGATAGACATTTTCACATGATTCTTTCTCCCCCTTTAACATCAATGGAAAAGGATAAAGTGTTTTGCATTGTTCTCCCCTTTGACACAGAACCGAGATACTTTCTCTAAATACTCCACCTTTGGAGTAAACCTAACAAAATCAGAAATTTACATAATGAAAACATTCCTTATTGCAATAATGACACTACCTACTCCCCTTAAGAGGTAGCCACCAACATCAATACAGAAAAGAGATGAATCCATAGATCCACTGGATTCATACATCTCCATATGCATCTAGTTCAAAGAAGGAGGGGAAGTAACCCCCAAATTCTCTTAGAGATACTCAAAAGTATCTTTAAGAATTTCTTTAGTGAATATGTCAAAAATATGATTCCTTTGTAGGTACATATTCAAGCTTCATCTCATTCTCCATAACTTTCTCTCTCAAAAAGTGCTACCTAATTGATATATGCTTTGTCCTTGAATGAACCACTAGATTATTTAAAATGTTAATTTCACTTGTATTATCACAAAAGATAGAAATAGGCTCATCATACATTACTCTAATATCCTTCAATTTTTATCTCATCCATAATACTTGTGTATAGAAATATGTTTCCACAATATACTCAGCCTCAACAATGGATAAAGAAATTGAATCATGTTTCTTACTCATCCATGACACCAATCTACATCCAAAAAATAATGCACCACCACTTGTGATTTTCTTGTCATCAACTCATTCAACCCAATCTACATCTGTGTATGCACTTAATGTGAAATATGTACCCTTAGGATACCACAAGCCATAATCTGGAGTACCTTTTAAATATTTGAATATCCTCTTTACTTCTACCACATGTGTCCCTTTAGGATCTTCTTGAAATCTAGCCACAAGATAAACTGCATGCATGATATCTAGTCTAGTAGCAGTTAGATATAGCAGCTCACTAATCATAGATATATACTTGCTCTGATCGGCCTTAGGCGATTCATCATCCTTGTTCAATTTGCAACCAGTCACCATAGGAGTGCATACTAGTTTGGAGTCTTCCATTCCAAACTTCTTCAACATCTCTTTGACATACTTTTACTATGAAATTAATATACCTTTGTCTTTTTGATTAATTTGTATCCCAAGGAATAAATTCATCTCCCCAAACATAGACATCTCAAAGTCTTTTTTCATCTCTTCGACAAATTTCTTACACATAGATTCATTGCATCCAAAGATAATATCATCCACATACACAACCACTATCAATATTTTATCTTCCTCAATTTTTAAGTAAATATTACTATCTACAGTGTCTTTATTGAATCCTTGCTATATCAAATATTTGTCCAGTATTGCATACCAAGCTCTGGGAGCTTTCTTTAATCCATAAAATTCCTTTTTCAATCTGCAAGCCATATCTAATTGATCTAATAATTGAAATCCTTCCAGTTGTTCCATATAAACTTCTTCTTCCAATTCACCATTCAATAAAGAAGACTTCACATCCATCTCATAAACTTTAAAGTCTTTATGTGTTGTGAATTCCAAAAACATCATGATTGCTTCCATCCTAGCACGGGGGAGAATATTTCTTCAAAGTCTATTACTTCCACTTGTGAGCAACCTTTACACACAAGCCTTTCTTTATTTCTTACCACTTCTCCATTCTCATTCAGCTTGTTTCTGAATACCCACTTAGTTCCAATTATGTTCTTGTTTGTTGATCTAGGAACCAGTTCCCAAATATAAATTTTCTCAATCTACATAAGTTCTTCCATTTCATTCATCCAATTTTCATATTTGCATGCCTCACTCACTATTTTAGGTTCAATTTCAGAGAGTAAACACATATTTACCTCAGCTTCAACAACTCTACTTTTTCCAATACTCCTTTCCTCTTGTCTCCAATGATGTTTTCTTCAAAATTATTTATTTTCACATACTTAGGGGTCTTTTCTAGAGCCTCTTCCTCTTCCTCTTCATTTTGTACTTTTTTTCCTTAGCTTTTTCCTCTTCTTCTTCTCCGCAAGAAGATTCATCTAACACATATCCATCTATAACAACTAAATTATGCAAATATTCATCAACATTAACATTTTCAATTTCAACAATCTTTCTTAGTCTTTTGTTGTAAGATCTATAAGCTTTTCTTTTAGTAGAATATCCATTACACCGTGCATCAAATTTTCTTAATTCTTCTTCATCTCTTTTGATATAACACTTTCTTCTAAATACTCTAAATTACTTGACAGTAGGAATCCTTTCATACCACAACTCATAGGGAGTCTTTGTGTTGTTAGCTTTGGCTTGAACTCTATTAAGTATGTAAAAAATAGTATGAATTTCTTCTCTCTAATTTACTTCCAGTAGGTTAGCTTCTTTCATCATAGTCCTTGTAGCTTCTTGAATAGTCCTATTTTTCCTTTCAACCACTTCATTCTGCTAAGGAGTTCTAGGGGAAGATAAGTGCCTCTTTATTCCATGAACTTCACAAAACATGTTAAACTCATTGGAGCTGAATTCTCCACCTCTATCATACCTCAAACATTTGATTTTTAAATCCATTTCATTCTCAACCATAGCTTTAAATGCTTTGAATCTATCTAGAGCATCAGATTTTTCTCTAAGAAAAGTAACCCATGTCATTCTAAAGTAATCATCAATGAAAATCATGAAATACTTGTCACCTTGAAGAATTTTCACTCTTTTAGGACCATAAAGATCTATATGTATTAATTTTAGTATTATGGTAGCATATTGCTCCTTTCCTTTGAAACTACTCCTTATTTTCTTTCCAAATTGACAATTTTTGCAAACAACATTGATAAGATTTGTAATTATTGTTAGGTCTCTCACTGCATGAAATAAACTGATTCTAACTAAATTATTAAAATTCATGTGACACATCCTTTGATTCCATAACCAACTTCCATTAATGTGAGACATAAAGCAATGACCATCAACACCCTTGAGCTAATAGATATTTCCATCTATCCTCTTACCAGCAACAATCATAGTTCTAGACCCTTTTTTGATCTCACATATTTCATCCTTAAACACAAGATTATATCCTTTTCTACCCATTTGTCCAACACTCAAAAGATTATGCCTTAAGCCTTTAACATAGTAAACATCTTCAGTATTATGCTTGCCATAAAAACTGATTGAACCTATTCCACAAATCTTAGCTCCTGAATCATCTCCAGATTTAACTAATCCTCCATCATACTTATCAAGTTTAAAAAACTTACTTTTGTCTTTGGTCATGTGATTAGAGAAACCACTACCAACTACCCCATAGTTCTTATCCTATTCAACATGAAAATAAAAAACCAAAGTACCTTCAACCTTTAATCCTTCTTCTCTGAAACACTTTCCTTCATACAACTTTCAGTATTAGTACAAGTAGATTCATCTTTTAAAACTAAGAACAAGCATTCATTCTCATCAGCATCTCCATACTCAGATTCATCATCAAAAATACCAGTGATGTGGGTGAAATGTGTCCTTATTTTTACCTTTTATTTACCCTTTTTCTTTTTCATTCCTATAGAATCCCTTACTCTTTTTGTTAGTATTTGTTAATGAAGTAAGGATATATAGTAAAATGCAAAGAAAGGATAAAAAATTGTGGATATATCAAAAAAATTAATTATTTACTAATTATCTTCATGATTATGATAAACAGGGGATAATTAGTTGGATGGTGCGTGGAAGCAAGAGGAGCATCAGTGGAATGAAGGCAAAGTCGCTTTTGAGTCATATGTTGCTTTTGATTAAGATCGATCTAAGTTAGTTTTTTTGGAACAATGTTGAAGTCTATAGTTAATTTCTAAGAAGCTTTTAAGGTTTTTGTTCGTAGGCCACACAACCTACAAAATCATATGCTTTCTAATTGAAGTATTAGTTATAAACTCAATGACATATAATCTCTGTAAATATGTATGTCAAGACTTGAATTGATAATTGATAGTATATATCTATAAGTTGTTGTTTTGATTAAAAAACATAATTTGCATGAATACTGGGTAGCATGGACTAATCTTTCATTTCATCACTAGATAATCAAATAAGGCAAGGCTCACTTCCTTGATTGCCTAGTGACTTGTTGTATAGTTAGTGTGTTGTGTGGTAACAAGATTCTTCAGTTTTAAATTTGTTTTCAATCTTTAATCATTGTGATAATCTGAAATCATTCAATGTGTTGTTAATTATTATTTTGTATATGATTAATCAGAGTATTTGTTGCTACAGGTGCATTCATTTTGGTAGATTACTTTTCAATCAAGTTTAATCAATGTTTTTGTTGTCTCGTGTGAACTTAATTTAGCAAAGTTCAAACAATGTTAATCAGAGTGCGTATTAATACCATGGACTAGATTTAGCACTTTACATTTCAATTATAGTATTTATTTTCCTTCTGATAGTTTAGTTTCAATGAGAATTAATATTTTTGTTTTACTGTTTGATTGTAATCTACTTTTTGTTACAAACTGTTCTTGGAACAGGTTCCTATCACATAGTTGATAGGAAGTTTGAAAACCGGATTTTTAAAGGAAAATAGGTTACATGTAGTTGCATCCATCCATACTAGCTCCCTAGGCTCAACCCTTAGGTAAATATCCCCAATATATTTCATGCGTTTACATCCCCTGGATTGACAATTAAGGAATAAACTGAGGAAACCTCCATAAAGTTCCCAAGGATTGATTTAAACACACTTTCCAATGAGAAAGAATTACAAGGATAGTTTTCCCCTAAAGTTCACCCATAGTTTAATCCAATCATTTTGGTGCCATTTTTGGGGAAAGGTATTAAAGGCCTAAAATCATAGCTAGTTGAGTTAGGACTAGTACATTAAGAGGAAAGCCTATATAATTATCGACCTTGTTAAGGTTAATACTCCTTATTTGTGTTGTTATAAATCATATAGGTGCATGAATTGTAGTATGGATAGTAGATGTAGATTTGTTAAAAGGGAGAAAGGAAATAGTTCACAACCTAAAAAATCAAAAAATAAAACAAAACCATCCATTGAGGGAAGTAGCTCTCAAAAGGAAATTTTGAAAATTAAATTACAACCATTAGTTGTGCACACTTCACCTAAGGAAGAATTAGTCAAACCATTAGTTTTACACCCATCACCTGAGAAAGAGTTACCCGAACTAGATATCAAGAAGTGTGTTATTGAGTTGACCATTGTTGAGACCCCTTCTGGTATTCATTCAGAGTCTTTTGAAGAATTACAAAAAAGGGTTGTAAAGTTTTTCCAAGAATCTTATGAGACTAGAGTTGGTCTATCTTTAGGAAATCAAAAGCCATTTAGAACTGTCTTCACCCCTTGGGCATCTCAAGTCATGGTTGATCTCAACAACAACAACAATAACAACAATACGAGAGCATTAGCCCACAAAAACTTGGTCACTTTTGAATTTCCAATTGTGCATCCTAAAGAGGATGCTCTTATGAAAAAATATTCCCCATTCTACTTTACCAACTTTTCATGGTCTTTCTGTTGAGGATCCTGATATGTTCTTATTTGAGTTTGATTTGTTGTTGCACATTTATGACTATAAAATCGATGCATAGAAGCTCAAGCTATTCCCAACCACATTGAAAGATGCAGCCTTATGTTGGTTCATGAACCTTAGAAATATCAAAATGTGGGACGTCATGAAGGAATTATTTTTCAAAAAATACCAAGATATTGTAAAATGAGAGAGGTTTGGGACAAGATCTTCCGTATGACATAGAAAGAAGATGAGATCGTGGAAGATTACCTCGAGCACTTCATGTTTAGCCTAAAAAATTTAGATGAAGTGCTCCATGCCTATTGGTTATTGTCTACTCAGCTAGCCAATCTAACATAGCCACCAAATCCCACACCAATGCCAACCCAACCAAATCCAAATCCTAACAATAAGGCAACACAACCCATGTATAATAATGAGGTAACACATTTATTACTTATCTTATAAATATAGTAGAATTAGATGGAGTTCAATTAAGATCGAGGAAGGCTCATTAGGGGCCCATCATCACTAAAATTCATGAAGAAACTGAAGCAAATCTAGTAAAAGAACCTCCCTTCCCCAATCGATTTCAATTAGAACTAGTACAAAGGGAATTCTCTCAACTTGAATTTAATTTTTTAATGAGTTACACAATGTTAACATCAAGATTCCTTTGTTGCGGGCTATCAAGGACATTTCTGTCTATACAAAAAAAGTTTGAGATCTATGTACTTGAAAGAAAAAGAGGAAGCAATATCCAAAAACCATCCAAGTTATTGGATAGCTAGCAAAACTCATGCTTGGGAACATAACCATTCCTAGCTAGGTGTTTATTGGTAAAGTTATTATTCCTAACACACTTGTTGATTTGGGTGTTGCAATTAATTTTAGGAAAAATGAAACAAAGGAAATATTATCACTGAAGGGACTTAGACCTACTCCCATAGTTCTCCAAATGGTAGATCGATCTTTGGTCAAACCAAAGGGTATGATTGAAGATATATTCCTCTCTATTGATTTGTGGGAATACCCAGCTGACTTTATGGTTTTGTAGCCAAAGATTAAGCTAAGAGGATACCCTTTTATTTGGGATGACCTTGGTTAGTGACTACATATGCATTCATTAATTTCGGTCAGGAAACATGGTCATCACTAATGGTGAGCACACAAAATAGTTGATTTTATACCCACTAGCACAACCCTATTGGAGATGAAGGATCCAGTAAGTCATTTGAAGGAATCAGATTTAAGGATCATCTTATTAGATTGTCATTGAGTTGAAGTTATTAAAATTTTTGTTGATCTATAATTTTGATGATGAATGAATGTGTGTTGTTTTGAAACCCTTGGGATATTTTTGAAGAGTAATTGTGAAGTTAATTAAGCACCTAAAATGTATGCAATGGTATAGATTATGCTACAGACTGTATCATCTTATGGTTTTTATGATTTGTTAGGAAACATTCATTGTTGAAGGTATATGTCCAGATACTAGATAAATTTGATTCATACTTACTAGTTTACCCCTTTATTCTATCTTTTTCTTTTATTTAAAACCCATTGATTTACAAGAACTATTTCGATAAAAGAGTCGAAGCTTGAATCCTTTGTTACCAGCACAGGCCCCTTGAATATTACAGTTGCATGAACCAATTGAGTGACATCAGACAGTTGAGAGCCAACTACCAGAACCTTGGGAGTTAGGCTACTACATGTTGTCTTTCTTTTTCAAGAGAAATAGAGTAGAAATATTATGTTTTAATGTTGTTTGTGTCATTTTAACCATCAATAGGTAGATAGTGACTTGGATGAGTCATTACTAATCTTAACAATTTTCCAAAAATTAGAGATTGAGAAACCTACTGAAGATAACATTCTTGTTAATTTTCTTCAGAATAGATATGCATCTAATGAAATATTTGAAAGCATGATTCTTCATTCAGGTATAAATACTCCTTTTCATTTTGGAAAATTTCCATTGGTAGGTAGTTGATGATCTATTCAACACTTCATCACATTTCATCGATTGCTACCTCATAATTGTCTATATAGTTCATTTTTATTTGTTAGAAATTCTATCAATACACCATCCACTTCACAAGTAATAGCCATTAATTCACCTACACAATCAGAGGCCATGGAGATTTTATCTAATCGCACACTTAATATTAATTCACATTTAACCACTGAACAAATCCAAGATCTCATTGCCATGCTTAGAACTAATAAAGATGGATTTTCTTGGGAATACCAAGATATGTGTGGCATTCATCCTGACACCTACACCCACCATATTTATATTGAAGAAGGTAGTCGTCTAGTTAGGCAACCACAACAACGGCTCAACCCCGTCTTGAGTGAAATAGTTAAAGAGGAGTTACAAAAACTATTAAATGTTGGGTTTATATATCCTATTTCAGATAGTCAATGGGTCTCTCCTCTAGTTGTGGTTCCAAAGAAAAATGGTAAGTGGAGAATTTGTGTTGATTATAGAGCACTTAATAAAGCTAATAAAAAGGATCACTTTCCATTACTATGTATTGATCAAGTGTTGGACACTCTTACAAGTAAAAATTTATTTTCTTTTTTGGATGGGTTCAATAGCTACAACCAGATTCACATAGCACTTGACGACTAGGACAAGACTACCTTCACTTTTCCTTGGGGCACCTTTTCCTATAACATTTTTTTGTTTGGTTTATATAACGCCCCTGCCACTTTTCAAAGGAAAGTTTTGAGCATTTTTACATATCTTGTAAATGATTGTGTTGGGGTGTATATGGATAATTTTACTATCCATGGTAATACTTATGAAGAGGCTAAAAAAAATTTAGAAAAAGGTACTTAGATGTTGTATAGACACTAATTTATCATTAAGTCATGAAAAGTATCATATGCTTATGATAGAGGGGATATTACTTGGTCATTACATTTCTTCCAAGGGTATTCAAGTTGATCTCAAAAATATATAGATCATTCAAGACTTGCCTACACCCACTAGCCAAAAGGATGTGCATAGCCTTTTGGATCATGTAGGGTATTATAGGAGGTTTATCCAAAATTTTAGTAAGATTTCCTTCCCCTTGTTTGCTTTATTAGCAAAAGATGTCATTTTCTCTTGGACACCAAAATGTCAAGAATCCTTCAAAACCATTAAGAACAAGCTTGTTACCACACCAGTACTTAGAGGTTTGAACTGGGAGCTTCCTTTTCATATTCACATTGATGCCTTAGATTGTTCCATGAGAGTTGTTCTTGGATAGAAAGACGATTACCTTTTCTTCTCCATCTACTACATCAACAAGAATTTCATAGGAGCCGAGGTAAACTATACGATAACTGAAAAGGAGTTTCTAATTATTGTTTATGCAATCAATAAGTTTTGTCATTATATTACCGAATATAAAGTGTTTGTTCATACTGATCATTATAAAATTCAATTCTTAATGAATAAACTTGTTGTAACTTTTAGATTTATTAGGTTATTAATTTTGCTTCAAGAATTTGACATTACTATACTTGAAAATCCTGGTCGGGAGAATGTGGTTGTAGACTTTTTGTCCAGGTTACAACAACAAGATGATGAATTGGTTCCAATCGATGACACCTTTCCAGATAAGCATCTCTTTGATATATCAATAAAGAGTTTGTGGTACACTAATATGGTGAATCACTTGGTTACATACAAGCTCCCACCTCATTTCTCTCCAAGGGAATGCCAAAAACTGGTTGGAATCAGTGGTTATTATACTTGGATCAATGGATTGCTCTTCTAACATGGCCTTGACAATATCATGTGTCAGTGTGTGCCCGAAGATGATGTCTTTGACATACTTCACTCATGCCACATAAAACCTTGTAGAGTACATTTTGTTGCTCAGAGGACTACCCAGAAGGTCTTAACTATAAGCTACTATTGGCCTACACTCCACAAGGATTGTAAGTGTTACATTCAACACTATGATAAATTTTAGTGTATGGGATGCCCCACGCGCTTAGATGAAATGCCCCTACATCCTCAGTTGCCCATTGAGCCCTTTTTAAAATGGGTACTTGATTTTGTTGGACCTATCAACCCATCATATCAAACAAGGAATACATCCTTGTGTGCACAAATTATTTAACCAAGTGGATTGAATTTGTTTCTTTAAAGCATGCAAGGGACACCAAGGTAGCTAACTTTCTCTATTCTAAGATTTTTACCTAGTTCGGTGTTCAATGAAAGATAGTCATAGATCAAGGTCCACAATTAACATCCAACCTCATTTCTTCTTTGGTTTTTGAGCATGAGATTCGACATTGTAATTCTTCAACTCATCATCCTCAGGGTAACGGCTAGGTTGAAGTTACCAATAAAGAACTTGAGAACATTCTTACCAAGAAAGTTGCCTCCATAAATGAGATTGGACCACATGAATTCCTGAAGTAGTGTGGGCCTACTACACAATGTGGAAAACCATCATTGGTTTGACACCTTGCAAAATTTTCTATGGTAAGAGAGTTGTTCTGCCTATTGAGTTTGAGGTGAAAACTCTTCACACTGCACTCTAGTTGGGTATGAACTTGACCGATGCACAAAAAGAATAGATTGCACAACTTCACTCACTAGATGAGCTTCACCAACAAGCACTCTTCCACACAGAGATTGTCTAGAAACAACGTTCTCTCTAGCATGATCGTTTCATTTGAAAATGGTCATTTCAGCCAGGCGATTAGGTGCTCTTGTATGACTCTCATTTCTAGGATTTTAAGGGAAATCTCCACACTCAATGGCTCGGGCCTTATGAAATTGAGGTGTTCTATGAAAATGGTGCAGTCAAGCTTCACACTATGGATTTCAACCGCATGGCTCTAGTTGTCAACAATAATCGGTTGAAGTTGTATAAGAGGCCTATTTCAAAGGAGGAATTTGTCTCAAATTTTCCAAAGGAATTCCATCTACTTGATAGGGTTCCTGTGGCATCTTCAAATACCTTTTAAGTACGTTTCAAAATGTATTTACATATTAAAAAGAAAAAGAAAAAAGAGAATAAATAATAAATGATAATAAAAAAAAAAAACAAAAAAAGAGCAATAAAAGATCCAACAATGAAAACCTTCAGGTGTTGTTGGGTACTTAACACTTGAAAACCTGCTTCTAGTGGATGTTAACTATTAAATAAACTTAGTGATGAAAACCTATTTTTTGACACCTCTCGGCAACCTGTTGTTATTAAAAAAAGGAACAAAAAAAGAGAACCAAAGAACAAAAATAATTCCTATCACTTATGTGCTAGGAACTACCTTTTTCCCTTGTTTTCAGTTGGTGCACTTAGGATGGTTTTCACTTTATGTTGTTTGAGGATGACTTTTTGACATCTGGCTCTTCTTTTTCACTTGGGTACCCCACCTTTTTGTATGCTTTATTTTGTCTAGTTATCTTGGGACTCTATTTCTATCATTCCTCGAACAAGACTTCTTGTTTAGTTATTTTTGCAGGTGTTGTTGGTGGTGTTTGTTCCCTTTTCCCTATAATTATTTTACCTACTTCCTAGTGTTTCTACCATCTTGCACGTTCTAAGGACTTTCCATGCTTTCATCTCGACACTCCATCATTTCCAAAAACCCTTTTTCCTCTGTTGATTCCATGATTTTCTTTTACACTCATGTCATTTCCTTGCTTGGATGCCTACTTACCTTCGTTGGTGATTATTTCTACAATTCATTTTCCATGTGGTGGCGTGGCATTTGTGGTACTCCATTTCATATCCTCATACCTTTCTACCTTAGCAGTGTATGTGATAATGCATTTTCTGATGTGCTATCGTCATCTCTCTACGTTGCCCCATTCTCAATTGTGAGCACTGCTTCAATGGCATATTCCAACTGCACCAGCCACGTGACTTGTTAGGATCCATTTTATGTTCCATCGGTCCCTCATGCGTTCACTTCCATGTCAACCTTTGGTACACATGATGACTCGATATTGGTATATTTTGAGTTTTTTCTTTTCTTTGTTATTTTATTTTATGTCTTTTATTTCTTTAATAAATAGTGACATCACCCGAGGATGGGTCACATGCCAACCTAGGGGGAAGTTGTCCAATCATATCCATTTCATATTTGAGATTTTCAAATCAAATCTATACCTATAAGAGAGGGGGACCAACCACTGCAAGGCCCCATGTCACAAAAGGCCAAGAGCAGTATGGCTGCCCTAACTTACCTCAGTTAAAAGGAAGGTTAGGATAGGCATGATGAAAGTGATGAGAACTGTCGGTCCTTCGATCACCCTGGAAACCTGAGAGTTGGAGGGAGACTAGACAAGTCAATCTTTAAGGTTAACTCTATGTCTCAGGTAGATCTCTGTCAGAGGACAAAAGTGTAGTTCTAGGATGACAACATGGTGTGCTAGAGTCTCGTAGGTGTGTTGGCATCCGTACTACCAAAAAACCAGAGAGATGAGGTTTAAGCCCTAAGAAATGAATACTATCCTAATTTAGAAGTTTCTAGAATGACATAATAATTTTAAGAAGAGTGAAACATTAAAATTAATGTGATAAAGGAGATAGATTACCACAAGGATGGCAAAGGCGATTTCACACAACAACCTTCTTGCCATCTTGCTCCAAGATCTCTCCATCTACACATAGAAAAGAGGGAAAATGTTGGGGGGCTGTTTAGGGGTTTGCCTCAATCAGACCCCCATTTTGGTGTTTCCACCTCCATGGATAGCCAACTTTGCAATGATAGAAATAATGATAAAGAAGAGAATACAAGCTACATAAATAAAAGAAACTACAAAATAGTACTTGCTTACTCAACCAAATGATAGAGAAGATAAGAGGAGCTTACCACCTCTGTCCAAAGTGCTCAAGGCTAGTGGAGGAGAAAATGAGAGGAACTCAAGCCTCTATTGCAATGGTCTTTGTCCTGCGCTCATGCTATCGGAGTGATAAAGTGGTAGATTTATGCTATGGAGTATGAAGTTCTTCTACAAAGCTTGTGGATACTTGAAAGAGTGGAGAAAATGTGAAGAGATGAACTCAAGATCTTGCAAAACTCCCTGAATGAATGAGAGAATAAAGAATATGAAGGAAGGAGATGAAAACAGCCATATTCAAGTTAGCCAACTGAAGAGGGGCATTACACTTCGACTTCCAATAGGAAGTGTAACGTCTTTGCAAACTCCAACCGTAGGAATCTACCAGGGACATAAGCACGTCATGTGAACGTCTATGCACCGCGTGGGCACTCATGACATAAATTCCTCCACTGACACACAAAGTAGGTGCCAAGTGTGGTGTGAGTAGTGGGCTTAAGTGGAATTAAAGTGTAAGGGGGTAAAGGGGAATTTTCATTAGGGGTGAAAATTCATGACTATACAATACCATATTCATTTTATTTAGATTTTGTCAATTTATATCTATCTAGCATGTTGTAAACCTTTATTACCCTACCTCGACTATTTCATAACATTATTACCCTATCATTATTTATGTAAACCATAACCTACCATAATTATCATTACAAACCACTATCCAAACTTAGTTATCTTCTACTTACCTACAATTTTTACCTCATCTAATATTCGTAAAACATTTTTAAACTATTCCCAATACTTTGTTCCTTCCCCGTGGTAGTTCCTACATTCGTTACCTGGTTTTATCTACACAGTATTTTGGTTTGAAGACAACACACTATTCCAGGTTGAGAGAACCTTCTGGTAGCATAATGGTAGGAGATCACCGCCACCATTTTTATCCTACAACTATGGATGAATTGAGGGCTTCGGTAGTTGCCGAAGTGTATAAAATTTTTAAACAGGTAGTGTGGGATACATATTTCAAGAGACTAAGGGGGTGTGATGAAAAGCTTGCAAGAGAGTTTGAAATGACATGTCGTAGAAAATGAGCATGGGTTCATTCTTTGTAAATTATTTTCATGGTGGAGGCCATAGCAACTATCTCTAGCTTACCACTCATAGGAGAGTACTATTTCCCTCATTATTCAAAGTGGGTGCAAGATCTTAAATCCCTTCATAAGAATTTTGTGTGACGAGGAGAGTCTATTGATGTAGTATCTGGGCAAGGAACGAAGTTGGCCCCACTCTACCTCCTTGGAATGATGTAACAAATTTTATTATCCAATACATAACTTGTGAAGGTAGGTACATGTATGTATATGCTAAAATTTTCTAACTCATGATGCCTTTACGATACAATTTGCTTGTAAATGTTATATTCTTCCTTTATTCCTCTATAACCCAAATGACAAAAGCAGTTTAGAAAGGAATTAAGAATTCCTTAGCCCATCATGGGCTCATTAAATAGTTGATTGTGAGGGAATTAAATAAGTTTTTTCCTCCAAGGGATTGGGATTCATTTTGTTGGAGATGATACCCCTGAAAACTCTGTTGAGGAAAACCTCACTAACACCCTAGAAAATTCTGATAATAAGGTCTCTTCCAATGTAGATAAATCTCCTTGAAATTATGAGAAAGAGGTGTTGGCATATGGATTCTATTGTTGTCATTGATGGCAACCTAAAGTCATGCATTTGGTCCACAATTTAGTATTGGTTCATACTGGTAGAACAAAATGAAGAACAAGGCATCTGGTTAAACCTGAGTCTATCGATCAATGTACATTATCTCCTTACTAGTTCATTTTGTGCATCTCAGGGAAGATATTTGGGTATCTATAATACCTTACTCTATAGTTTTGTGGCTATGTATTCACTGGTATATGATCTAGGAGATCTGATGCACTAATTTTCTGGTTATCTATGCTAGAAGGCAGACGTGGCAAAATTAGTCATTGTGGATGTTTAAGAAGTAATTTGATAAATGTTTCTATGTTTGAATATGTTTATTTGGGTCCTTACTATTCTTTAACCAACTATGGGTGGTGTGCATAAAGAATTAGTGGTGAATTTATCCGACAGTTGAAAAGTATTTTATGTTTTATGTAAGTCGACATATGAATGATCAAATCTTTGATTATAGACATATATATAAGATCGGTTGTATCATTTTGGAGAAGTGAATGTGTATTATGTGAAGTATATAAGTAAGTGATGCAAAATTCAGAAGAATGGTGGTCTGAATTCATTTGTGCATGGATTTTTGTTGTGAATTGTAGAGAAGAGCAAAGAAGAGCAGAGCGAAGAGAAGAATCAGACAAAAGGTCCAGAATCTGATCCATGAGCCTAACCAGAACTGTAACTTGGCATAATTAGATGTTACTACTTCATTTCAACCCTTCATATGTTTTTAATCTGAACTTTTGTAAGGCGGTGAGCCTTTATATTGAGCAGTGAGCTCCAAGCAGTGTGCCTGAATGCAAGTGCATTCCCTTTTGTAAAACTTATATTTGAGTATTCAAATTGTGGATTAACCTCACCCGTGGTTTTTCCCCTGACAAGGTTTCCACATAAAAATCCTTTTGTTATGGTTTTGTGGATGATTACTTTGTGTGTTTGCATCTTTCTTTGGTTTAATGTTGAAATGATTTAATTATTAGATTAATAAAGTTTAGATTTACAGAACACTGATTCACCCCCCCTCTCAATGTTCCCTTGAGTCCAACAATTGGTATTAGAGCATCTGGTTCCTTAGGAGAATTTTAGCAGCTTGAAGTGGATCTTGGAATGTAATGGACTCTGGTAGTCTTTAGCAGCAGCTTGTGGTGGCACTTGATGACCTTGATCAGTCTAAAGCAGAAGTCCGGGAATTGAAAGAAAATCGTAAGGATGCTGAGAAATTCATTCAAACATTGAAGGATCAGATTGTTAAATCCAAGGAAAAGAGGAAAGATCTCTATGATTAGATTAAGAAAGAACATGGATGATGCTCACCTGAATCAAACCTTGAAGGAAATAATTGAAGAATGTGAAAAGCTTGCTAGAAACAATGCTACCCTAAAACATGAAATGCAATCTATGGTGATGAAACTAACTAAGGAGATTAAAGAAAGGAAGAAGAATGAGAGTTTTGCCCAGTCCTTAAAATAAATATCTGATGAATGAAAAAGATCAAATGGAGAATTCATTTAGTTGGAAAGTGAATTGCAACAATCCAGAAACAATG
Source organism: Sequoiadendron giganteum (assembly GCA_007115665.2). Lineage (NCBI taxonomy): Eukaryota > Viridiplantae > Streptophyta > Pinopsida > Cupressales > Cupressaceae > Sequoiadendron > Sequoiadendron giganteum. The sequence continues at coordinate 388,775,810 of CM021103.1, read as the reverse complement.
AAGAAGAACTCGAAAAATAGCTTATTATTCTCAGAGATGAACTTGCTACTAAAAATGAATACAAGGAGAAGTTTAAGATTAGTTTTGTTAAGATTGATAAGCTGACTCAAGGACAAAAGAATGCTAAAGACAAACGAGGTCTTGGATATGAGAAAGGAGAAATTTTTGGATCTAGACAAAGAAATTTCAAGCAAGGAAACCAGACGAACAAAGGTGGAAGGAATCCAATAAGACAACCTAATGCTCAAAAGTTTAATGGATATTGTTTTTCTTGCAATAAATTTGGTCATATGGCTGCTTCATGTAGAAGTAAAATGAAATCAAGTAATCCATCATTCTTTGGTCATTGTCTCAATTGCAAAAAGGTTTTTCATAAATCAATTGAATGTAGAAATGTTTCAAAGTACTTTGTCAATAGAAAGAATGTTGAATTTTATACCTGTGGAAGAATTGGGAATATTGCTAATCAATGCAGATCAAGGAGAAATAAATGGAATGATTGGTCTAGATAAGGAACTATTGTGTGTTACAATTACGACAGATACGGTCACATTGCAAGATTTTTCAAAAACAAAAATGTGGGTAAAAGAGGTCTGGTATACAAAGACGGAAATGCACAAAAAAATGGTAAAGAAAAAGGAAAAATGATTATGGATTAAATAAGAGATGAGATGAAGAAGACATGGGTAAGGAAGAACAAATCTAATGCTGGAATTGCAATTGCATCGGAACTTGCTTTTGGTAATTCCTCTAAAAATTGATCTCAGGCCATTGGCCCAAGGGAGTTTTTCAAAGAAAATCCTTATTTCCCTATCTGAAAGGTGGTACCGGATCATGAGAATATTGTCAAAAAGTGTATTAATGATCTATAGAGGCTTTGGAAAACACTCACAAGGAAACTTAAAGAAATCATAGGTTTGTAAAAAAAAATTCTCTTGTTGTCTGAGAAAACAAAGTATCTAGAAAACCTAGGGCAAAGGAATTTATTACAAGTGTGTGAACTATAAAAGACATGTTGAAACTCTCATTTGTCACTTTTCATCAAAGAAGAGAAGGAGGAAAGCGGTTTGCAGTAGAATTTTGGAGTGAAGTAAATTCAGCGATGAATCTCGTAATCAATCAGGTATTTCAGTTGTTTTGGAATTTCCATATATTTTGGTGTGCGGTTGTACAAAAGGGAAAAATGGAATAAATTAAAGGGTCAATCAATTTAGATGAATACAATAGTGAAAATATTAGAGCCATAATAAATTTGTTGTCTCCCGATGAATTGAAATGGGTAAAAGAAGCCAAACACAAGAATTTGGACATTTGGAATGAGTTTCCCTATTTCAAGAATGCGGAACTTGTTAAATTCATTTTGAACAGATTAAATGATGACATTTTGGTTTTGGACAAACCCTACATCATTTTGAAAGAAGTAATTGGAAATCTAACTGGATTATGCAAAATTGGGGATATATCGAGAAAGAAATCCATCTGAAATAAAGAAGTCAAAACCCTAACTGGAGTTATTGGAGATCAAAGGGCATTGATAATCTTGACAATCAAAAAATATGTGACAAGGTACATTGTGCATGGTGTATCATATAAATCTTTTAGAAAAAAAGAAGGAGAAACTTCGACTGGTGCAGTCTACATCTCACACAAAATGATAATTGAATGTCAAGACTTTGATCTTTGAGGTCTATTAAAGGATCAACTAATGGAAAATGTGTAATTAACGAAGATGACAAATTACCCTTTTAGGTTTGGTACTCTGGTCATATGTTTGGTAATGTATTTTTTTATTTTTTTACCAATGAACAACAATGTGGTGTGGAAATTAAATGAACCGGTGTGCAAAAAAATATACACCCACTCTAAGAATTTGGCTAATTGTGATCAAGAATTTGAAAATTTCTTTAAGAATTTGCTAAGAAAGTTAAGTTCAGTTGGTATTTCTCTTCCGGTAAAAGCACTTGAAGTTGCTTCCTCTTCTGATGGGATGGACAGAAAGAAGAAAATAGAAAAATAAATTGGTGTTTGTATTCCTCTGGAATGCAAGATTCTAAAAAATTGAAGGAAAAGGAAAGGAACAGGAAATTATGGATATACTAGATGAGGAATGCGATGAGGAAACTGAGGAAATATAGGGAAAATAGAGGGAATCAGATGAATCAAAAAAAGAAAAGGAAATAATAGAAGCAAGTGAAGAAGAAGATGACTTGACAAAAGAGAAGATACAACAACTTCTTCACAAGGAAGGTGGAATGCAAAAACTTGCTCAGTTATGGTCTATAAGACCCTCATATGATCAGGATATGATCTTAAGTGTTTTGAGTGATCATATTATACACAGTCAGATCAAACTGGAGAACTTGCAGAATATTTTACCTGAAGAAATGATTGAATGCATTAAGAAAACTGTGGACTCTGAGTTTCAAAACAAAGAAGAAGGAGAATTAATCTCTCATTTGAAGGGACAGTTCAAGCTATCACTCCCCAAGTTGAAAAAGAGGATGAATGAGCTAAGGCAATGCATAAGTGCAACAAATAACATCTACAACTATTGCATCTGTTGGCCTCATGCAGTTGGGAAATATAAAGACAAGTTGGAGCAAATTGAAACAGAATTCAATGGGATTGGAAAAAGATTTGATATGTTTCAAGATTAGGATGGAAAAATCAAGAAAAGAATTCAAGAATTGTAGTCAAAGCACACAAAAGTTAAGCTCACTAAAAACACACTTGTGGACACTTTTTGGAAAGTGAAGGACCTAACTGAATGCAAACTGGAACAGATGGTTGAGATACTAAGGAAAGGTGAAAAGTTAGAAGATGTGATCACAATTATGGAATCTCTCACTGAGATTGTCAACAGGACATCTAAGAATAATAGTATGATCATAATCATTGGGATTGCAATAGATGCTTGGAAGAAGTTCCTTTCGGAGATGAAGGTGAATCACAAGATAATTTTCTAAGTTGCAGTTGTTCTTTTTCAAAATTTTGAAGTTTTGGTTATATTTGAAAAAGGGGGAGAGAAAGCAACACAAGTTTTGTCAATTGTTGGCATATCTTTTTCATTGATGTCAAAGGGGGAGAGAAAGCAGTTAAAAGTGCCTCATCAATCTAAGGGGGAGCTATGTTTTGTAATTTTGAAGTTTAGCAGCATATTCATATTTTGACACTTAGTCATTTTTCACTAAGTGTTGCCATCAATGCCAAAGGGGGAGATTGTTTGGAATATGGCTTATAGTGTTGTCATTGATGGCAACCTAAATTCATGCATCTGGTCCATAATTTAGTATTGGTTCATACTGGCAGAACATAATGAAGAACAAGGCATCCGATTAAACCTAAGTCTATCAATCAATGTACATTATTTTCTTATCAGTTTGTGTTGCACATCTCATAGAATATATTTGGGTATCTATAATACCTTACTCTATAGTTTTGTGGCTACACATTCACTAGTGTACAATCTAGGAGATCCGGTACACTAATTTTTTGGTTATCTGTGCTAGAAGGCCGAACTAGCGAAATTAGTCATTGCAGATGTTTAAGAAGTAATTTGATAAATGTTTATATGTTCGAATACATTTATTTGGGTCCTCACTATGCTTTAAAGGACTATGGGTGGTGCGCATAAAGAATTAGTGGTGAATTTAGCCGACAATTGAAAATTATTTTATGTTTTATCTAAGCCGACATATGAATGATCAAATCTTTTATTATGGATATATATATGAGATTGGTTGTATCATTTTGGAGAATAAAATGTGTAGTATGTGAAGTATATAAGTAAGTGATTCAAATTTAGAAGGATAGTGGTCTGAATTCATCTATGCATGGATTTGTGTTGCAAATTGCCAGATGTGCAGATGGAAGAGCAGAATCAGATAGAAGGTTTAGAATCTGATCCATGAGCCTAACCGGAACTGTAACTTGGCATAAGTAGATGATACTACTTCATTTCAACCCTTCAGATGGTTTTAATTTGAACTTGTATAAAGCAGTGAGCCTTTATATTGAGCAGTGAGCTCTAGGCAGTGTCCCTGAATGCAAGTGCATTCCCTTTTGTAAAACTTATATTTGAGTACTCAAATTATGGATTAACCTCCACCGTGGTTTTTCCCCTAATAGGGTTTCCATGTAAAAATACTTATTTTATGGTGTTGTGGATGATTACTTTGTGTGTTTGCATCTTTCTTTAGTTTAATGTTGAAATGGTTTAATTATCAAATTAATAAAGTTCAGATTTACAGAACACTGATTCACCCCCACCCCCCCCCCTCTCAATGTTCCCTTGACTCCAACAAAAGGAATATGAAAGATACAAGTTTGAACAAGGGTAATAAAGATGAAAATTATTTTGATGAGGGTTCTAAATCGAATTTCCCTAGCTCCTCAAAGAAAAGGGTTTCTCTGAAACATACTAAACAAACCCTAGGGTCATGCAATAAACAGGCCAAGAAATTAAGTGCTAAAAATGTAAGTGTTAAAAATTTTGAGACTAGTACACCAAAATCTAGAGGTAAGAAGAAACTATATATTGGGTTGACCTCGGGTAATGTTTCAGAAGTTTCTCATTATAAGGGAAAATCGCCAGCTATTACAATGGATAAATTAGCTAACTTGGCTAATGTAGCTGGTGATGTTCTGAGCCTTGAGAAAACTAGTGAATTTGGTGACTTGAAAATCTTGGCTACAATCTTTCATAAAACTTAAAAGACAAAAGTAGCCTCTAGGGAGCTAAGGAGTAAAAGAAGGAAGACATAAGAAAAGTCTATGGACTCTAAAATAGATAAAAAGGAGCTTGAGAAAGACACTGAATTGCCTCAACAAAATTCTCTAATTTAAAAGACATGTTAGTTTCCAAAGAGGGTATTCATGATGAAAATACCATCCAGGATGAGCCTATGCCAATTGAACAAGCAAGTGATGATAAACTAGAAAACTTTGTAGAATAGGGAATTGGTGAATTTGAAACCCCTCAAACTGAAAAATTAGGAAGTAGGACGAGAATTTTAAGAGGAGAGAGAAAATGAGGCAGAGGAAGAATTTGAAGAAGAGCATCCCATGTTAACAAATGAAGGGATTCATTACTTGCAGGACCTAGTAACCAAGTTAATTGAGGAGAATTGAGCTATACAAGAATAGGTCTGAGATGTAGGGTCACTTAATTCTTCACAAGCAACAGAGATTGATCAGCTTAAGGCAGCACTTGAGCAAGGAAAACCCATAAATTCCTCTCTTATTCCCATTCAGGAACATGAAGATCATATACATGCACTCAAATAGACGTGGGTTAAAGAGATTTCCAACATAATGCACAAACTATATGATTTGTATCCTATGTATTTTTGCATGAGGACATCCAAAAACCTAAGTTGGGGGGAAATGATGAGGGCAAAATGTGTCCTTATTTTTACCTTTTATTTACCCTTTTTCCTTTTTGTTCCTATAGAATCCCTTGCCATTCCTTTCACTATTTGTTAATTAAGTAAGGATATTTAGTAAAATGCAAAGAAATAATAAAAAATTGTGGATATATAAAAACCTTTAATTATTTACTAATTATCTTCATGATTATGATAAACATGGGATAATTAGGTGGATGGTGCGTGGAAGCAAGAGGAGCATCGATGGAATGAAGACAAAGTCGTTTTTGAGTAATATGTCACTTTTGATTAAGATCGATCTAAGTTAGTGTTTTTTGGAACGGTGTTGAATTCTATAGTCTATTTCTAAGAAGATTTTAAGGTTGTTATCCATAGGCCACACCAGCCAAAATAGTCATACGCTTTTTAATCAGTATTAGTTATAAACTCAGTGACATATAATCTCTATAAGTTGTTTTGATTTGAAAAGATAGGGATTTGAAATATCATTTGCATGAATATTGAGTAATCACTAGATAATCGGAGAAGGTAGGGCCCACTTCCTCGATTGCCTGGTGATTTGTTGTACAATTAGTGTGTTGTGTGGTAATGAGATTCTTTAGTTTTAAATTTGTTTTAAATCTTTAATCATTGTGTTAATCTGAAATTGTTCAATGTGTTGTTAATTATTATTTTATGTATTATTAATCGAAGTGTTTCTTACTACAGGTGTATTTAGTTTGGTAGATTACTTTTCAATCAAGTTTAATCAATGTATTTGTTGTCATGTAAATTTAATTTAGCAGATTATTTTAGACAATGTTAATCAAATTTCTTATTAATACACATGGACTGGATTTATCACTTTACATTTCAATTTCAATATTTATTCGTCTTCTGATAGTTTAGTTTTAGTGAGAATTATTAGTTATGTTTTACTGTTTAATTATAATCTACTTTTTGTTACGAATTTTTCCTAGCATAGGTTCCTATCACACAGTTTACAGGAAGTCTAAAAACTAGATTTCTAAATGAAAAAAGGTTACATGTAGTTTTATCCATCCACACTTAGCTCACTAGGTTAAGCCCTTAAGCAAACATTCCTAGTATCTTTCATAAGTTTATGTCCCCCCGAATTGACAATTAAGGAATAAACCGAGGAAACATCCATAAAATTCTCAAGGATTGATTTAAACATACTTGTCAATGAGATAGAATTACAAGGATAGTTTTCCCCTAAATTTCACCCATGGTTTAATCCAATCAACCAGCATCTTCTCTAACATAGTAACTTCTTTTAATCATCTTTCCTGTGTTCTCATTACTTTTATTGTTCACATCTTTGTTTGGACATCTTGAAGCATAATGACCTATATTTCCATAGCTTGTGTTCTCATTATTTTTATTGTTCACATCTTTGTTTGGACATCTTGAAGCATAATGACCTATATTTACATAGCTAAAATATTTCAAAGGTAGTTTACCTTTGTACTTATCAGTGCCCTTTTTCATCCTTCTTACAAAGTTAGTTTCCACATCATCAAGATCTCTATTTTAATCTTCAACCTTTTCTGATTTTCCAGTATGCAAAGAATTCTCCGCTTTTGTACCATTTTTCAAACCAAGTTTTCTTATTTCAAATGAAGTTAGTGCACCAAGAAACTAAACTCTAGAATAAGTATTAAAATTTACAAATTTATCAATAATAGATACCTTTTCATTGTAAGAATCAAGAAGATATATTAGAACTTTCTTTACCACCCTAGATTCTTTGACTTGTGTGCCAAGACCTCTCCTAGCACTTACCATCTCATCAACCCTTTGCATGTAAATTTTAATTGTTTCATCTTCAAACATGTTCATAGGGTCTCAAATTGTACCTTTATATTTTTCAACTTTTCTTGTTTAACCTTATTATCTACTTCATCAATGCTCTCTAGCTTGTCCCAAACTTCTTTAGTAGTCTTCAAGCTCATAACTTTTACTATTTCAGAATTTGAAATTCAAAAGAAAAAATCTTGTCTTACCATTTATTTTATGGCCCTTGATCTCATCACTTGTGCTTGGACCATTTATAAGTGCATCATATTGAGTCTTTATTGCCTTTTCAATCTCATACCCATGGGATTCCAAATATCCTTCCATTTTTATCTTCTAGAATGCATAGTATGTGTCATCAAACTTAAGGAAATCTAACTTGTTCATCGCCTTGGATCTACCTCAAGAGATTAAGCTCTTCTCCAAGGAACCTTTCTTTGATACCAATTGTTGAACGAACAATACAAGTGAGAGGGGGGATGAATCAGTTGTATCAAATTAAAACATTAAAACCCTCAATAGTAATCAGATCCATAGGCATTCATTAAACCCTTATTCTATTAAATTGATTAATCATGAAATGAAAATAATATAAATTGAAACAAAAACACCATACATAAGAGAACACCTTATTTACATGGAAAGCCTAATGAGGGAAAAACCATGGTAAGGATTATCTCACAATATAAGTAATTAAAAAACCGGTACAAGGACTTACTATTAGAATAGGACACATTGTCCAATAAGGCTCACAGCCAAAGCTCGTTGCTTATAATATGAAAAGAAGATAGAAGAGAAATATTATAAAAAGAACACTATCTCAATGCAATAAGGAATCCACCATAATTACTCCAACACTCTTGCAGCCTTGATTGAAAGATTGAGGACGCCTTCAGCTCACTGCTTTCAAAAGTCCAACACTTTGAAGTTTGCATTGCTCTACTCAAATTTGCATCTACACTTTTGTAATTCGCACCACATTCATCACTCACATCTATCTTTCCTCTATCTTAAGATCTTCCTACAACACCACTCTTATTTATACCATCCTCAACCTTGAAAATATTTTCCAAGGTCGGAAACACATCCTGTACATTTACAATTTTAAATTAGGTCAGCACCCAAACATTTGCATGATGGATAGGAATGAAGGTGACCCATATAAATCTTTAGTTAGGACCCAATTTTTTCCTAACACACCTCAACATGCTTCCACAAACTTCAAAACAACTTCGCATATAGTGTTAACACTAGGTCATCCTTTACCCATGCTAAACACCATAAAACTATTAAGTACATGCTTCTCACTTGATCAAGATGGTACATGGACCACACAAATATCTTTTACATTATCTAGAACAATCCACAAACCACCTGAGATCCAACAAAGAATTTTTCCAAACTTGCATCATAGAAATACTTCAACCCAGAACATCCAATTAACCTTATATGCATACTGACGCATGAAAACACATTGTACTACACTAAATTAAGAAAAAAACTTGAATTTTAAAAGATATAAACAACATAAAAAAATTCCCAAATCTACATAACCTGAAACCAAACTATGGATAAATGTGGAGCAAATACATTTCTCCTAGACCATAGTAAACAACACTGAAAACCTAGTTCACACACTAGTGAACATATCTCACTCTACACAATGATCTAGAAACCCAAACTTTGGATGTAGAAACTAATGACAACCCTAAACAACATATCAGATACACACAGGAACAACATCAACATAGAATAAATGCATAGTACATCTTGGAGCATGTTCTGAACACTTGCACAACACTGTTTTTTATATTTATCAAATTTTCTCAAAAGCACTTGGAAACCAAGCACTAGAGACACCATCTCAGCACATTACTTTATTACAACACATCTCCAAATACTACAACATAAATATAGCTCCACGCACTCACAACACTTCCTCAATACATAGTTGACATCAATGAAAACACTAGCTTGTCGACATCAATGACAACACTTTCATACTTGAAACAAATATGCAATGCTTCAAAAAATGAACATAATTGTACTACATATTTGATGGTTTTCAATAGTGAAATGCAACAATTTTTCCATGAAATTGCAATAAATGAAGCAAAATGACACTTTTCTTGCACATACAATAATTATTTTTCAGAAATTCAAAGTGCAGTTTTAATAGCAGAATTATAATGAAAAAATAGACACAAAAATGCACCCAAAAACTTTCTAGGATAGTTGTTCAAGGAAATATTCACCCAAGGGTGAATGGGTCCTTGTACAGAGGTTAAAAAAATTAAAATCTAAGTTTTCAAGTTACTGTGTAGGTTCCTTGTTTCAGGTTTCAAATTGTGGTTTTTGTGACAAATTTTTCCAAATTTTGGTGTCTAAATGCAAGTCCAATAAAGGAAAAAATTAAAAAAAGATAACTTTTTAATGCAATTTTGACTAAATTTTCTAATGTAAATTACTAAAATTACACTAATATTCAAGTACTATGCATAATCAATGTAATATGTTTGCATTTTTTTGGATTTTTCAGATTTTAACAATGCGAAATGCAAATTTAAAACCCTAGATGAAATGAAAACTAATGCAATTTTGACAACCCTATATGAAATGCAAACTAATGCAATGCAATGCAAACTAATGCAAATCCTAGATCTAGGGTTTGAATGACCTCTAATTTCAAAATTTTAGTTGTACAATGTCGGGTTCACCAAAGTGAAACATAGAAAAAGGTAAGTGGGTGATCCAAAATGGAATGATTAAATGGATATATGATGCACATACCTTTCTTTTATTTTGGTTAGGAAATGAGATCTCCAAAGGTAGGGTTGAATTTCAACCTTTAGTTGAGTCAACCCTATTTGGGGATCTGTTGTTTTCCTTATGACATAAAATGGTAGAATATGATTGAAATGCACTTTGGGGAGATAAACTAAAAATGATTAATCAGCTAAATTATGTGAAGTAAAACTTGAAATGTAGATTTAAAGGATAGCATAGACGTAAACACCAGCTTGCAAGTAGATTCGGGAAATGCAGAACATAACAAAATTACTTAAACAAGTGGGTTTCAAGACATGTATTAGGAATCATTTTCCCAAGGGTAAATGGGTCTTTGTACAAGGTTTTTCCTCAACTTCAAGGGTCCTCTGGTGCAAGATCTAGGATTTTGTTTTCCCTAGGTTTAACTATTAGAAAGTTAGAAATAAATTTGGGATCTAAGTCTTCATGGATTGACAAAAATGTTGACAACTTTGACAACTTTGCATAATTGCACTTTTGATCCAATTTCAATCCTTCTTCACTTACAAATCTTCAGACATAAAGAGAGGAGAAAAATGTTTATTTTTGGTGGAAAGGGTTTGCCTTGGTTAAATCCTAGTTTGGTAATTAAACCTTGATAATGGAATAATGATAAAATAAAGGAAATTATGAATGAACAAAGCTTGTTACACCTCACCAAACCCTTTAGTGGTTTCCCTTAGGGGACTGAAGTCTAACACATCTCTCTAAGGATTGGATCTTGCATGAAATGGCTTGATTTCTTGAAACTTGAAACCTACATCATAATGTTAGCTCAAAAACATGCATGAACACACATAAATCTTGACATCATGATAGGATCTGGAATGTTGTAATAAATGACTAATAAATATACCTTCCAATGCTCTTGACAATAGTCTTTTCTCTTGTGAATCTTCCTTAATGTTGCTTAGTTTGAATTGATAAAATAATTGTATTTATAGGTTTTTCCTTAATTACCCAACAATTAAACACCACAAGCCAACCTTTTCAATTTGAATCTAGATAATTAAAATGCCACCAAAAACATATTAAAAAATGGGTTATGAGACTTAAGGGGGGCCCACTCGCCCTTGGGTGAATGGGTCCTAGGCCGTAAACCTAGAACACATATTTTTCAAGATGTTTAATTAAGTTTATGCATTGATTAAATGTGGGTTTCCCTTTTGGAAAAAAAAATTAACTAGGCTTTTGCATGCTTAATTGTGCCAATAAAAGGCTTAATTAAGTCCAATTAATTAAGGGGATGCAAACATAGTGTGAAAATGTAAGGGTGTACATTTTTCTACACTACAATTCATAGTTGTGTATACATATATATCTATATTTTTAATAATCAATATTAGCTATGTGGTCGGTGACCCATAAATTTGATATAAGTTATATCAAATAATAGCCAATGAAAAAAACAAATATTTAACACTCTAAAACTATTATAGTCTATCTTTTGGCCGCCTAGCCACAAATTCAAAACAATATTTAAGATTCCTTCAACAAGAAGATAATTTTAGGCAGTGAAGGATCCTCGAATATCTTCTCCACTTGACCTCCATGCGTACCTTTTCCATGGGACCAAAACAAATTCTTAGTGTTTAGTTTAATCCTATAATTTACCAGAAAATATAGATTAATTTCTTGATGAATTTAGAAATATAGATTACCTTTTTATCCTTTTAGCATAGTAAATAATTCTCATTTCCTTATGGTAATTAATGAAAAAGGATTAAAAGAAAGAAATTTAGAAAGAGACCTAGGAAAGATAATTTGGAAGGTTTTGTTGTCATTGATGTCAATAGATCTTTTTTGTTGCATAGGTGTTAATAGTTCTATGGGGAGATTGTTGGAAGTTTAGTAGAATTATGTTGTCATTAGTAGTATCACTGATGTCAACCTCTAGTGTTTCTTTGATGATCATGTGTTGGTGATGTTCAACCTTTTGTGTGGTTGAGTTGTTGTAGAAAGTGTTCCAAATACTGATAATGTGTTTATGGTGCTTGTTTTCCAAGTGCTTTTGAGAAAATTTGAATAAAAGAGGAAACAATATGGTGAAGAGTGTTCAGTGTGATGGAGTAGTTTTTAGTGTTTTTATTTGAATTTCTTCATGGATAAAGTTCTACCTATGTTGTTGAAATATGTTGATCAGAGGTGTTCAAAGGTGTTATATCTAGAGTTTCAAGTTTTGGATCATTGTGCAGAGAAACTTGTGTTCACCAGTGTGTGAGCTATGTTGTAGTGTTATCTAGGAGAAATGGTTTTTCTTCGCATTTCCCTATAGTTTGGTTTTTGGTGTTACGGATTTGTAAGTGTGCTCATATTGCTAATATCTATCTCTAGTTTTTTTTTTTTGTGTTTTGGTGCTCCATAAGGTTGGATTCAAGTGTTACAGTGTGTAGAAGATAAGATGGTTGTGCATAATGAATATGTTCTTCTGGTGTATGATGTTACGAAGGATTTTTTGGATTTCAAGGTGTTGATGGAATATGCAGGAGTTTTAGAGATGTCTCTGCGACATTCCAAAACACCGATAGAGTACCTTGTTAGCAGGAGGTTGCACCATTACCGAGACATTGGATAATGTCTCCTCAACACCCCGACAAGGCTTCATATCAGAGAGACCCAGATGCTTCATCGAGACATTGTGAAATGTCTCTTCGACATGTTGATAGAAGTTCTGAACGTTCTTGTCGATGTGACTTCGGGTGGTTGTCGTGACTTTGGGAAATGCCTCTTTGACAAGCCAATAAGCTTATAGCTTATGAAGGTAAAGTAACAGTGGGGACCACATCAACCTATGTGAACTTCATCAGTATGACATCCTCATATCGGTGAGAGTCAACTTGTTGTCTCACAGATATGCTGATACATGGTAAACTTTTTGAGCAAAAAAGAGGACATCGATGAGACATTTGTGTATCAGTGGGAGAATCTGAAATCTCTCATAGACATGGCGATGGACTTGGTTGATATTGTATCAAGAGAATTATGTATCAGTGTGAATCGAACAGATTGTTGAGAGATTTGAGTTTGTCTCTTCGACATGGCCCTATATGGTAACTGTTGTGTGATAGTTTACGATTGGATATAGGAACTAAAATGATTGGTTTTCCCATATGGTCTTAGATGTAGAATGAATGGATTACTTCATGGTAATGTTGAATGTGAAATGGATTGAGTAGCGATCATGTTGTAGAGTTCAATGCATGAACAAGGTTGATCAGGGAAATGTTATGTTGCTTGAGTTGACATTGTAATTTGACATCTGAAGAGCACGAGTCTGTAACTTTGTATGTGAACACTATTTACTGCAGTACAAAGTGACTTTGCTTAGTGTGTGGTTTTTTCTCCCATAAGGGTTTTCCCACGTTAAATATTGGTGTTCAATTCTATTTATGATTCTAATTGTCTATTATGTTTCAATTGTGCATCTTTAATGAACTGTAATTTAAATTGAACCTTACTATCTGCATTCTCCTCTTAGAATTAGAATTAGGAAAGTAATTTCACACTTATGCTTTCCTTATAAGGTGTTTACAATAATTGAAAATATTCTTAGGTGTTTTTTGAAGCATGGTGTGGTGTGTATGTGTGGATTTATGTCTAAGTTAATGTGTGATGTGGCTCACCTTCATTCCTCTCCACCACGAGAATATTTGGTATTGACCTAATTTGAATTTGCATGTTTGAGGTGCATAGCTAACCATGCGAATTGCTTTCAAGGTTGAAGATGGTATATATGTTTGTTGAGTTGATAGAGGATGGTGTGTATGAAATTGTGTGATGTGAATTAAGATGGGAAGTGTGAAAGTGTGAAGTTTAGTATGAGCGTTAATGACTAAGACTACTGTAAGTAGTGAGCGAAGGTGTCTACATTCTATAGAGAGAGTGTGAATGTTCTAGTGAACCAGTGGTGGAAATTTTTTGTTGCTCTGAGATGTATTTATCATTGTAACAATCTTATTTCTTCTTTCTAATCTAGAAATGAGCCATTAGCAGTGAGCCCTCCAATAGTGAACCTATTGTATTCACTGTTGCAATTACTTTATATTGTGAACTAATCCTCACTATTATTTTTCCCTTCTTGGATTTTCCACGTAAATCTTGTGTTCTCATTTGTTTGGATGTGTTTTCATTATTGTTTGTCATCTTTAAATTCTACTAATGCATGATAAGGTTTTGATAGTTGCTAAGGGTTTAAGGACTAATTCATATATGAATGTTAATGAGGTTTTTAGTGTTTTAATGTACTAGTGATTCACCCCCCTCTCAGTTTTCGTGTGCATTCAGCAATTGGTATCAGAGAAAGGTTCCTTGGAAGAAATCTTAACCGCTTGAGGTAGATCTAGGATGGTGCACAAGGAGGCTCCTTTTTTTCATGGATCTAATTATGCATTTTGGAAGACAAGGATGGAAAGTTTCCTTATTTCTCTAGGGTTTGGAGTTTGGAAATATTTTGTAATTGGACATATAATACCTACAAATTGTTTGAGTACTAATGATGAAATCAAGACATATGCGAAAAATGGAAAAGAAAGGTATGCTCTCTTAAGTGGTCTTTCTAATTCATAACTTGTGAAAGTTATGAGTCTTAAAAATACTGGTGAAATCTAGAAAATTTTGGAAAGTATCTATGAAGAAGATGATAAGGTCAAGCAAGCAAAGATTCAAAATCTAAAAATCAAGTTTGAAAACATAAGGATCTAACAAAAGATGAAGATATTACAAGCTACATGTATAGGGTGGAAAAATCTACCAATTCCATCAAATTTCTTAATGAAAAACTTGATAAAGATGAGGTGGTGAAGAAGGTACTAAGAATTATTGCTAAACCTTATAGTCATAAGGATTTTGCTATTGAGCAAATTCAAAATTTGAATAATTATTCTAGAGATTAGTTGTTTGGTACATTAACTAATTTTGAATTGAGAGAGTTTGGTTTGAGTGATGTGAAAAAGGAGACTACTTCTAAAATTGGAAAAGCAGAGAAAAATGAGGAATTTGATTTGGATGAATTTGTTGAGTTAGAAGCAAACTTTGTGAAGAAATTGAAAATTGGAATTGGAAAATAAATAAACAAGTTACCTTTCAAAATATTTAACTATGTAAATATTGGTCATTATGCTTCAAGATGTTCTATAGAAGCTTCAAGAGATATACCTAAGAAGAATATAGGTAAATTAATTAGAAGCTATTATGTTAAAGAAGATGTGATTATATTTGATGATGAATCTGATTACCTTCATGATGAAGATGATGAATGCTTGTTTATGGTTCTAAATGATGGAACTAATTCTACCAACTCTAAGAGATGTATGAAGGAAAGTGCTTTAGAAGAAGGTCATAACATTGGAGGAGAAATAGTGACTAATTTTCATGCTAGAGAAGATAAGAACAACTAGATCATTGACAGTGGATGCTCAAATCACATGATAGGCGATAAGAGTAAGTTTATTGAGCTTGAGAAGTTTGAAGGTTGTTTAGTTAAGTTTGGTGATGATATATCAGCTAATATATGTGAAAAAGGTTCAATCAATTTTGATAGAAAGAATAATAAATATGATTTTATTTATGTTAAGGGTTTGTGGCATTACCTTTTGAATGTAGGAAAAATGTGTAGCAAAGGATATAGTCTTGTGTTTTGATACAATGGTTGTGAGATCAAACAAGGCTTTGGAACTGTGGTTGCAATATGAAGAAGGATAGATGGAAATTTTTATCAACTTAAGGGTGAAAATGTCTAATGCTTTATGACTCATATTAATGAGAGTTGGCTATGGTATAGAAGAATGTTTCACATTACATTTGATCGCCTGGTAAGGATAAGATTTCAAGTTGCGAGAGATTTGTTGAAGATTAATAAACTTATCAATGTTGTCTACAAGGAATGTCAGATTGGGAAGCAAGCTAGAAATATTTTCAAAATCAAAGAATAATCTATTAACAGTCCTTTGGATTCAATGCATACAGATCTTTGTGGACCTCCAAGAATTAAAAGTTGTCAAGTTGACATGCATTTCTTGTTGTTAATTTATGATTATTCTAGAATGACTTGGGTTACTTTTCTCAAAGAAAATTAGAAGATTTAGATAATTTAAGGAATTCAAAGTTATGGTAGAGAATGGAATAGATGTGAATATCAAATGTTTGAGATCTAACAAAGGTGGAGAGTTCACCTCCAATGAGTTTAACACTTTTTTCTCAACATCATAGAATAAAGAGGCATTTTTCATCCCTAAGACTCCTTAGTAGAATGGAGTTGTGGAAAGGAAGAATAGGAATATTCATGGAGAATCAAGGACAACGATGAAGGAATAAAATCTACCGGATGTCTATTGGAGAGAATAAATTGATGTTGCAGTCTATATACTTAACAGAGCACAAGTAAGGACAAATAGCTCAAAGACTATCTATGATTTGTGGTATAGAAGAATCCCTACTATGAAATATTTCAAAGTTTTGGGAAGAAAATTCTATATCAAAAGAAATGAAGACTTAGGGAAGTTTGATGCAAGATTTGATGAAGAAATATTCCTTGGATATTCTACAAGAAGTAGGCTTACCGTTGCTACAATAAGAGGCAAAAAAGGATTGTTGAAAGTGAAAGTGTGAAAGTGGATGGAGACTTACATAAAATTTTAGTGGTGATAGATGGATATGAATCAGATAAGTCCTCTTGCAAAGAAGAAGATAAATATGATGGTAAGGAAAAATAAGTGCAAGTTGAAGAGGAATAAGTTTTGAAAAGGATCCCTAAGACCCCTAAGTATGTGTAGAAGAATCATTCAGAAGATCAAATCATTTGTGACAAGAGTAGAGTTGTGTTGACAAGAAGAAAGGATGTTATTATAGAAGAACAAGTAAACTTATGCTTACTCTCCAAAGTTGAACCTAAAATAGTGATTGAGGCATGCAAAGATGAATATTGGATCAAGGATATAGAAGAAAAATTAGTGCAGATTGAGAAGAATCAATCTTGGAAACTTTTCCCAAGACCCTCAAACAAGAATGTGATTGAAACTAAGTGGGTATTCTTGAAAAAACTAAATGAGAGTGGATAAGTAGTAAGAAACAAGGAAAGACTTCTATGTAAAGGCTACTCACAAGTGGAAGGAATAAATTTTGAGGAGGCATTTGCTCTGGTGACAAGAATGGAAGCTATTAGGATTTTTTGGCTTTTGCAACTCATAAGGATTTCAGAGTTTATTAGATGGATGCAAAGTCTATTTTTTTAATGGTGAGTTGGAAGAAGAGGTTTGTATTGAAAAATTAGAAGGCTTTTAGATATTAGATAATCCTAACATAGTCTACAGATTAAAGAAGGAATTATATGGACTCGAGAAAGCTCCTAGAGCTTGGTATACAAGATTGGATAGGTATTTGTTGTAATAAGGATTCAATAAAGGTATCACAGATAGAAATCTTTATTTCAAAGTTATAAAATATCAAATCTTGATTGTGGTTGTGTGGCATAATATTTCAATTAAATGAAAGTATGTGCAAGAGATATGTAGTAGCATTTAATTGATGGTGGTGGCTACCTCTCAGAGGGAGTAGGTAGTAGCATTTTTTGTTGTTGCATTCAGGGGGAGTAAGTGTTGTCATTTTGTGGTATATAGGTTTTTTCCTTTGTCATTTGTGTCAAAGGATATGAGAAATATTTGTTGGTTAATGTAGCAGGTTGTGTACTCCTAAGGGGGAGTTTGTAGAAAAGGTGTAAAGAAAAATTAGTGCAGTAAAAGAAAAGGTATTTATAGAGAAGTTATTGTCCCTTATAGTTGTTTCCTTTGGGAGAGAGAAAGTGTGTATGTTTGATGTCAAAGGAGGAGAGGTTCATGTGTGTTTCCCTTTTCTATTGATTTCAAAGGGGAGAGAGAGTTAATTGAAAAACCATATGAAGTAAGGAGGAGAGAAGTCTTGTGAAAGAAACTATAGATTCTTGTGTGAGGGGGAGTAGTGTGCATAGTGGTGCAGTATATGAGTTGGTGTTCAGAGTTGTTTTTATTATTGATGGTTTTTCCATGTGTTGCCATCAATGAAAGGGGGAGATTTTTTGAAGGTTGTGTTGTCATTGATGTCAACGGATCTTTGTTGTTGTATTGGTTTCAATAGGTCTATGGGGAGATTATTGGAAGTTTAGCTGCATTATGTTGTCATTAGTAGTATCATTGATGTCAACCTCTAGTGTTCTTTGATGATCATGTGTTGGTGATGTTTAGCCTTTTGTGCAGTTGAGTTGTTGTAGAAAGTGTTCCAAATGTTGAGAATGTGTTTATGGTGATTAGTTTCCAAGTTATTTTGAGAAAAAATGAATAAAATAGGAAACAGTATGGTGAAGAGTGAGTGTTCAATGTGATAGAGTGGTGTTCAGTGTTTTGCTCCACATTTATTCATGGCTTAATTTCTACCAGTGCAGTTCAAATATGTTGATCAGAGGTGTTCAAAGGTGTTATATCTAGAGTTGCAAGTTTTGGATCGTTGTTTAGAGAAAGTTGTGTTCACCAGTGTGTGAACTGTGTTGTAGTGTTGTATGGGAGAAATGGTGTTTCTCTGCATTTCTCCATATTTTGGTTTTTGGTCTTTCAGATATGGAAGTGTGCTTATATTGCTAGTATCTATCTCCAGTTTGAGTTGTTTGTGTTTTGGTGCTCTACAAGGTTGGATTTAGGTGTTGCAGTATGTGGAAGATTAGTTGATTGTGTAGAATGAATATATTCTTCTAGTGTATGATGTTGCAAAGGATTTGTTTGATTTCAAGGTGTTGATGGAATATTCTAGATTGTTTTTGTGTTATGTGTGCTCCATGACTCATCTTTGGATCAAAGGAAGCATGTACTTAATTTTTAATGTTGTTAACACACATTCAACCGACCTTGGGTGTTTACACTAATTGCGGATATGCTTAGGAGTTTTTGGAAGCATGGTGTGGTGTGTATGGATGGATTCAGGTCCAAGTTAAGGTGTGATATGGTCCTCCTTCATTCCTCTCTATCACAGGAATTTTTTGGTGCACACCTAATGTGAATTTGAACATTTGAGGTGCATAGCTGACCTTGTGAATTACTTTCAAGGTTGAACATGGTATATATGTGTGTTGAGTTGATAGAGGATGGTGTGTATGAAATTGTGTGATACAAATTATGATGTGAAGTGTGAAAGTGTGAAGTGCAGTATGAGCCTTAATGACTAAGACTATTGAAAGCAGTGAGAAAAAGGTGTCTACATTCTATAGAGAGTGTGAATGTTCTGGTAAAGCAATGGTGGAAATTTTCTGATGCTCTAAGATGGATTTCTCATTGTAACTATATTTTTTCTTCTTCTTTATAATATGGCAGTGAGCCATTAGCAATGAGCTCTTGTTTTCTCTTTGGAAGTGAGCCTATTGTATTTGGTGTTGCAATTACTTTATATTATGAGCTAATCCTCATTGTGGTTTTTCCCTTCTTAGGTTTTCCACATAAATCTGGTGTTCTCATGTGTTTGGATGTGTTTGCATTACTATTTCTCATGTTTACATTTTTTTAATGCATGATAAGGGTTTGATGGTTGTTAAGCGTTTAAGGACTAATTTAGATGTGAATGTTAATGAGGCTTTTGATGTTTTAATGTACAACTGATTCACCCCCCCTCTTAGTTGTCTTGTGCATTCAACAAGACATAGGACTCAAACTAAGACTAGTTTTTTCCTCATCATTTTCCCCCAACTTAAAGGATTTGTATGTCCTCATGAAAATATGGGTTATAAACTGTGTTACCCTTAGGAGATTGATTTAGAAGCAACATTTGAATTATATTAGGAATCTATCCATAGTAGGTTATCCTCAATTATTCCAGCCTTTTCTCATGTTCCTGAATAAGGCTATGGAGTTCCTTGTACTTGGTCAACTGGTTGATTTTTTTTAGTTTGTTGATATCATCTTTTTGTTGCTGATTGATGGCATTTAATTCTTGTAGCTATTTTGTAACTCTTGTTTTTCAACCCTTAGATGATTGACCAAATCTCTAAGATCCCAAATTTCCTCCCTGTGCTTAAGAATCATGTCCTATCCTTTTTCTCCAAATCCTTGGATATTTCATCATATTGAACCTCCAAATAAATACTAGCATCAAGCCCATTAAGATCATGAATCAATATTTTCCTCTTATTGTTCATTTTTTTATTTTTGGTCTAAATTAGGGGCCCCACATTGATCTTCAACATTAGGAACAATTTAATCACTCTGATGTGATTCCTCATTTTTTCTTCCACATTTAGTTGGTATTATTCATTTTTATTTCATATAGACAATGGGCCCTTACCTTATTTCTCAAGGATATCTTCTTGAATAGAGAAGTCTTCAGGTGCATCCTCTAATGTAGGAATGCTCCTTTCCATATGACCATGTTCATAATCCACATCCTCATGTGTTGATATATTTTTGTGGTTAGAGATGTCCATATCTTCATTGCAAATACAGGATTCATTTCTCTTCTATTGTTCTTTCTACTTTTGTCCTCATTATATTTTATTCCTCATGAGGACTATGGCTAAAATCTCTAAATTAGAATTATGCTCATCTTGTTCTTGCCTAGACATTGAACTAGCTACATATGCAAGATCCTTTAACCTATTGAGACATTCAACTTCTCCTCTATATTTTTCATTGGCTTCTCTTTTAAAAATTATGAATCATCCCTTTAGTAAAAAAATTCTTACTTTTAGGGTCTACATGCAAAATTTTATGAATTATAGTGTGTTGAGATTCTTCTTCTTGACCTAATGGTTGTGTATGTTTAGAGGCATCAAGAGGCTTTTCATGATTTTCCTCAAAAGTTGAACTACTAGAATTTCCCTATACTTCTACATTGCAAACAAAAGTGTCCCAATCTAGAGGATGCATAATCGTTTTTAACCTTCCATTACAATTAACTTTATCAAACCATGATGGGAAAGAGAATTTTCTCACCCCTCCTAGAATTCATGACATACATATTACAGAGTATGGAAAATAAAGTAGGGAACATTGACCAATAGTCCATTACGTAGATGTGACATTAATTGGAAAATGTATGTATACCTTCCTTCACAAGTGATGTATTGAATGAAAATTTTAGCAACATCGTTCCAACGTTTAGGAAGAGAAACTCATTTCATACCCTATCCATGCACTATTTCAACAGATTTTCCCCTCTATAAAAACTATTTATGCATGGGATTGAGGTCCATTACTTGATTGGAGTCAATGAGAAAGAATGTTTCACCCATCTACTATAGTCCAATAACATCTATAATAGTGGGGACATCCACTAGAAAGTATGTGCCCCTTAAACTTACTTTCTTACATTGGAACCCCATGGTAAATTCCTTCCCAATTTCATCATGGAACCCACATAATCTTCTACAGTAGCTATGCCACTTAGACTGTTGAAATATTTTATACACTTCCTTGTTAACTAGTAAATTTTCTATGGAGATGGGCTCATGGTGAGTATGACTTCCTCCCATTTCTATGGTAGGAAGTTAATAATCTATAATAGGTAAAGGTGAAGGTTTTGGCTATGGAAATTTGTAAAAACAAAATAACTACTTGTAAAAACAAAGCCATAAAAATGACAAGGATAAAGATTAGAAAGAGACTACGAGGAATTGACAGTTATGATGACGGGTAATCAAAGAAATTAGATGTATAGGATTTGGAAAGTATTGATGGGAAAATAGATTGGATGTGCATATCACGTAATGATTGCCAACTATAGTAATGGACACTTGAAAGGAACAGGTATGATGTATGTTTTTCCCCCCGGCTTAATTATGAACCCATCCTATGCCATGTCAATAGTACCATAAAGAAATAAAAATTATTTAAAATGCTAAAAGAAATAAAAGTTACTATATTACCAACCATCGAAGACCATCATACACTGAGGTGGTGATCAAAAAACTCGTATGGAGCTGGCAAAGATGAAGTGGAGAGATGAGGTGTGTAAAAAAAACTAGATGTGTAGATCACTGGTAGGGAGAATAAGTGGGACCATCAAATGAAATGATGGCGATGGTAGGTGTTATCGAAGATGAAAGTGGAAGATAGTAAGTGTCATGCAAAAGACATATGGAAGCAAACACCAACAATAGCCGCATTATGAAGGTGCACACCATGTAATAATAAAGTGGTTTTCACCATCAAATGAAATGATGGTGAAAACTACTTATAAGTGATATTACCAAAATAGTGGAAAGCCACGTGTACATGAAGACAAAGAAAATCCATGGTGGTAGCTAAAATAGGTTGTAGTAATCAGATGTGAATGCAGTAGGTTGGGTCTAGCTAGCCATAAGAAAATGTTATGAGCCCCTAAATAGAAAATAAGAACAAAATGTAGCCAATGATAGGAATTGAGAAAATTCTACTAACGACTCCAACCAAACCCCAAAATAGAAGAAATATGATGAAGAAAAAGGTGACCTTAAAAAAAATGCATGGAGAATAAGTGTCTATCACAAAAGTGACATGAAGGTTCTTGTCACAGTTTATTTAGTTTTTTTTTTAAATATGAATTACCTAAAAGGTACTTAAGGATGTGATAGGAAATCAAGTCACAACATTGAGTTCCTTCATCAAGCTAGAAACAAAATTCTCTTTAGAAATAGGTTGCTTGTATAATTTTAAGTGGTGCTCATTAACAACAAGAGCCATGTGATCAGAGTCCATAGTGCAAAGCTTGATTGCACCGTTATCATATATAATTTTGATTTCATACAACCCTAACCATCTGGTGTGAAAATTTCCCTTAAATTCTTGGAACTTTGAACCATAGAGAATTTCCCAATCTCTTGGTTGAAATGATTGTTTTCAGATGAAACAGTCATGCTAGAGAGCTTGTTGTTTTTGAATTGTCTCTACACGGAAAAGAGCTTGTTGTTTCATTCCATCTAGTGCATGAAGGTTAGCAATCCTTTATTTCTGAGCATTGGTTCTAGATTCAATCCCAATTGCAAATTAGTACATAGAGTTTTTATCTCAAATTCAATAGGTAAAACTAATCTCTTACCATTAAAAATTTCATATGGTGTAAGCATTGGTTTTATTCCATATTTTTCAGTATGCCCATATTGCTTCAAGAAGTTATGTTTCCCAATTTTTTCTTTGAAGTGCTACAGTCTTCATAAGTATGTTCAGGTTCCTAATTAGTCACTTCAACTTTTCCATTGGCCTGAGGGTAATATGGAGAAGATTTGTGGTGTCAGATTTCATACTCTCAAACCAGAGTGACAATCAATTCAAACATGAACTGGGGTCCTTGATCAATAATGATTTCTTTAGGTACACCAAACTTGGTAAAAATATCAAAGTACAAAAATTCTACACTTTTAGTATCTCTTGCATGTTTTAATGCTATAACCTCTACTCATTTAGTGACCTAATCAGGACAAAGCAATATATTCCTTAGTTCTTGATGGGGGTTTATTGGCCCCACAAAATCTAAACCCCATTTTTTAAATGGTTCAATAGATAATTGGGGTTGTAAAGGCATCTCATCAAAAAGTGTGAGTCAATCCATACATTGACATTTGTCACAATGTTGCACATACTTTTTACATTCTTTATGTATTGTAGGCCAATAATATCCAGCAGTTAGGATTTTATTGGTAGTTCTTTGAGCTACAAAATATCCTCCACAAGGTTCAAAATTACATGCTTAAATTATATCAAAGACATCATCTTTGGCTACACATTTTCACATGGCGTTATCAATGCTAGTGTAGAATAAAAGTTCATTAATACATGTGTATTGACCACTTATTCTCACAAGTTTTTGATGATCCATAGGAGATAAATGTGGGTGAAACTTGCAACTAATTAAATAGTTTACAATGTCTACAAACCATATGACTTTTAATTGATATAGAAAAAAGGTGTTCATCTTGAAAGGTATCATCAATTGGAACGGGTTCATCTTCACATTACAATTTGGATAATAAATTTGCAAAAATATTCTCATGACTAGGCTTATCAAGTATAGTAATGTCAAATTCTTGTAATAATAATAACCATCTATTGACCCTTCTAGTAACTACAGGTTTATTCACTAGAAATCATATTGCATAATAATCAGTATGAATGAACACTTTATATTTAGTAATATAATGACAAAATTTGTTAACTGCATATACAACAGTTAGCAATTCCTTTTCTATAATTGTATAATTTACCTCGGCACCTATTAAATTCTTACTAATGTAATAAATTTAATAGAATAGTGTGTCCTCTTTTTGTCCTATGATAGCTCCCATTGAAGAATCTCAAGCATCTGTATGAATATGAAACAGTAACTCCTAGTTTGGTCCACTTAACACTGGTGTAGTAACAAGATTTTTCCTTGTTTGTTTTAAAAGCCTATTGACATTATTGCATCCATGAGAAATCATTGTCTTTACCTAACAAAACAAAAAGTGGTGAGGAAATTTTACTAAAGTTTTGAATAAACCTTTGATAATATCATGCATGTCCTAAGAAGCTAAAATGCCTTTTTGACAAGCAGGCGTGGGTAAATCTTGAATTATCTGCACCTTTTTAGGATCAACTTGAATTCCTTTGGAAGAAATGTAATGTCCTAATAATATACATGTTTTTATTAAAATATGGAAATTTTCATGACTTAAGGATAGATTGGTATCTTCACATCTTTGCAAAAAAAATCAAGATTCTTTTTAGATACCTCATAAGTGTTACTTAAAATTGTACTTTGAAAAGTAGCAGGGGCATTACATAAACCAAAAGGTAAACCATTGTATGCAAATGTCCCCCAAGGACAAGTAAAAGTAGTTTTGTCTTGATCCTTAGATGCTATATAAATTTGGTTGTACCCACTAAAACCATCCAAGAAAGAAAATAACTTTTCACCTGTAAGAGTATCAAGAACTTGATCAATAAATGGTAATGGAAAAATATCCTTCTTAGTTGTTTTGTTAAGAGATCTATAATCAACACAATGCACTATTGAACACCCAAAATATTGAAAGGGGGGGTGAATCATTATTCTACTAAACCTTTTAACTGCTAACCATTCAATAAATAAAATGTATCTAGTTGTAACTGTAAACAAAAACATGAAAAGAATCATAACATCACATGGCACATGAACACTAAAATTTTTACTCGGAAAACCTAAAATGGGAAAAACCCACAGTGAGGATTAGCTCATTGATGAGTGATAAAAATGACACTTTAATTGATCTTTTTATATTCTCAAAGACTTTATTATATTATTAATTAACTATGATGGTGGTAGATTATATACTTATATGTTTTCTTGTTTTACTTTATATTTAACTAATTGGGGGATATATTAGAAATGATATTTTGTATTAAATGTGCTTCTTTTAATGATGTTAATGATGGAATGAATATGCAATGTGAAATATTTGTTGTCATATTGGCATCCTACTCTTGAGGATTTCATGCAAGTGGTTAAATGCTTACTATGAGCTGGATTTGTTAATCTTCATGTTTAACAATGTGGCATCAATTGTGCTCCTGAAAACTCCAATTGGATATTGATTCACCATGATTTTGAATTGACTCCCCTAGCCAATTTGGAAACTGCTTGTTCCAGTTGTTATGAGGCGAAATTATCTCGGATGCTTTTAGTTATTATTTAGTTTAGTTTTCCACTTTATATCATGGCAGTTAGTGCCATGATTTTGAATTCAAAATAAGTGATATTTCTATAAATATCCATCCCTAGATTTAGTCTGCAGTTAGTTAATCTTTCACTGAATATTGTAATTTTTGGTACTATGCACGTTTGTTCTACTTGCCTATTTGGGCCAATTGGAATGCAAATAAGGAGTTGATTTGTATCTCTATGTTAAAGGTCCCACCAGAGGAAGAGCAGGGCTCACTCAACCAAAGAAGGTGACCTTTTTTTATGTTCTTTGATTCAATTAATTTATGTTTAGTTTATGTCGATTGGAAAGTTAAGCATCTTAATTTATGTTGATCATTGATTAGTAACTACATTCACTTAGATTAGTTTACTATGTTTAAGATAGTTATGATGCTTTGTTGTAGATCAACATTCATTTGTTTACTGTAGATTTAATTGTTGTTCACATGAATTAGTTTTAATACTTATTTTCAAATGCATGTGGTTGTAATAGAAGTAATCATGATGATTGATGTAAGGATTAAAACAAAACTTATTGGGAATTTATTCATGTAAATTAGTGTTGTTGTTTTATAGATTAATATTCATCTTCTTGCAAGCTTAAATAGACTTTCTTTCCAAGTAAATTATTAAATTCTGAATTTTAGACTTAGAGTGAATTTAGTTATATCCTATTTTTTCCATGAATCAATTACAATTAGGTCAGATAGAGTCTGAACTAAGTTATTAGGGTCTAAATAACTCTATATAAGCATTATTCAATAGATAAGATAGAGTTAATCTTTAGAAATTAGTTGTTGAGTTCCACTCCTGAGAGCTCTTGAAGGCTCTTGGAGGAGACTGGCCGAAATCAAAAGTCACTGTTTATAGTGAAAAACCCCCCAAATTTTTGGAGACATCCTTATCGCATACAACTCTAAGACACACCCGGTTTGATAATTGAAAAATTATATTATGCAAGAAGTGACACCAACGACCTTGCCCATCATTTTCGGCACCGTTGCTAGGAAAATTAAAAGATCTGGTTATTAAGTTTGAAGCCTTAGTGTTGATAAGGAAGACAGTTTAGTTTGTAGATGAAACAAGCTAGAGACCATCTAGGAAATTTTCTTCTACGAAATATTGATTTTTATCAAGAAAAAAACAAATTGCAACATCAAATTGAAAATTAAGAGGAAGGAATGGTTGAAAACTAGAAATGGCAATCTTCCTAGATCAACTTCAGTTTGCTCTTGATGGCTCCTGACGACTCCTGATGTTCTCTAAGGTTTACAGTAATAAACCTTCTTGTTAATTTTGAGCTCCCTTTTATTGACTCATTGGAATCTTTTCCAAGTTAATTAATATGCTCTGATTGACTTTTGCATTAACTAAAAAGGTACTCATTTATTGTAAATATTATTTTCAAAAGATTGTTCTCTGACTTAGTTATTATGATGTGAAATGAAGTAAATGTTTAAAGCATATAAATCTATGCCAAAGTAGTTATTAATGTTATAATAAATAAGTATTAATCATTTCAAAATCTAGCGGAGAGAGAAGGATATGATGTTAAAATGGCTTCCGCAATACAATTTCACGTAATAATGAGATTTCCATGTCACCACCAATAAATTTGTTTATGCCAGCACCACCGCCAACTTTGTAAATCATAATGCAGAGTACAGGGTTGTTGTGTGTGAATCATCCAAATGAAATAAAGAGGAATTAATAACGGACGATTTGACATGACATGTGATTTTGTAAAATTGTGGCGTTTGAGTGAAGAAACGCTCATTTTTGTGTTTTTCTTAACATTTGTGGCTTTTATCTTTTATTTTGAGTTGTAGAAGTGAAAAATGGGGCATAAGAGAAATTCAAAGCTTCAAAACTTTAATATAAACCCTGAGATGGAGAGATTACTCAGAGAAACTAGGTGGCTCAACTTTATACAAATATATGAAGGATTTGAGCTTGAATTAGTCAAAGAATTCATCAAAAAAAATCATGTGAATGTTACCAGAGTAAGAGGGTAGGTAATAGAGGATAGTCATGCTATTATAAGTGAGTTGTCTAGTATTCCAACTGAAGGGGAACCAGTAAATAAAGGGCATATAAGTTTTGAAGAATTGGTTCTAGCATATAATGAAGAACTTGGAAGGCGGCCTAAGATACAATGGCATAAGGGTAGCCAAAGGGGAATTGCTCGCAATAGCCTGGAGGAGCCATGGAAGACAACTGTAATGTGGTTGATGAAATTATTCACCTATGAAGTACAATATGGAACAATCGTAGGGCCAAGAATGTGAATGCTAACGCATTTGAGGTATGGAAATACCAGACCCTCTACAAAATTTAACCTACCTACCTTTCTATTTTCTCAAATATCTTCTATGGTATCTAGGGTAAAATCTAGGGGTGCATCATCCATTAGATGTCATAGTTTGATACACTTAATTATCAAGCACCATTTCATGAGGAAAGAGTCTAGTAGGGAAGGGTGGTTAGAAATTTTTTCAACCCCTATTGTCAAACGTGAAAGGAAATCCAAGAAGGGACCCGTAATGAAAAGGTTAAAATTTAAAAAAGGAGAATCTTTTGAAAAAGGTTTTAAAAAGAAAAAGAAGAAGCTACAAGAAACAATTAGGGTAACATGTAGTATCTTTAAAAGGAAAAAGAGGGATTTAAAAGAATAAAACCCTAGTGCTACTAATGCCCATGTTTCAACTCCTGATGATTTAACTGAACAAACCCTTGAAACTCATCAGGATATTTTGAGAAGCCATGAAGAAGTCCAAACCCCTATGCATTCTCTTGAACAACCTAAAAGTCCTCCTGAAGCCCCAATTCCATCTCCAAAGAAAACCCCAATTATAGAAACCCACGACTCACCCCAGGAGAGACAATCTCCAAATATTCCAAAAGAAGATAGCCCTGTTGGAGGGTCTAATAATCAAACAGAAGGAAAAGAAGCTTCTAGTTAAATTGGAGATGAGGAGGATGAAACTTATTCTCCACATTTGTTGGTTTTTAAAAGGAGGAAGGGTAAAGGGCCAATGGTTGAACAAGAGAAATCTCCTCAATTGTAGGAAGGAGAGGAAATGGAGGAAGAAGAAGAGATAGCTAGGGCCATAGCAATATCAAGAGTACAAGCAAAATTGGAGGAAGAGAAAAGAAGAATACAGTTTCTTGAAGAGAAGTTAAAAAGAAAAGAAGAGGAATTGCAACAATCTATAAATAAGACTAAACTAATGGAAAAAAATGGTAGAAAAATAGAGTATTTTGCACTTGGACAATTGAACAAAATAGAAAAATCCTTACAGTAGGCTAATGTGCAAGCATTAGCCAGAGCAGAAGAGACAACAAGGTTAACTACAGTGGAAATAGGAAGATTGAGGGCAAAATTATAACAAAAAAGAGAAGTTAAAACAAAAATCAAGTAAATTAAATTCTCATGAGGCTTCCACCTCATATGCTCCCAAAAGATACCTCTCTCTAACTACACTAAAACTTAAACATGAAAATAATCAGTTGAGAATTCAAAATCAACAGTTACAGAAGGAAAGAGATGAAGCAAATGAGAGATTTCAGCAGGTTGTAGAACTATCCTCTACAATGTTATCAATGAGGAAGCCTTCACGGTTATGTGCATTTCTCTTGAGAGAAATATTTCTCCAATGGAAAATCAATAAGTTAGTTCTAAAATAATTGATTATAATGATGGCAGTTAATTTCTTAAAGATTTTTTCAGTAGTTATCCTACTATTCAAAACTAGATGTGTGAATACTTCCAGCATGGTTTTTTCCTTGGTGATTTTCCACAACATTTTCTAAATGTTTTCATAAGAGAGTTACAAATTAGATATTTTGTATCATTTTTGCATAATCAAGTAGAATGGGAAAAAAGGGCAGCTTAATACAAGGATGCACAAATGAAATTAGGAATGCCTATGGGAGATGAGACCCCCTAGTCAAGAACATTCAGAGCCAGATTCAGGTATTTTGCAATGTCACAGAATGTAGAACCTACTTACAAGAGGAATGTGTCTAAAAGCATTCAATTTTTCAAAAATATTCAAGATCACCTTCCACATAGAGCTTTAAATGCAGCAAGAGATAGGTTTTGCAGTATTCCAGCACCATTAAGAAGAAGAGAGCCCATCTCGCCAAGAAACATCACCTAGAGTCTCACTAGAGTGAGAAGTTTGATAGATGTTATTGAGGAGTAGCAAGCGAATTGATTGGGATGAGATTTAGACCACCCTTGATTATAATGACTGCACCTACATTTGATGCATCACCACAGTTCATATGGGAGAGTTTGAGAGAATGGATGGAATAATTTGAAATACTGAATGGTTATGCTCATCCTAGGACCTACTTACAATATATAATGTAGGATGGTGATTTGGCTGACTTATTTGCTTGGATGGTGAGGAAGAACAGGAATTTTCTAGATCCTCAACCATGAGGACATGGTTGACAGCAGGAGGGAGAGAAATGATGAGTTCCAAAAATAACACTTTATCTTTTTATGTTCTCAAAGACTTTATTATATTATTAATTAACTATGATGGTGGTAGATTATATACTTATTTGTTTGCTTGTTTTAATTTATATTTAATTAATTGGAGGATATATTAGAAATGATATTTTGCATTAAATGTGTTGCTTTTAATGATGTTAATGATGGAATGACTATGTAATATGAAATCTCTAATGTCATATTGGCATCCTATTCTTGAGGATTTCGTGTAGGTGGTTAAATGCTTGTAATGAGCTAGATTTGTTAAAAAAAATATTTAACAATGAGGCATCAATTGCACTCTTGAAAGCTCCAGTTGGATACTAATTCACCATTATTTTGAATTGACTCCCTTAGCTGATTTGGAAACTTCTTTTTCTAGCTGTTATGAGGCAAAATTCTCTCGAATACTTTCAATTACGCTTTAGTTTAGTTTTCCACTTTGTATCTTGGCAGTTAGTGCCATAATTTTGAATTCAAAATAAGTGATATTTCCATAAATATCCATCCCTAGATTTAGTTTGCAGTTAGTTCATCTTTCATTGAATATTGTAATTTTTGGTACTATGCGCTTTTGTTCTACTCGCCTATTTGGGTCAATTGGAATGCAAATAAGGAATTGATTTGAATCTTTGGGTTAAAGGTCCCACTAAAGGAAGAGTAGGGACCACTCAACCAAAGGATTTGACCTTGTGTTATGTTCTTTGATTAGATTAATTTTTGTTTATTTTATGTTAATTGGAAAGTTAAGCATCTTAATTTATGTTGATCATTGATTAGTAACTACATTCACTTAGATTAGTTTACTGTGTTTTAAGATAGTTATGATGCTTTTCTATAGATCAACACTCAATTGTTTACTGTAGATTTAATTATTGTTCGCATGAATTAGATTTAATACTTATTTTCAAATGCATGTGGTTGTAATAGAAGTAATAATGATGATTAATGTAAGGATTAAACCAAAACTTATCACGAATTTATTCATGGAAATTAGTGTTGTTTTTTTCTAGATTAATATTCATTTTCTTGCAAGCGTAAATAGACCTTCTTTCCAAGCAAATTTCAATTCTGAATTTTAGACTTACAGTGAATTTAGTTATATCCTAATTTTTCCATGAATCAATTACAATTAAGTCAAGTAGAGTCTGAAATAAGTTATTAGGGTCTAAATAAGTCTAGATAAGATAGATTTAATCTTTAGAAATTAGTTGTTGAGTTCCACTCTTGAGAGCTCTTGAAGGCTCCTAAAGGAGACTAACCAAAATCAAAAGTCATTGTTTACAGTGCAAACCCCCCAAATTTGGGGAGACATCCTTATCGCATACAGCTCTAAGACTCTTGATTTGATAATTAAAAAAATAAATGATGCAAGAAGTGACACCAACGACCTTTCACATCACTCACAATATGTTATAATTAGTCATAAGATATTACAAAACCAAATTTGAAGGCGAAAATCCACATCATTTCATTGCCTTCATTCCACTTAGCGTTTGTTTTACATGTCGGTAGAGGATTAACTATCGAAGACGCCTGCGTGGTGCATAGACATCTACATGGTGCACTTACATCTTTGATGAA
Source organism: Sequoiadendron giganteum (assembly GCA_007115665.2). NCBI lineage: Eukaryota > Viridiplantae > Streptophyta > Pinopsida > Cupressales > Cupressaceae > Sequoiadendron > Sequoiadendron giganteum. Next base: position 388,744,088 of record CM021103.1, on the reverse strand, counting down.
TTCCTACGTCTGAAGCTAGTAGAGGCATTACACTTCCTATTGGGGTTGATTTTTAATTCCCCTCTTCGACGAACCGACCTGAATATGGTCATTTTTCTCATTTTCCCTTCAAAAATACTCTTTATTCCTTCATTTCATCTCTCCAAGCATTCAATTCATTCTCTAGCAATATTTGTGCATTCACTTCTTGTACTCTCAGCCTTCAAGTAGCACTTTGGCACTCCATAGCAGTAGCAACAACACTCCATCAACTCTTTAGAGAAAGTGTGGAACAACACCATTGCAACAGGGGCTTGAGTTCCCTCATTTTCTCCCCCATTAGCTAGTGAGATCTTGGTGGAAGTGGTAAGAATTTTCACTCCTCTCCTCTACGATTTGGTTGAGTAGTTGTTATCAATCAGATATGCACCCTTGTTAAATTTGTAGAAATCTAACTATTTGTTGACACATGGAAACCTTCTTTAGATGTGGGTGATCTTAAACAAAGGAGTCTCTAGAGTGAGTTGGTTCTCTGAATGATAAATCTATCCTAAATGGTTTCTGGGAAAAGGGATAGAAATATGAACTTGAATGAAATCTATTATTTTAAAATGATCTTTAGAACATAACGGTGACTAAGCGATGACTGTTTTTTCTACCCACAAATAATTTCTTAAAAATGACAATAACTCACAATTTCTCATGAACACTTAACACAAAAATGATTTGCATGAAGATTCAGATTTTGAATACAACATGCAACCTGTATTTATGATCTTTCTGCATCAAACTGTAATTCAAAGACATGACAAGGATTCTATAAACAAAAATCACAAATTACAACAAACTGAAACTGCAAGAGATACAAAAATTGGGAAATAGGAAAATTGTTTCTATTAACTGAAGGAGTATTACAAGTCTGAGTACAAATTTTTGAGTTACAAGACTCTCTGTTTCAGCATGAGAGCAAGAATCAATAATCTGGATTGGAAAAAACACTAAGTTTTTCTCCAAGATATATCACTAAAGCCCTAATCCAAGCTCAAGAACAAAGCTCAAGGAAAAGCACCTAAAACTGCTCCAAAATGTGGCATAAAAGTGGAAAAAACACACTTTTTGCATGTGCATGCCATAAGACCTCTAAAAATAGGTAAAATATGCTTTTAAAGCAAATAAAACACTTCATCCTTGCACCATGCAGCTCAAATATGACAAGAAGAAAAGTCAACTTATCTTTTCATGCAAATTGCTAAAAAATAGCAATAAGAAATAAAACAATTTATAAATTATTGTTTTATTCCCTACTTTACATCATGTAGTTTTTCCAATTGCTTTATTTTTGCAATTAAAGATAAAATATTTTGCAAAATACAACCTTATTTCTCCATCTACAATGCTTGATTTTTCTTATAAAAAATCATAAAAATAATAAGCCATCTACTATTACATATTTTAATTGATTTTCTCTAAAAATCAATTTAAAAATAAATGCCCAAGGTCTGAGTTTTAATTTAATAACCTTCCAAGACTTGATTGATTTCTATAAAATCAATTACAAAATAAATACCCAAAGAATCAAGGCATCAGTTAAACTCACATCTCATTTTAACTGATTTCTCTCAAGATCAATTAAAAATCTAAGGCATTACTACTCTCCATCTTTTCTAAGGCATAAACACAAGTATTGGTTTCTAAAATCACATGCCTTAAGATATACATAAGACCCTAAAATCATTAACAACTAAGGCTTATGAAATCTTAAGAAATTTCCACAAGGCTTGACCTAGGCATATGAGACCATGGTGACATAAAAATATTAATTTAAGACTCAATTTCAAAATGCAACAATAGACCCTAACTCTGAATTAGGGAAAGTAAATAAAAAGCCAAGGGAAAACCCTAAAATCATTTCATTTCCATTTCCAACTTTGAAAGTTTGGCTCTGCTTGGTTGGCGCTGCCATGTACATGTTAGCTTTTCACTTGCAAATGCCTTGGTAGCTTCAAACTTCTCCTATAATCTGGTCGACCCATCTCTACAACTTGTGGTAAGTTGTTCTCATGGTTTTTTAGGGCTTTTTCCATTGTTTTGAAAGGCAAGAATGACCTCCTAAGGCTGCGTCTTATCCTTTTCTATTTTTGATTTCCTTGTTCATTCATCCTCTGTGTTGTTCCACCTCCTTGGCTGCCATAAGAGAGAGCTCGAGCTTTGTATTTGTGAGCTCCATTAGAGTTGGGCGTGCCACTCCACTCCTCTACTAACCGCCACTTGGTAAGCTCACTTTCTCTATTGTTTATTTTTGTGTTTCTCTTTAAGTCATAAAGCATTTAAAAGCAAAAAATGAAAGTGAATAATTGTTGTTTGCATCTAAAAATACAGGCCAAGCAGGTCGCGCCATGAATGCTTCATTCTTGGATTTTATTAAAGAATTCCTCACTCCATTTCACAATCACTATCTTCAGATTTTGATTTTTATGAAGCAAAGCTCAAAATGGTTCTCATCATTTCTAGAAAATGTAACTCAGCCTCCATAAATGGGCTCAACCCATTATGCATTACATGCATTTTTGCATTTTCTTGTAAAACCCTTACATGGGTATCTGTTGATTCTGAATCAAATCATTTATTTTCTTTTTTCTATTGAAAACCACATGTGGGTAAGCTGGAAATGGTGAAAAACTTCATTTTGATTAAAAACCTCAATGTGGGTATTCTGAAAAATGAGAGAAAATTATTTATCTCAAAAATAAATTTACTCATTTCTGCACTTTTTGTTTTAACTATTGAACACCCATCATGGGTATGCTGGAAACCATAATAAATCTGTATTTGAATTTAAACCCTCATGTGGGTTTTCCATTTTCTGAAAGAAATTACTTATTCTTGTATTCTTGATTAAACTCCACATGGTATTCTGTTATTTGATAACATAACTGTTATCTTGTATGCATTCAAATTCCTACTCACCCATCATGGTAGCTTTACGCATTTTTCTTTCCTGTCAAAATTCTCATGTGTATTTCATTGAAATAGAACATAATCTATATTTTAAAACCTCCACATTATGCTTATACTCATATGATTTAAAAAAATGCAGTAAGCTCTCTTTCTGCTATATCATTCCTATAGCAACATCTTTGTGCTTGTCACCTTCATTTCACAACTTGCATGCCTCCAAAAAACAATAGGCATTCTCAACTCAAACACTTCATGAGATAAAGTAATACTAAAAATTTGCAAATATTTCCATGTTTTTATTGCTCATTAGCGCTTCATTGAGAGGGCATTATGTATGCATGTTCACTATCACTATTATAAGATAACACACCTACTGCTCCAAAATAGAATAATATTAAACAGCATAAAAGAATGTGAACAGACCTAAGGCAGCAAAAATCAATAATATGGAAGCAATAATTAAACCTTTCAGAATGCAAATTGATAGTTTTCAGCTGTTTTGAATCGGTTAAATCTATTGTTCATCTATAATTTCCATTTATGAACGATAGATTTGATAACTAAAAAATATCTTTTACTCCTTCATGTATGGCTCTAATGAGCATGATAAATATACTGTTTTGCCTAGCCCACTTATAAATTTAAGGGGTAGCATGTTGAGGTCTACCCTTGTGGGAGCCCATTTTACTCCACATGCTTTTGTGTCTTCATATATGATCAGCTGCATGACTTTTCGTATACCTGCACAAGAAACAAACAATGTTAGCAAAAATAATAAATATCATTATGTTTACTCTTTCAGCTCTGGTTCCTGCACTTCTCTTGATTTTTTTTGATGCATTGTTAGCATCATTTTCCATTACTGTTGGTGGTTCATGTAGATATGTTCATAGTCAGAGCTCTAACGGGACCTTCCCAACTTTTTTGCAGGTCGATTGGAGCTCAAGGACAAAGGATGGTGCACCACTTCTGCATCGGACGACAATAATTAGGAAATGATGATTATGTCCATATTTATATGTTTTCCTTCTTGCATCTTTAGTAGTGTAGGGTGCTCCCTTCAATGCATTGCAAACAGTTAACTCCACAACTTGTGTGGATTTCTTAATTTCTCTATCTGCTTTTCATTCTGAAAAGAAATGCATCAAAAATGCAAATTGTACAATCATTTGTATTCTTGCAATCAAATGAAATCTAAAATGTAACAATGTCATTGAAATAAAATGAAAGAAATGAATGCTTCATCATTTCTATATTCATCTTGTACTTCATTTGTTCTGTAAATTATTGAGCAATGACTCTGAACTTTGTTCTCTCAAATGATGCATAATTGATACTTAATAGAATAGATGCAATCAGCAATTTAAAACCATGTAGTACTAACTGAATTTCCTCTTTAAGATATAATAAAATTTAACCAGCTCCACCAATTGAGTTGAAGTGAAAATTGGTAACATTTTGGCAACTTCCGCTAGATGCTTTCCGGCTAAGCATTAGACTAGTTGCATGTAACACTCTATTAGGCGCGGAGTCAAATCTACCCCTTCATGAAACTCAGAAACCTGAACAACAATACTCCAAACAATAGCAAAACAAAACAAAACAAATGTTGAAAGCAAACTAACAGGCCCTGATGGCCAGCTAAAACATGCACAACAGCACTTAGGGAAAGCAGGAAAACTCAAATGAAATGTGCATAAGCACTTATTAACTAGAAGCACTAGCCCTACCTACTCTAACCAGCCAAAGAATCTAGTCAAACAAAGTCGTTAATTGGTTCTGAAAAATAACTACCTCTTCTGACCAACTGAGGATGCTCTAATTGCTCGTAGACTGACAATAAGAGGTGAAAAACAATAACACTGCCCCCACATTGTTGTACTACAATATACAGATCACAAACAAAAGCACAGATCTCATAAAATTTATCAAACATACCTCCATCTTGCCATAAATGGATGGGTTGAATCTGGTACCCTTCAACTGCAATCTTGTTCTTGGGTGCACCGATAATCTGTTGCATCTCATTAACACCCTTGTTGGCCAAATCCCTAAAAGGGCATCCTCTTGAAAGGATGAAAACTGAAACTTTGTTACCCATTCCTTGTTGGTTACCTATTGTTCTGACCTCAATTTCCAGATTGAGATCACCTGGTAGCATGTCACCCAACTTTGCACAAAACTCATCAATTATATTAGTGCACAAATCTTCATCAAACCCAACAATGGTCTCCTAATTTATAATAGGCTCAAAAGTATCCTCCTAGTTGATTTATTAAAAACCTAGAAGGATATCAAGATTCATACCTTGAACAATAGTGTCATGCCTTTGCCATGATTGGATAGTGTGTACCTCGACCTCCTAACTATTCAACTGAGGGATGTTGTCATTCATTTTCTCACTAACCAATCCTTTATCCAAATGTCTTTCATTGTTTTTATGATCACATCTTGATAGCTTCGTTAGTTCAAAAGTATTCTCATCATCGCTACCAATGTACAAAGGATGTACCTCAAATAAAGTAATCAAACCTTGGACCTAGATACTCTCCTTTGCCTCCTCAAGTTTTTGTTCCACACTTTCTTCCTCGAACAATGGTTTCTTGACATCCAAACCTAAAACAAAAGCCTCTAGGTCATCCCAAAACATGTCTTCTTCATTTACCTTATTACAGTCATCTTGAGGTATCACAACACCAAAGCTTTGAAACTCCTCTTGTTACCATGTAGCCAGTAGGGGTGCGACCTATGGTATGCGTTCTTCATCATCCACAAAAAATGGTAGCTCCTAAAATAAGTCAGTCAAAGCTTGAGAACTCTCAGCCATTCTTTGATCTAGAACTTGTTGTCCCTTCACCACAACTTCCTTTGTCCCTTGCTGCAGTTATTCTGGATCTTCTGGCTCCTCCTCATCACTGCACCAGCTAGATACCTCATAATAGTCATCAATATCATGTTGCACTACTTGATCCTTTGAGATAAATGTTGAAATATTTTCCTCCTATTCAATAAAACCAGGAGACTCATTAGTGAAAACAAATAAAGACTCATCAGGAGAAACCTTTTCTTGTTCTATATTTTGTTCTTACAACCGGTACTCCTCCAAAGATGAATGCAATGGGTCCATCTTTCTAAGATTTTCGATGTGGAGTAAAGTATTATGATCAAAGGGCTCATTCTTGGGTTCATCAAGTATGAAAATTTGAGGGGCCTCTTGGGTTTCATGTAGAAAAGAATATCGCTCAAGGGGTTATTCTACAACAAAACTGGGTTGAACCTGATAATTTTCCTCAACATGCAAAGAATGGGGTTTTCTAAATCTCAGAATCTCAACTTTAGGAAGACTAAGAGGTTCGCTTTGTCTAAAGCTTGGGAAATCATAGTCACAAACCTCTCCTTGAACAACCTAATTTGGAAGTCCAGGAGTTGCTTGGGCTTCGTACCTTTGCACTTCTAACTCTTGCTCATAAAGATAGGCTTGGAAAGCCATCTCCTTCTGTTGTTGATTATACTCATGATGCTTCTTGATCTCCTCCAACTGTCTCATGTAGTCAAGTAGAGTGTCCTTTATTCTTGCAATCTCCCCCTAGTGTGCATTGTACTACTCTCATTCTTCAATTTCACTCATCTACTCCTCATAGTTCAACCTTATATCTTTGAAACTCAAGTCTTGAATATCTTGGGGAAAATTTTGAGCATATGAGGGCTGAGATGAAAATGAGCAAGGGTGGGTGGGTGGTAATTATATTAGGCATGTTGGTATGGCTGATATGTAGATGTATAAGCAGGGCTTTCATTATATGGAGGATGATATTCATATTGCCTAGAAAGAATTGACATTTTTGCTCATGTAAAAGCTAGAAAATAGAGTGGAAAAAGGGTTATATATTATACCAGCACTTAGGTTTGAAACCAATGAACGGAGTTTCCAGGTATGTTGCTTCTACCTCCAGAAGGTTGAAACTCTGTTGCACATACCAAAATAGCAAAGAAAATCTTGAAAACTTCTCTGAAAATTAACTTTCAGAGTCCCACTAGGCATGCCAAAAATTTTTATCAATCATATATGCACCCTTGTTAAATTCTAACTATCTGTTGACACATGGAAACCTTCTTCAGATGTTGGTGATCTTAAACAAAGAAGGACTCTCTAGAGTGAGCTGGTTCTCTGAATGATAAATCTATCCTAAATGGTTTCTAGGAAAAGGGATAGAAAGATGAACTTGAATTAAATCTATGATTTTAAAATGATCTTTAGAACTTAATGGTGACTAAATGATGACTCTTTTTTCTACCCATAAACAATTTCTTAGAAACGACAATAACTCACAATTTCTCATGAATAATTAACACAAAAATGATTTGCATGAAGATTCAAATTTTGAATACAACATGCAACCTATATTTATGATCTTTTTGCATCAAACTATAATTCAAGGACATGACAAGGATTTTGTAAACATAAATCACAAATTACATCAAATTGAAACTGCAAAAGATATAAAAATTGGGAAATAGGAAAACTATTTCTATTAACTGGAGGAGTATTACAACTCTGAGTATAAATTTATGAGTTACAAGACTCTTTGTTTCAGCATGAGAGCAAGAATCAACAATCTGGATTGGAAAAAACACTAATTTTTTCTCCATGATATATCACTAAAACCCTAATCCGAGCTCAAGAAGAAAGCTCAAGGAAAAACACCTAAAACAACTCCAAAATGTGGCATGAAAGTGGAAAAAACACACTTTTTGCATGTGCATGCCATAAGACCTCTAAAAATAGGTAAAATCTGCTTTTAAAGAAAATAAAACACTTCATCCTTTCACCATGCAGCTCAAATCCGACCAAAAGAAAATTCAACTTATCTTTGCATGCTAACTACTAAAAATAGCAATAAGAAATAAAACAATTTAAAAATTATTGTTTTATTCTCTGCTTTACATCATGCAGTTTTTACAATTGCTTTATTTTTGCAATTAAAGATAAAATATTTTGCAAAATACAACCTTATTTCTCCATCTACAATGCTTGATTTTTCTTATAAAAAATCATAAAAAATAATAAGCCATCTACTATTACATATTTTAATTGATTTTCTCTAAAAGTTAATTTAAAAATAAATGCCCAAGGTGTGAATTTTAATTTAATAACCTTCCAAGACCTAATTGATTTCTATAAAATCAATTACAAAATAAATACCCAAAGCACCAAGGCATCATTTAAACTCACATCTCATTTTAACTAATTTCTCTCAAGATCAATTAAAAATCTAAGGCATTACTATTCTCCATCTTTTCCTAAGGCATAAACACAAGTATTGGTTTCTAAAATCACATGCCTTAAGATATAAATAAGACCCTAAAATCATTAGCAACTAAGGCTTATGAAATCTTAAGAAATTTTCACAAGGCTCAACCTAGGCATATGAGACCATGGCAACATAAAAATATTAACTTAAGACTCAATTTCAAAATGCAACAATAAACCCTAAGTCTGAATTAGGGAAAGTAAAACAAAAGCCAAGGGAAAACCCTAAACTCATTTCATTTCCATTTCCAACATTGAAAGTTTGGCTTTGCCTGGGAGAGATGGCGCCACCATGTACATGTTGGGTTTTCACTTGCAAATGCCTTGGTAGCTTCAGACTTCTATTATAATCTGGTCAACCCATCTCTGCAACTCATGGTAAGTTGTTCTCATGGTTTTTTGTGGCTTTTTCCATTGTTTTGAAAGGCAAGATTGACCACCTAAGATGGCAGCTTCTCCTTTTCTGTTTTTGATTTCCTTGTTCATTCATCCTCTGTGTTGTTCCACCTCCTTGGCCGCCATGAGAGAGAGCTTGAGCTTTGTATTTGTGAGCTCCATTAGAGTTGGGCGTGCCACTCCACTCCTCTACTGGTCGCCACTTGGTAAGCTCACTTTCTCTATTGTTTATTTATGTGTTTCTCTTTAAGTCATAAAGCATTTAAAAGAAAAAAATGCAAGTGAATAATTGTTGTTTGCATATAAAAATACAAGCCCAGTAGGCACCACCATGAATGCTTCATTCTTGGATTTTAGTGAAGAATTCCTCACTCCATTTCACAATCACTATCTTTAGATTTTGATTTTTATGAAGCAAAGCTCAAAATGGTTCTCATCATTTTTGGAAAATGTAACTAAACCTCCATAAATGGGCTCAACCCATTATGCATTACATGCATTTTTGCATTTTCTTGTAAAACCCTTACATGGGTATCTGTTGATTCTGAATCAAATCACTGTTGAAAACCCCATGTGGGTAAGCTGGAAATAGTGAAAAACTTCATTTTGATAAAAAAAACCTCAATGTGGGTATTCTGAAAAATGAGAGAAAATTCTTTATCTCAGAAATAAATTTACTCATTTCTGCACTTTTTATTTTAACTTTGAACACCCATCATGGGTATGTTGGAAACCATAATAAATTTGTATTTCAATTTAAACCCTCATGTGGGTTTTCCATTTTTTGAAAGAAATTACTTATTCTTGTATTCTTGATTAAACTCCACATGGTATTCTGTTATTTGATAACATAGTTGTTATCCTGTATGCATTCAGATTCCTACTCAACCATCATGGTAGCTTTACGCATTTTTCTTTCTTGTGAAAATTCTCATGTGTATTTCACTGAAATAGAACAGAATTTGTATTTTAAACCTCCACATTATGCTTATACTCGTATGATTTAAAAAAATGCAGTAAGCTCTCTTTCTGTTATATCATTCCTGTAGCAATATCTTTGTGCTTGTCACCTTCATGTCACAACTTGCATGCCTCTAAAAAACAATAGGCATTCTCAACTCAAACACTTCATGAGATAAAGCAATACTAAAACTCTGTAAATATTTCCATGTTTTTATTGCTCATTAGCGCTTCATTGAGAGGGTATTATGTATGCATGTTCACTATCAATGCTATAAGATAACACACCTGCTGCTCCAAAATAGAATAATATGAAACAACATAAAATAATGTGAACAGACCTAAGGTAGCAGAAATCAATAATATGGCAGCAATAATTAATTCTTTCATAATCCAAATTGATAGTTTTCAGTTGTATTGAATTAGTTAAATCTATTGTTCATCTGTAATTTCTATTTTATCACTAAGTCTTGATTGTTATGAATGAACGATAGATTTATTGCTTTGATAATTGAAAAATCTCTATTACTCCTTCATGTATGGCTCTGATGAGCATGATAATTATATTGTTTTGCCTAGCCCACTTGTAAATTTAAGGGGTAGCATGTCATGCTCTACCCTTGTGGGAGCCCATTTTACTCCACATGCTTTTGTGTCTTCATATATGATCAGTTGCATGAATTTTCCTATACCTGCACAAGAAACAAACAATGTTAGCAAAAATAATAAATATTGTTATGTTTACTCTTTTAGCTCTAGTTCTTGCACTTTGCTTGATTTGTTTCAATGCACTGTTAGCAGCATTCTCCATTACTGTTGGTGGTTCATGTAGATATGTTCATAGTTAGAGCTCTGACAGGACCTTCCCAAAATTTTTGCAGGTCAATTGGAGCTCGAGGACAAAGGATGGTGCACCACTTCTGCATCGACCGACAATAATCAGGCAATGATGATTATGTCTATATCTATATGTTTTCCTTCTTGCATCTTCAGTAGTCTAGGGTGCTCCCTTCAATGCATTGCAAACAGTTAACTCCATAGCTTGTGTGGATTTCTTAATTTCTCTATCTGCTTTTCATTCTGAAAAGAAATGCATCAAAATTGCAAATTGTACTGTCATTTGTATTCTTGCAATCAAATGAAATCTAAAATGTAACAATTTCATTTAAATAAAATGAAAGCAATGAATGCTTAATCATTTGTATAGTTAGCTTATAATTTATTTGTTCTATAAATTATTGAGCAATGAATCAAAACTTTGTTCTCTCAAATGATGCATAATTGATACTTAATAGAACAGATGCAATCAACAATTTAAAACCATGTAGCACTAACTAAATTTCCACTCTAAGATATAACAAAATTTAACCTCCTCCGCCAATTGAGTTGAAGTCAAAATTGGTAACAGTAGCACAATACTATTTTGTGGTGTTATTGTGTTCTTTACTTTTATTCTTCCTTTATCATACTTTTCTCTACAATTGTTATCTTGGTTGTCTGTGGAGGTGGAAAAACCAAAACGGGGGTCTGATTGAGGAAGAATCCTATACAACCCCCAAAAATTTTCCTTTTTCTTGTGTGTAGGTGGATGTGCATTTGGAGCTAGCTGGTGAACAAGATCTTTGGTGAGATCATTTTTGTCACCCTAACTTTAATATATTTTCTTTATCATATTCGATTGTATATCTCTTACTTTATAGTGTTGTTTTGTTCCCCTAAAAACCATTAGTTAGGTTGTCAACTCATTTTTGGTAGTTCTCATTATACTTTTGGTCCTATGGATTCTAGCACACCTGAGAGACACCAACATGCCACATTGTCATCCTAGAGTCATGCTTTCATCCTTGGGAAGAGAGATACCTGAGGCACAGTGTTGAACCCAAAAATTGACTCGCCTAGCCCCAAAACTGTTTTCAAGTCTAAAGATTGGTTGCAAGACCTTATAGTCCTCATCATTCTCGTCCCTCATTTGAAACATCCCTTTTAAGTTGAGTTAAATTAGGGAAACCTTCCGCTCTTGGCCCTTCATGACTTCGGGCCTTGAACATGGTCGGTCCCCCTCTCTTACATTTTTTGTGAACCTGACGTGAACCATTTTGGTTCCATTTTGTGATATTGAAAGCTCCCTCCCTCATATCCTAAGATTGTTATAGGTGAGAGTGTTTTGAGGCTTCTACTTTACAACCCAACCTATGACCCCTAGTACATGTAGTTGGAAGGTTCCAAAAGTATTGCGTAACGAAACCCTAATTGGGTCACCGTCTTATCCGATAACCTTTGGGGGGCTCCGAGAAAGTGTTGTTTAGTGTGTGTAATGGCCTTTTTTATGCACTTACCTATTCCCTTTGTGCAACCTGTGAGTAGTGGTACTGATATAACCTTCACCTTGCAAGATATGTTGATGGGCTTTAATAGAGAACCATCTCCTCTTTGCATTCTTACACAAATCAACAAAAATACTATAGCAAGTGTTCTTTTTGGTCCTACATCTCAAGTAAATATCATAACTGAGGAGATCATGCTAATCAACTTTTTGCATAAAGATGGGTATGATGCACCTGTGAGCACCATCCAAATGCACGATGAACTTTTTGTACCTCCTCTAAGGAGAATTGTCATATATGTTCTCGTTGGACCTAAACCCGTGAACCTTTTGTTTGACATTGTCCTGGGTCTTAACTCTTCTGAGTGAAGTTGGGTATCCCCTGGCTAGTAGCTATGAATGTAGTTCCCTCGATTGTGTATAAGTGTTTGAAATTCAATCATGAGGGTTTCATACATGTGATCCACGACACTGGCTATAGATTGACAGTTGTGTGTGGTAGTTACTCTTTAGATTACTTTTGACCTACACTCGTTGGTCCTCTCTTGCCTAGGAAGGACCTCTTGCACCAAACATATCAAAATTATAATAAAGGGCACCTAAGGCCAAAAGTGAGATTCCCTCCATCACCCTATGTTGTTTCACATAGGGCATGTTTAAAATCTGACAGTGATGTCGCAAAGGCGCATAGAAGAGAAGAAGAGAAGCAGTCTCGAGATTTTCCTTCTTACTCTTCTATTGTTCATATTGATGCTTCCTCTCACACTAATATGGTTCCATCAGGTCCCTCCTCACATCCGTGTAAGAACCCTATGGCGCCAGCTTGGAAAAATCCTAAGTGACCCGCCTTTGAGCTTCATGTCCTACCCACAAATCCTAGGCCCATTCATTATGGCATGAAGAAGAGACCTTGTGGGGAATCCTCTATGTCTCGGCCTATGTGGCCTCCCTCCACTTCTACACCAAAAGTAGTAAATAGGAAGAAGCCTGCTAGTGAAGCACTTGAGCCAACTCCCATGGCTACTTCTCAAACTCTCCCTCCTTCTCCCATTCAAGAGTGTATTGCTCCACTGGAAATGGATATAGTGGACACTCCCATGGCTAAGCAAGAGCCTTTTGTTCCTTCATAGCCTTCAGACTCTAGCTCAAAGAGTCAAAGAAACCACCTTGCCCACGAGCATAAGTGTCGTTCAAAGGCTCTCGCGGCTGAGCAGGTCGCTTTGCAGAAAAAGGACAAGGAGATGATCACCCCTCTTTCAAGACCTCTTATGGTGTCTTCCCCTCTACTTTCTCCCACTTTCATTCAACCTAGTTCAGTCTCCCCTTTGGCTCCCGTTGTGAGCGTGCCTGACCCCAAAAAGGTGCAGGTGTTCATCGCTCCTTCAGCAGAGCTGCCCTTACTAATGTCCCTTCCGGACATCCCTCCCTTTTCAAAAATTATAGATTTTCTAAGCACTTCGGTAGTATCTATTGCGGTTTTCTCCTCCTCTTCCTTTGTGCCTCTCACCTCATCTATAGGGAGTTTGCACCCCCTGATGAAGCAAAAGGCAGAGGTTGGTCCTTCCAGTAATGGATAATGCAAGAGGTTCCCATCCTCTTTGAAGGGTGATCTTGTGCTGACTTGTTTTACCCTAGTAATGGAACCAGCCTCGGCTTCCCCTGAGTTCATCACCACTCTCGAATCATTCGGTGAGTCTAGCAGTGAACCTCAGGAGCATTCTTCCCCATCCATCGAGGTAAAACATGGCACTCTAATAAATTCCTTATTTAACTCTCTGGATAAATTTTTGGCCTTGTCAGTGCTCTTCACAAAGTCACTAACCCTAGCTCCACAAGATCTTAGTGGAGGGGACCTTGCGGGGCCCTCTTCCTTAGCCATTGTTGTGGGAGGGTCGAAATATCCTCCCCTTAACATTCTTCCACTACAGGCTCATCCTCCTCCCCCCTACAATGATCTAGAGTGGGAAGCAGACAACCTCTTGGTTGAGTAGTGTTAGGGGGAGGCCCCTTTTCTTTATCTTTAGATTAGAAAATGTGTGTGTGTATTGTGATGTGCTCCCCCATGATCATGCTTTGTGTTCCTAGATGACCCTTGTCACCCTTGTTGGTGCTTGGATACGGGAGTGGTTTTGTGTCGTAAACCTTCTGCTATTTGTTTGTGACTTGATTTTTGGAAAATTGGGGACAATGCAAAGCATTGGGGGAATTTAGGCTTCCCTTCCATGTTGACCCATTTTTTTAAATTTTTACCTTGTTTTCCATGCATTCTTCTTGATCTAGTTGGGGATTAATGATCTTTTACCTTCCACCATAGTTACCTATTATTTATAAAAGCATGAGAAGATCTAACCCTGTGAAACCAAATCCCCCTCTACCCTTTGTTTGTGTTTGTCCCTCTTTTTCATTCTTTTTTCTATTTCTCTCCTCTTTGCTTGAGTTGTCCCTTTCATGTGTGACAACACCAATTCTATAACACTTCAATTTTCAGAAATGAATTCATTGCCAACAAATATTTTCTCAAAAATCTTCGCAAACCTCTTTTTAAGAAATCACATTCTCAACTTGGACCCTTAATGGAACATGTTTCCTTCATCACGAGTTCATAAAGAAATAAGAACCTTCCTTTGAAGTGGAAATAGCTTCAACCTTCCCCTCGTGAGGTGGAACTTTCTTCCTTTTGAATTCCTTGATGATGAATCAATTCTAGAAAGAAACATCTGTTTCATACTTTCAAAAAGCACATCCCTTGAGTGGACCCCTTCCTCATGCTAGGTTCCCAAGGAACCACATTGAAAATTTTCCAAGTTGTTAGCAATCTATGTGACTATCCGCTTACTTGCCTATGTGGCCACTTTTTAACATGTTTATCTGTGGGTAGACATGTCACTTTGTAGGCGATTCTATAAATTCGCTTCTTGACTCTACGAAATCCCCTTCCTTTGGTTTCCTCCATGTGAGAGATCTTGGGGGATACCTCACTGCAGGTCTGTGGGCTTCTAGGGTGCTTCCTCCATGTGAGAGATCTTGGGGGGTGCTCCCCTATAGTTTTGCAGGTCTGTAAGGCACTTTTCTTAGTTTCCTTAATGTGAGAGATCTTGGAGGACACCTTCCCTATATTTTTGTGGGTTTATAGGGCACTTTTCTCAGTTTCCTTCATGTGAGAGATCTTGGAGGACACCTTCCCTACAAGTCTACAGTTCTGTAGGGCACTTTTCTCAACTTCCTTTATGTGAGAGATCTTGGAGGACACCTTCCTTACATGTATGTGAGTCTGTAAGGTACTTTTCTTGGTTTCCTTCATGTGAGAGATCTTGGAGGATACCTTCCTTGCAGGTTTGAGGGCCTGTAAGGTGCTTACTTCTCGAGGCTTCCTTCATGTGAGAGATCTTAGGGGTCACCTCCTTGCAGGTCTATGGACCTGTAAGATGCTTTCATTTTGTACCTTCATAATTCTAGAGGACTGAGGAGTCTTTTGTTCCAGCCTGTGCTTTCAAGTTGTCCAAATCGTGATCTACTTCCTCAACTGTTTAGGTATACATTTCTAATGCTACTACCTTTCCAATCTACTTTACCAAAGCACTCATTAGTATTCATGCTCGCTAAAGTGGGGGGAAAATGTATAGGAGCGAAATTGCACCCATTATGCAAATTCCCTTTTTTCACTTCATCACCTTAGAAAACCAAATCCGAAGGTGAAAATCCACATCAGCTTGCTACCTTCATTACACTTGGGATCTGTTTTGTGTGTCGACTGAGGAATAACTATCTGAGACACCGATGCGATGCATAGACGTCTACGCGACATGCTTACATCCTTGATAGATTCTTGCATCTAAAGCCAGTAGAGGCGTTACAATTCCTATTGGGGTCAATTTGTAACACCCCTCTTCAACCAACCAACCCAAATATGGTCATTTTTCTCATTCTCCCTTCAAAAATACTCTACATTCCTTCATTTCATCTCTCCAAGAATTCAATTCATCCTCTAGAAATCTTCTAGCATTCACTTCTTGCACTCTCAACCTTCAAGCAACACTTTAGCACTCCATAGTAGCAACAACAACACTCCATCAACTCTGTAGAGAAAGTGTGGAACAACACCATTGTAGCAAGGGATTGAGTCCCCTCATTTTCTCCCCCATTAGCTAGTGAGCTCTTGGTGGAGGTGGTAAGAATTTTCACTCCTCTCCTCTCAGATTTGGTTGAGTAGCACAATATTATTTTGTGGTGTTATTGTTTTCTTTACTTTCATTCTTCCTTTATCATAATTTTCTCTATAGTTGCTATCTTGGCTGTCTGTGGAGGTAGAAACACCAAAATGGGAGTTTGACTAAGGTAGACCCTTATACAGCCCTCAAAATATTTCCTTTTTCTTATGTGTAGGTGGATGCGCATTTGGAGCTAACTAGCAAACAAGCTCTTTGGTGAGATCATTTTTTTCACCCTAACTTTAATCTATTTTCTTTATCATATTATATTGTATATCTCTTACTTTATAGTGTTGTTTTGTTCCCCTAAAAACCATTAGCTAGGTTGTCAACTCATTTTCTAGTAGTTCTCATTGTACTTTCAATCATCTAATCATACGAATGCAAACGCACCTGAGAGATTCTAGCACACCACACTATCGTCCTAAAGCCACGCTTCCATCCTCGAGTAGAGAGATACTTGAGGCACAGTGTTGAACCCGAAAAATGGCTCACCTAGCCCCAAAACTATTTTTGGGCTTGAAGAGTGGTTGTAGGACCTTATAGTCCTCATCATTCTCATCCCTCATTCAAAACATCCCTTTTAAGTTGAGGTAAGTTAGGGAAGCCTTCTGCTCTTGTACCTTCATGACCTGGGGCCTTGAACATGGTCGGTTCCCCTCTCTTACAATCACCTTCCTCCTTTTCTCAATAAATAGAAAAGTTTCATATATATATGTAATTACACTTTCATATATCAATTAGGTTGGCCTAATTGGATGTACGCATACTTAATTCAAATTTATCTTGTCAACTCAACCCAAAAACTTCTTTTCTTCAAAACCAAACATGCAAGACATAAATTAATTCAGCTCATACTTAATAAGTATCTCATTACATCATCCACGAAGCATACACCACTTAACTATGTCGGTCACAAGAAGATCCATACCATTTTTCATCAATACTTAATAGAATACTGTAAGTTGAACTTCTATCATTTATATCTCCCATCTCTTTCAACTAAATATTGCTGAAAACTTGTCCAGAGATGCAATTAATAGTCCTTAAAAACATATTAAAATCTCATGAAGCAATCTTCCACTGTGAGTAGTTTCAAACCAAATTACCAGATCATAATAATAGAAACATAGTTTAATGGATGGACAAAAACTATCACCAACCAAATGTTGGCATCACTGACAACACATTGGAGGGCCAAAGGGCATCTTCTTCATTCTTCCAATAATCTCCCCCTTTGTCATTGATGGCAACATGTGCCAAAAATGGATCTCAACAAATGTCTTCACTCCCCCTATCAACTATACAAGCTAAACAAAAACTTCTCCAAGATCAAAACAAAAAATTTCTACACAATAGTATCTTCTCCCATAACCCTATATTATCCCCCTTTGACATCAAGGACAAAGGGTATCTTCATGACAAACTCAAAAACAATAAGAAAGAGATGTAGAAAACTTTTAACTAGAGGTACCTTGTAGCTCCTTGAGAATAGCCTCCCAAGCTGATTTTCCTTCACCCCAGATCCCCTTCACTCTAACAAGAGCTTTGTGCAGTGATTCCAGTTCAACTAAGTATTATTCTCCTTCTTTTGGAGTGGATGGATTGAGTTTCATCATTTCAAGTTTCTTTGCATCCATCAGGGCATCTGATATTGGAATGTGTCTGGACATTACTAGATCTCCAAGTTGTTTGAATCGCCTCATTGCATCTTCTTTTTGCCTCTATAGGGTGAAAAAATTTCTTTGCAAGTCTGCAATAGAAGTCCAAGAAGTATAATTTATATCATTTTCAATCCTGTAGGTTCCAGAGGCATTGGCAAGTTGAGACTTTATTGAGTCCATTAGATCTTTAATGCCTCGAGTGGCATCAGGCCACTGCATGCAATATACAAATAGTATCTAAGCTTCCTAATCACAATCCACTACCTCTTTCATACTTTGCATTACTCTACTGTGTGTGATTGCACACATATAGTACAAGTAGCCTTCTCTCAAAGATTCTTGACTCTTCCTCTTTCTCAATCTACTTCTTAAGGCTAGAGGTATATTCCTTGACAAAATCAACCAAGAATTTTAGGTTTTCAATAGGTGCTAGAGAATCATCAATTGTAGCATTGGGGGTTGTCTCCTATAAAGCCTTAATAGCTTCATTTACCAATTCATTCCCTCTCTAAAATGTATGTTCAATTTCCTATGTTCCAAAGTCAAGAAAGGTTCCACAAACCTTTATCCTTTCTATGGGTGTCATCTTACTTAGATCCACATAGCCTAGATGTGATGGAAGTTGGACCAACTGAGGTGGTAGCACAGGCTGAATCCTTGCTTGTCTTGTCAATATACCCTTGATATTACTTCTGGAGGATTCTCCAGATCGCTTTGATGGCTCAATGGTCTTGGGAAATTCTTATTCACTTCTTCCAACTTTTGTATCTTCTTTATTCTCTTCTTTATCTTCTTCTTCCTCTCTAGAGGGTTTTCCTGATAGTTTGTAATTCTTTTCTTCCTCTTTTTTGTCTTTTTCATCTCTTCCACCATTACCCTTTCCATATTTGTTTCCTTCATTTTTACTTATGTCTTCTTCTTCCCTATTTCTAGTATCCTCATGATGTTCTTTTGGATTTTTACAGGAATCAGCTTTTTTTTGTTCTTCAGTGTGTTTATTGGTTGTTTCCTCTATATCTTTTGGAGGGGTGGACGTCTTTGATATAGAATATTCATCATCAACCTTATTCAAAATAGGATGTTCCTTTACATCTATTTTAGTATCCTTGATAATAGTCGGCTCCTATGCTTGAGTTGTATGAGATGAAGAACTCATTCTCGTCCCATAATTCTTTGCCAATTACCTTACTGTATCATGATTTTGTTTCCTTAACCTTTCGGTATTTTCATTCTCTCTAGTCATTAGAAGAGTGATTGTTTGTTTCACTCTAAACATTCTTTTAGCAAGGTAGTTACATCTTCCTCATATAAGGAGGATCCATATGTGTTTAAGGCATCTAATTTGATTTTGTCCTCAACAATTACCGCTTTATGCCTTCTATGTACTAATGCTTCC
Organism: Sequoiadendron giganteum; assembly: GCA_007115665.2. NCBI lineage: Eukaryota > Viridiplantae > Streptophyta > Pinopsida > Cupressales > Cupressaceae > Sequoiadendron > Sequoiadendron giganteum. The sequence continues at coordinate 388,724,893 of CM021103.1, read as the reverse complement.
TACACATTGGCATTCACCTTCTTCCTTATAGATTCCATAGACTCATTAAAAATAACCATGTATTGACTGAAATAATCTACAATTTTTTGCTTATTCTTTTCATCAACTTCATCAAATAATCTAGTAGTAGCTAGAAAATCCTTAGACTCTATCATGTTATTAACTAAGGTTGCCATTTCCAAAGGAGAGTGATCTATTACTAAAGAAGAGCTAGGAAAGTCCTCCATAGGTTTTGATACACCTTCTTCACCTTTCTTCTTATGCACATGAATATTGAAAGCTTCCATTTCATCTTCAATCTCTTCATCAGATGAGATATCAACATTTTCTTAGGTTTCAGCCTCTTCATTGTTGGTGGAGACACTGCTTCTTTTGTTTCTTTTCAACTGACTTTCCTCTTTCAAGACAAGGTCTATCTCTTCTTGCACAACATCAATCAAGTTCATTTTTTTGCTTGACTTTTGTTTTACTCTTTTTTTTAGGGTGGTACATGGTACAACAGGGGGTACATTTCTCTTCTTAGAGGCTCTAGTGTTGGGTCTAGAGGATTTAGTTATATTAACTATTGTAGGAGTACTATGCTCTACCTTCTTACCTTTTATTAAGGTTGTAGCACTAGGTGTTGCAAGTACTAAAAAGGAAGAGGAGGAGGGTAATTCCTAATCTACTAGGTCTAGAGGGAACTTCAACTGATCTGGTCCTTTTCTCTTCTACAAGTTCCCTTAGCCTATCAACACCATCCTTACAATGAATTCCTTTGAAAGAATTCTTCAACCTTTTTATTTATTATTTTAGCCCTTTGAGGTGTTGAAGTCTCTAGATGCACTTTGGTAGACTTCTCTTCATATGTACCATGATGGGGAAGAGCAGGATCCTTAGGAATTTTCAACAACATTTCAATCAGTCCCTCAGTAATTTTTTCAACTGCATATCCTAGAGGCTCTATCAATACATTCCTAAGTTCTACTGCCTCAATAATACATTCATCATTAGACACTAGAAAGGTTATATCCTTTGCATATTTCTTTACTAAGCTCCTTGGAACTCTATCTCTCTCATACATATTGGTTTGAAAAACTATGAACAATGCAATTAGAGCATCATTTCTCTACTTTGTAATCTCCAAGACTATGTAGATTTTCAAAAATTTGATGTCTCATCGGTCTGTGGTGATTCCATATAATATGTTTCCTTCTAGGTAGCTCTCTTAGAAAGTAAAGTAACAGACAAACTACCAATGTTCCAAAATTGAAAGCATATTTCTTTGTATTGGTCTAGTTTAGGTTTTCCATAAGTTGTTGTTGGAGCAACTCACACAAATCATAATCCCTTCCATAAACCATCATGTCATATGCAGTATAAATTGCAGTTGTGGAAATTGAGTTGCCTCTATTGGTAAAGAATTTTTTTGACCAATCATGACTGTAGCATATCTCATAGCATGTTTTGTAATGGGCTTGGTATTCAATGCTCTTCCATCATATGTAGTACTAGTTAGCTTCATGACCACATCATTCTTCATGGCTTTTAGCACTAGTATAGGTCCAGTGTCACAGATGCTAGAAAAATGTGTCTCAACCTTACAATTATATAAAGGTTATTGTTGATAAGATATATATATATATATGAATATATGTATATATATAATATGAATATATATATGAATATATATATATGAATATATGTATATATATAATATGAATATATATATATATATGAATATATGTATATATATAATATGAATATATATATATATGAATATATGTATATATATGTATATATATACATATATATATATATATTTCCTAGTTACACCAGTAGGTGTAATATATAATGGTAACAAGGGGGGAGAGTGAGATGCGTGTAAACAATTTTTTGTTAACTTTTTCAACAAACTCCTAATTTGGCCGACATACATTAGGTAAATTATACATTGTAAATCTAGACTGTTAATTATTAGGTTTTAGATCTAATGGTGGATATTTTTTTGGCCTGTCTTTCCCTAAAATGTAACTCTATTTTATGAGGGTGATGTATTATGGCTACGATAGAGAGATGGTGATGTATTCTGAGAGTTTGATAGAATTCATGTTGTCTTTGGATCTCTAAGTGGTGATACTCATGTGAGAATCTTGTTATGCAAGTATATTGTAATCTTTTTGATTTACTGAATAATATATTGGGTGGCTTTTAGAGTGTGGGGTTTTTCTCCTATAAGGGTTTTCCCCACGTAAATCACCGTGTCGTGGTATGCATGATATTTATGTTTATTTATGTTTAATTTTTCATAACTGTTAAAGATCTATAAAAAAATTTCATTATTCTCCTCTCAAAATTAGTGTAGGAAGTTGTTCCCCTACCTTAGCTTTCTTACAAGTGGTATCAGAACCTGATCACCTTTGGTTTCAGTTGTGGGTTGTTGGGTTTTTTTGGACTAATATAGGTTTGAGTGGGAGCTTGTGCAAAAGATACTTTGTGATCTTGTTGTGGGAATTTTCAAATGGAAATTTCATCAGGGAGAATAGAGGTGGAGAATTTTTTTGGAAATAATTTTGAAATGTGGAAGCTGAAGATAGAGGATTTGTTGATAGATCAAGATCCATGGGATGTTGTTGATGAGAATGTTTCAAGGGCTACAAATCCTACTCAAGCTGCTCAATATGGTGTTATGGACCATAAAGCTAATGGTTTAATTAGATTGTGTTTGGAAGACTCTATTTTAATTAATGTCCATAAGGACACCTCTGCACATAAACTATGGAAGAAGCTTGGTGAGATGTATTAGGCCAAATATTTAGTAAACAATATTTTCTTGAGAAAGAATTTGTATTCCTTGAGAATGGAAGAGGGTAGATGAATCACAAACCACCTGGAATCATTCAATATTTTGGTGGCTCAATTGGCATTAGTTGGTGTCAAAATGGATGAGGAGGAAAGATGTCAGATCTTGCTTTGTTCTTTTCTTGATTTGTGGGATTCTCTTGTTATGGCTATTGGGGGTACTTCTATTATTTTTAAGATTGAAGATGTGGTAGGTTCTTTTCTTTCTAAAGATATGAGGAAGAAGGTATCCATCACTGCCAAGGAGGCCCTAAATGTTTATGGAAGACCTAAGGAAAAAGGAAAGAAGAATGAGAAGCATGACAAATCCAATTCCAAGGGGAGATCTAAATCTCCTGGAAAGTCCAAAGTTATTTGTTGAAACTATGGTAAGCCTAGACATGTTCATAAGGAATGCAAAGAAGAAAAGAAGAAGAAAAAGAAGAAATTTGATTCTAATTTTGAGTTCGAGAAGGAAGATGGTGACACATTCATTGTAGCTTTAGAAAATCATATATCTAATGATGCATGGTTAATTGACTCAGGTGCATCTTTCCATATGACCTTTAATAAAGATTGATTTTTTTAATATGAAGAATTTGATGGAGGTAAGGTGTATTTGGGTGATGATTCTCATTTATACATTGTTGGTTGTGGTAAAGTCAAAATCATATTTCCCGATGGTAGAATAATAATGGTGTGTTGCATATCCCCAGATTAGCACAAAATTTGTTATTTGCGAGCAAACTAATAGATGCGGGTGTGTAGGTAGTATTTTCATATGCAGGATGCAAGATGGTAAGAGGTGCTATGGTGATTGCTAGAGGTGTCAGATACGGCACATTGTATAAGCTTGATGCATGCATTGTTGACTGCAATATTACTTCTATGAAAATCAAGTTTGTGGAAGAAGTGAGGGTTTCACCTTTAGTAGATGGTCATGGCTTTTAGGTACCCAAGGTTGCTCTTTGTTTTGAAACAAAGTCACCTACAAAGAAAACTATGTTATGGCACCAGAGACTTGGCCACATTGGAGAAAAGGGTCTAAGGACCTTGAAAAATAAAAACCTTGTTGAAGGTTTTTCTTATTGTAATCTTGAATTTGATTTATGTGAGCATTGCATTTATGGAAAACAAAACCACGTTTAGTTTTACTCAAGTTTTCATAAATTTTGTGGTGTATTGGATCTTATTCATTCTAATGTGTTTGGTCATATAGATGATCCTTCGATTGGTAAATCCAATATTATGTTTCATTTATTGATGATTATAGTAGGACATGGGTATATTTTCTAAATATTAAATATAAAGTTTTTAGTCTATTTAAAGAATTTAAAGCAATGGTTGAGCTGCAGATTGGAAAGAAAATAAAATGTTTGAGGACTAATAATGGCGGTGAATTTTTCTCTAATGATTTTGATAGATTTTGTACATATTGTATTCATAGACAAAAGAAAACTTTATATTCTCCCAAAATGGAGTTGCAGAAAGAATGAACAGGACATTGATGGAGAAAGCTAGGAGTATGTTGAGTGGTGTCTGCCTAGAATAAAGGTTTTGGGTTGAAGTTGTTGCCACTTCCTGTTACCTGATTAGCAAGTCTCCTACATCATCTCTTGTTGATAAGATGCCTATAGAGGCATGGTCAAGTCGCAAGCCTTCATTAATACATCTTAGAGTTTTTGGTTGCAAGGCATATGCACATGTTCCAAAGGAGAAGTAAACAAAGTTAGAGAAAAAGGATGTGAAATGTATCTTCATCAAATATAGTTATGGTGTGAAAGGATACAAGCTTTGGGACCCTATTGCACAAAAGGTAGTATATAGTACAAGTGTTGTTTTTAGAGAAACTAAGCCTTCTTCTATTACATTTCTGTCAGGACAAAGTAAATAGGAAGATGTGATTCAATTTTCTTCTACACCTGAGAAATTTAAATCGAGGCCCAAGAATAGACAAGAAGTTGAGGAGAGCTCATCTAGCTCTAGATCTTCAAAAGATGAGGAAGAACTTCTAACTCAACATGTTCATAGGTCTACAAGGCATAGACAACCACCTTAAAGGTATACACTTGATTATTGGAGATGTATTTTTTCTTTGAATACTAACAACAATGAACCCAAATCTGTAGAAGAGGCATTAGGTATGAATGATGTAGAATCCTGGAAGATTACTTTGGATGAAGAAATAGCATCTTTGAAAAAGAATGATACATGGGATCTTGTACCATTTCCTAAAGGACAAAAAAATGTTGGCTACAAATGGGTGTTCAAGAAAAAGATTGGTTCAAATGGAGGTATTGAAAAGTACAAGGCAAGGTTGGTTGGTTGCAAACGGTTACTCTCAAGTTGAGGGTGTTGATTATGGTGAGATATTCTCTCTTGTTGCAAAAATGAAATCCATTAGATTTTTTCTTTCTATTGTTGTTGATTATGATTTAGAGGTTGATCAAATGGATGTGAAAATTTATTTCCTTCATGGTGACTTGGAGGAGGATATTTATATGGCATAGCCAGAGCACTGCATGGTGAAAGGTAAAAGTAAATTGGTCTACAAATTCAAGAAATCTTTGTATGGCTTAAAATAGAGTCCTACGATGTGGTACCGGAAATTTGATACATATGTGTTAAGTTTGGGATTTGAGTGTTCTAAATCAAATCATTGTGTTTATTATAAAACTAATGGTGATCATTTCTTGTTTATTGCATTATATGTTGATGATATGTTATTTATTGGCAAAGGGAAAGGTATGATTTCAGAATTGAAATCTCAACTTGCTACTAAATTTGAAATGAAAGACCTTGGTGCAGCTAGACACATTCTTGGGATGGAAATTAAAAGAGATAGAGAGAACATAAAGTTATGGCTTCGCCAAAGAAAGTATGTCAATTCAGTTTTACAAATATTTAACATGCAAGATTGTAGACCATTGTGTGTTCCTATTTCAGTTGGAACAAAGTTATCTATTTCAGATTGTCCAACATCCCCATCAGATATAAAAGACATGAGCAGAGTGCATTACCAGAGTGCAGTTGGAAGTTTTATGTATGCTATGGTTTATACTAGACTATATATTTCCCAAGTAGTGGGAGTTCTTTCCAATTCTGGTAGATTTTATTGGGATGCAGTTAAAAGAGTCTTTAGATATTTGTGTGGTACCTCAGATTATTCCTTGTATTATAATAGTAATGTGACTAAAGATGAAATTTCCTCATGGTTATGTAGATTCAGACTAAGCATGTGATATTGGTAGCAGGCAATCCACTAGTGCTTATTTATTTACTTTATTTGGTGGTGTGCAATCAGTTGGATGAGTAAGTGAAAAGTTGTGTTTGATTCATCCACCATTGAAGCAGAGTATATGGAAGCTACTCATGTTTGTAAAGAATCCATTTTTCTTAAGAGACTGTGTTCAAATATAGGAAAAAAACAAGGTACAGTGAAAATTTATTGTGACAGTCAGAGTGTGATATGTCTAGCCAAGAACCCAACATTTCATGCCACAACCAAGAAAATTGTTGTATAGTATCATTTTGTTTGAGATATGTTCAAAGATGGTACGATGAAGTTGGTTAAGGTAGAGACTTTGATGAATGTTGTTTATTCTTTAACTAATCTTCTGAGCACAAAGAAGTTCAAATGGTGTTCAGAGATTATGGACCTTTCAGCCCCTAGCAATTAAGAGACAATGTTTACTCCCTCCCATTTCTCTTGCAAGGTGTTTGACAAGTGGGAGATTTGTTGGAAAAATGTGTCTCAACCTTGTAATTATATAAAATTTATTCTTGATAGGATATATATACATATATATTTCCTAGTTACATCAATAGGTGTAATATACACTGGCAGCAAGGGGAGAGAGTGGGATGTGTATAAATAATTTTTTGTTAACTTTTTCAAGAAACTCCTAATTTGGCCGAAATACATTAGGTAAATGCTACATTGTAAATCTAGACCATTAATTATTAGGTTTTAGATCTAATGGTGGATATTTTGGTAGCTTATCTTTCCCTAAAATGTAACTCTATGTTATGAGGGTATTGTATTACGGTTGCAGTAGAGAGATGGTGATGTATTCTAAGAGTCTAATATCAGTCATGTTGTCTCTGGATCTCTGACTGGTGATACTCCTGTGAGAAGCTTGCTCTACAAGTATATTGTAATCTTTGTGATTTATTGAATAATATATTGGGTGACTTTTGGAGTGTGAGGTTTTTCTCCCGAAAGGGTTTTCCCCACGTAAATGATTGTGCCATGGTATGCATGATATTTATGTTTATTTCTAGTTAAGTTTTTGTAACTATTAAAGATCTGTAAATTTTTTTGCATTATTCTCCTCTCAAGATTAGTGTAGGAAATTGGTCTGCTAACTTAGCTTTCTTACAAAAAACACCAGTCACAACTTTAATTACTTCCTTGGTAATTAATCCTATGCTTGTCAACACAATTTTTTTGTGCACTCTACTAAGTGTCATCCATACAAATTTTTCAAACATCTCACCATAAAATTTTGGGAACAAATTCCATACATCTAGCTTCATCCATACTAGGTTTTGTATTTTAGTTTCACAAAGGAAAATTTTTCAGTTAGCCCCTTTAACCATTGATCCCTGAGCACCTAACGGTCAAATTCTTCCATTTTTTCATGAATGTAGGTTTTGGTATCCTTATTAGGCAAGACATTACTCAGAATATGTGAAAATGCACCTATGGGGTCCATTTCATAAACCTTCCAAGATAATATTTTGAATTTTGGTTGGGTCTCTCAAAAGTCTCAACAATAGTAGGAGTGGCCATATTTCCCTCAATTATTTTGTATATGCTTATGGAAATTGCTTTTAATTCAAACCCATAGAGTATAGATTATTGCAAATACCTTTTTCGAGCTTCAACAAAAACTAGGGTTTGATGTCGGGTACTCTGAATCACCTTCAACTTGCTTCAACTCGCTCTGCTTCCTTTCAAATGGGTAAAAGTAATTCAACTTGAATCAAATTTTCACTTTATGCCTTATTGATTTTCCCTAATTTTTCATTTAATGCATTCCACTTCAAAAAGATGATAAACACCTTATAAAATACATTATAAACCCTAAAATGTTCCAAAAATCTCCAAATTTGCACTAGTTTTGCCAAAATATTTTTCAACATCTTCAACGATTCATTCTACATCACATATAATTTTGTCACTACTTGACACCTCTTATATAAAGGGTTCATTAGATTTATCTATAACTGCTCCCCCTAAATCCACTATTGGATTTAGTTTTTAGAAGAAGTATTTGCACAAGCTCTAGGTATAGATGTATTTGTTTCATCTATATTCTCAGGTTCTTCCTTTTTCTTCCAAATTTTCTCGATTTCCTTTTTGACTTCAGTAGGATCCACTTTAGGTTTATTCTTTTGTTTCAGATTAGGTTTCTTCCCAATCTTGCTTCTATAGAATTTTCAAATATGTCTTGGTTTGTTGCAAGTGTAGCACACAAAAATTCTATGACCAAACTAATTTGTATTTATCCTTGATCTGCACTTGTTAGCTTTATGTTTGAAAGCATAAAATGTATAGCAATAGCCTTGAAAAGATTGAACCATTCTACCAGTATTGAATCTATTCATCATCATTATCTAAATTCTACACTCAACAACTCTATGTCTAATTTTTTTTCCAGTAAAACATTGTCCAACAAAGAATCCAACATTTTAATTCAATTTACTTCTACATTTTGTTGCCCTATGACCAAATTTATTACATAAAAAACAAACACCATTAAAAGATGGGTACCTTTGAGCATTTGGTTGTCAGACGGGAGTTCTTTTGGCATTGCTTCTCTGGTTCTTGATCTATCTAATATTGCCTTGAATCTTTCCTTGATTGTCATCCTTGTTAGAAGTATGATTTTCCTTTGAGCTTTGTCCTTCTTCAAGTCCTAAACCACCTTTATCCTTAGTTGGCTTCTGAAATGCAATTAACTCATCAAGCTTTGTAGTAGTTGTTTTGAATTTTTCTTCATGATCTCTTTCTTTCTCCAGGTCGGACCTTAGGGTTACTACTTCTTGTTCAAGCTTTGTACATTCATAAATCTTCCTCTAGATTTCATCTTTCTAACATTATTCAATTATTTTCCTTTCTTCCACTTGCACCTTTAGTTCGGTGATGTCTTCATTTGCTTTCTTCAAGTGATCACTGACTTCTCTATGCCTTTCTTTTAATTTCTTGATTTGTTCTCTCAGTTTCTTGATGCATTCATTTGCTTATTTCAAGTTTTCCCTCAGAGTTTCTTTCTCATTTTCAATTCTATCTAGATCATCAAGAGAAACATGGAGTTCTTTAGTTGCAGAAATTTCTTTTGGAGGAACAAGATACTTTTTATCAACCATGTGTTCAAACTTGAAGATCTTCATTAAGTTGTTAAAATTTTCCAAAGGAACCAAGCTCTGATATAATTTTTTGAACACCCATAATACTGAGAGGGGGGTGAATTAGTATTCTATTAAACCATTTAATGGCTAACAATTCAATAACTAAAATATATCTAGCTGAAACTATAAAAAAAAACATGAAAGGAATCATAACATCACATGACACATGAACACCAGTATTTTTATGTGGAAAACCCAAAATGGGAAAAACCACAATGAGGATTAGCTCACAATATGTTATAATCGACCATAAGATATTGCAGGGAACACTGTCAAGACACACTATCCTTGAAAGACTCACAACCTGAAATGATTACAAAAAGAAGTGTGGCTCAGTGCCAAAAAGATGAACTAATGAAATACACCTTTTGTGTGTTGAGTTTAGTTCCCATTAAGTTTTGGAAAACAAAATCTTGCACCAATTTGTAGGTTCACATCAAATACATACAACTTCACATAATATCACACAATCACACATTGCTACTTATTACATATCGCATATCACCTTCCTCCTTTACTCAATACAATGAATAGTTTCATATATATATGCAATTAGACTTTCATATATCAATTAGTTTGGCCTAATTGGATGCACACATAATTCAAATGCAGCTTGTCGACTCAACCCAAAAACTTATTTTCTTCATAACCAAATATGTAAGAGATAAATTAGGTCATCTCATACTTAATAAGGATCTCATTACATCATCCATGAAGTGTACACCAATTAACTATGTTGGCCAGAAGAAGATCCATACCATTTTTCACGAATACTAAACAAAATATTATAATCCAAACTTCTGTTATTTATATCTTCCATCTCTTTCAACCAAAGATCATTGAAAACTTGTCTATAGATGCAATTAATAGTCCTTAAAAACATATTAAAATCTCATGGAACGATCTTCCACTATGAGTAGTTCCAGAACAAGTTACCAAATCAAAATAATAGAAGCACAGTTTACCAGATGGACAAAAATTGTCACCAACCAAATGTTGGCATCAATGAAAACACACCAAAGGGCTTGAGGGAATCTTCTTCATTCTTCCAACATGCACCACTTTCCATTATTTTTAGGCACCATAGCCAAAGGAGAAACCCATTAACTATTTGAAATTAGGTAAATAAATCTACATTCAACAATTTTTGCAATTCCTCAACTATCTCACACGGAATGGGATTCAATATTTTTTGTGGTTGTCTGATTGGAAGAATACCTTCTTCTATGTATGTGGTGTGTGCAAGTGTTTGTATGTATGCCACACATGTCTTGATATTCCCATGTAAATGTAACTTTATGAATTCTTAACATGGAAATTAAGTCCTGAATTTGTGCATCACTCAGATTGGGATTAATGTTAAGAGTACATCTTGGTATAATTTATATTTCTTGTGATTGTGAAGGTAAATTTATAGAAAGAATTTGTGAAGTGGATGGTGAAGATGTTTCAAGAAACAAAAATGGGCTATATACATAATTATGTGGTAACAATTGGTGCAATGTGATAAAATTTTGAAGTGATTGTGAGTCACTTAACAAAGGAAAGTATCCAAATGTCCAAATATTTATACATGAATGAAGAACAAATCTCTCCAAAATATCATTAGATGAGTATCAATTTTGAAATAAATTAGCAAAAATAGTATCCTCATAAGGTTTCTCGAGGCTCAAATTGGGAGGGAGGGAAATGACTAATGGGTAGGGGGAATTCTAGTTGTTGGGAGGGAATATAGTTGGAGGAAGAGGATAAGGGCCCTACTATTTTAAGGGGCCAACCATTGTCTCCCTAAAATTAGAGAGCATCCCCCTAGCTTTATTTTGGGCTACAAAATCATAAAATCAGTAGGATACTCCCAAGAATCAACATGAATAATCACAGATCCTCAATCATACCTTTAGGTTTAACTAAAGAGTGGTATGCCATTTGTAGGACTATAGGTGTGGGCCTAAGTCCTTGGTATTAATAGAAAATCCTAAATCAAGTAATGTATTTGGAATAAGAATGTGACAAATGCACCATTGAATCATAGGACCCTTGGATTTGAATACTTAGGAATTGAGATAATCCCCAACATAAGATCAACAAGTTGTCCAATAACCTAAACAGTTTTTGGATCTTGTTTCTTTTACTACCTTTGAGTACACAAGTCTCAAACTATCTTCATGTATATAGGGATGTCCTTGATTACCTACAAAAGAGGAATTTTACTATTAGCATTCCTTAATTCATTTACAAGATCAAATTCTAGTTTAGGTGTTTCATTTTGTCTTGGTTGGTGTCGGCCTCCTATAATGTTTTAACAACTAAGCCTTTACAGTTGTGATTCGGAGATTAGACATCTAACCTGAATAGTTATCTCAATCATCATGAAGGTGCATTTAAATTTTCAACCTAGGGACGTAAACTTGAAATGGGTCAGCACTATATGTGCACTAGGAATCCAAAGTAGCCACATTCATCCTACAGCTAAGAAAGACACAATACTGAAAGTAAATTGCTTGGAAGGAATTAACATAAATGTTGAACATCAACCAATAACTAGACTAAATTGAAATACATGACAGAAATGAAAATATGAGCAAACAAACAGAAAACTACTTTGTTTTCCTTTGGTTCCAGGAACAGTCATAGAATGGAATTCTAGTGGTTGCAGGAATAGTCAGTGCCAAATTCTTAACTAATAACTGAACAGAAAATAAAAACTAAACTAAACTAAGGTACGGGATGGAATACTCACCAAGTGGGCCCCTTTGGATAAGTATTCCCTATAACTAAGATAGACTTAGATGCACAAACTTATAACTTCATTTCATTTATTGGAAAACATGAGTACAAATGAGAAACATGATTGTATTACTGAAAAGCTTAAGAGTGCGAGTACATCATCAAATTAAAATTCTTCGACTGGGAAAAAATAGAGATATTTTCGAAGGAACATCAGAGCCTTATATAAACACCTAGCAAGGCAATCAACTCCAGTAGACACGGAGGATGCCACATTAGGGATAATGTGAAAAAGAGCAGTGACAGTTATGAATGCACATAATCTATCAACCATGTTTTCCTTAACATGAGTCTAGCGTAGCAGTAACACTAGTGCTTTCTCAATAGCATTTAAGACCATTACAAGGTAGTTACAATCTGATTTGCATGAGGAATCTCCAACCGCCAAGAGTCTTCTCTCCATTAAATGAACACCTCGTTGATCGATATGGCACACGACCAGCTGGAAAAATCTTCCTGAATTGCAAGCCTCAAATTATCTGCATGACAATGTTAGTATGCACAACAACTGCATATCCATAATCATCTTAAAGTGAAATTCATTAATCACATGCAAAATTAACGCAGTCAATTCATATAGCATGTCAATATCATTTGAAAGTTATGAAAATAAGTTCATGTCCAAAGTCTATAGTTGTAAGGAAATATCATGAAAAGATCAACTCCCAAGTATCAAAGTCTTATGACAACTGCAAGAAATGGACAACAACCCTATCAATAATTAGACCATAAACAAGACTCATCATTCCCCCCAACCTAATGTCTTGTTGGTCCTCCAGTAGAGGAAGATTTATCCTTTTATTTGGTCAATGCCCTAAATTTGGCAACTGCAAGCTATCCCACATCAGTTTTTGTCGTGTCTAAATTAGGATCCCAATAGAACCCTTATTGTCTATCCACCCTGCTCCATCCCTTTCTTTCATTAGCTATATCATACCTGTAATATTTGAAGTTTGGCACAGGCCATAGTACGATAGGTGGCTGAAAAATTAGTGGAAGCCAGAATTTCCCTTTTACTCTTCCAAGCTACATATATCTATCAGCTCTTTCAAGTGTTGTAGCATAGTTGTGCGTGGAATGAGGCTCTTCTTGCTTCAAATCATCAGATAGGTTGTTCCATCTCTATGACAGGTATCCCATTACGTATTCTCTTGCGATTCTTTCCATCTCCTCATATGCTTTATAAACTACCTCTCTCTCAGGTAGGATCCTATAGCTATAGCTTGGTCAGTATAGAATTTTGTGCCAATCCTTAAAAATATCTCCTAGATGTCTAGATTCAGCCCTAATGGGCAGGGGAATGCTGGATTCAATTTGCCTTTAAGACCTGTATTGTTTTCCCCAACTTACTTTGTTTTGTATCTAGGACATCAATGCCCTTAATTAGACATCCCCAACATATAGCAGTGGATTCCAATCATGGTCTTTGGTCACAGCATAATTATGTAAATAAAATTCGCACATAAAATTTTTCATCTCAGGAGGAGCAATCCGAAAAGTATTGAAAAATTTAGAAGGGGTTCAAACCTAAAAAAATTCTTGCTACCTTGAAAGAAAGATGCTTCTCCTTTAAATACAGAGCTTAGACCCATGGAGGAGCCCTGCACTCTAATATTTGTGGTACTAAATTTTTCATGTCATCCACCTTCTTCTTCAAAACAGTAATTTCTTCATTCTTATCCTCAATTTCCTCATCTCTCTTTTCAATTTCCTTCTTTAGCCTACATTTTTCTTCTTTCCATTCTTCTTCCCTTCTTTGTATTTCTTTCCACAAGTTCAAGACTACCATTTTCATTGAAAAATTAGAGGGACTATATACTCCTACCATAATTTTACTTGGCATTTTTGCTTGCTCTTGGTAGAGTACCAATTGCAAGGCTTCTATTTGTTCAACCAATTTTGGCTGCAGGGGTGTTGCATGTTCTCTCATTTCAAGATGTAGGGCCTCTTGTTCTTGTTCTTGCTCATGTTGTAGGAACTCTTGTTGCAAGAGTTCCTAATTTTCCTCACACGCCTGGTTTTCAACTTGCTTTGCAGTATCAACAAGATCTGCCAGTGTTAAATTTGTTGCTTCCTCAAACACATCCTTTTCTTCAACATTTACCTACTCCATTGGAGCTTCTGCATCCTCTAGAGGAATTTTTCCAGGTTCAGGGCTTTCCTCCATAGGCACACTAAAGGTTGGCCTAATTGATCTTGATTTTCTAGGAAGGCGTTCATGTTTTCTTTTTGCTACAGGAAGAACAGTGTCAGCCTTTCGTTTGTTGGAGCTTGGCACTTTTTTTCTGCCATTTTCCTTTTAGCTTTTCCTTTCTTTAGTTTTTCCTTCTTATTTTGTGCCCTAGTTCTCATTAGGGTGCCAAGAGGAACATCATCATCAAAATCAGGAGAGGAACTCTCTTTACAGGAATGATCTACCTCGAAAGAACTAATATCAATAGTTTATTTGTTGCAGGAGGGTTTCCACTAGGGCTTGCATCAAAAGTTGAGGCACCAGGAGTGGTCCCAACATTGTTCCTTCTCCTCCCAACCCTACAAGGTTGAGGAAAAACCCTAGGTCACAAATTCTCTGCTCTAATTTGATCAATACTCAAAAATTCTTCCCAAGAAATAGCAGACACATCATGTAGAGACTTTTCAACTAACAATTTGATCAAACAATGGTGGGACACAAAATTGTCCCTACCTTTTTGGGTCTTTGCTGCCATGATCAAAAGAAGTTGGTATAGCACGTTGGGCACATTCATTCTCCTTTTATGCCTCATGTGGTTCAAGAGCTTAAAATGCATGGAATGTAAATTTGACTGGCAAACTTTGCAAGTGATATACTTGACAACATACCTGCTTCCATAGCTCAGGCAGAGAAGTCCTCTTCACTCCTTGTTTATCCATGCTCAACAGAGGGTCATTAGGTTCTATAAATTTGGCCCTAGCCAACCTAGCATCCTTGGAAGTAGGGTAATTTTCACTATCGACAAGAAATCCTGTAAATTTTGCATTTCTTTCCTTCGTAGTTGTGACTTCCAGCCCTTTTACCGTGGCCTTTCCTTCAAACAATGTATGGGTGAATTATAATGCAACATCTTCATCAAAACCATTCAGATTTAAGAAATAATCTAGCCATCCATAGTTTCTAAACTCGGCCAGGCAAGGTGCATCCTGTAGTAATACATCATGAACCGTGGGTTCATTTCGAATGAACCCACCTCCCATTGTCTGCAATCAAACAGTCACTCTGCAAAGTTTTTCTTCCTACAATCCTTGTCTGAATGTCAAACTTCTCCTTCCTGTAACTCTGCTAAATTTTGGATGCTAGTGTTGTCTGAATTTTAGCTTTTTTGCTTAAGATTATGACAAGAGAAATTAAAGCAATAAAGGAGTATTAAATACAGGATATGATTAAGGAAAATGGTGGTGGAGGATTTGCATTTCACACATACAAGTCGTCATCTCACTCAGAATTTGAATTGGTTCAATAACTTAAATTTTGTTGATGTGAACTAGTACATACAAACATGCAGACATGGAATTGACACGTCCCCCCAACCTAAATTTTCACATGTGTCCTCACATGTGAGGTGGAATGTTGATTTGACAGGGACAGGGAATAATTACATGCTATGGTGAACATTCCATATTAATTCACAACAATTAAATAAATGCACTAGAAGACTATTAAGATATAACAATTGATGCTCATGTACTTGAATTCGTGGAAGATTTATTGCAAAGATCATGGAGAAAGTATCGGTTGCTTTTCAAGAAATCAGTTGAGCAATTAATGAAAGCAGAGCAAAATGAGGTGGAATGAAATGAAGTGAAGTGAAATGATGGTGGTGGGGTGGAAGAGAGACAAAGGTGGAATGAATGGGAAGATGGGTGAAGAAGTGGACCCCCACAAAGTGGGAATCTTTATTATGTGAAGTTACATACCTTAATTAGCTGGAAGAAAGGACACTAGGTCCACTTCCTTCGACTATAGGAAGTTCGGGTGTTGCATGCTGAATGAATTGTTGCAAGAACTCTTCCTTAGAATTTGGATTTTGATAAAATCTCAGGCGATGACCATTTACCAGCAGTTTAAACCTGACAGGTTCAATGGTAGTAAGTTGAACAACTCCATTGGAAAATAATTCAGCCACCTCATATGGTCTGAGCCACCTTGTTTATAATTTTCCTACATTATCTTGATATCTTGAGTCATAGAGCAGTGCCCAATCTCTAGGGTGAAATTTCTTATCCTTGATGAATTTATCATGCCACTTTATTCATTGAGTCTGCACTACCTCTGTGTGATACAAAGTTGCCTTCCTCTTCTCATCCAAAGCATTCAGCTGCATGATTTTATCTCTTTGTGCTTCAAAAATATCCATTCCCAATTCTACTACAGTCCTAAGAGTCTTATGCTCAAATAAAATGGGCATCATGGTTGTCTTTCCATATAGCAGCTCAAATGGAGTGAATCATGTATTTGTTTTCCAGGTGGTTCTCTAATCCCAAAAAGCTTTCGGTAGCCTGCTTGCCCAATCCATTTTATGGATAGCCACCATTTTGGTCAGAATGGCTTCAACTTCTCTATTGGTCACCTCAACTTGGCCATTGGCCTGGGGGTGATAAGGAGTAGACTTCATGTGCCTAATGTTGTACTCATTGACTAGTGCTATAATAAGGGTTGAAGTGAATTGAGTCCCTTGATCAGTCACTATTTCTCTTGGAACCCCATACCATGTGAAATTTCTTCATACATAAATTTTTCAACCTTATTATCTCTTGCATGCTTCATGTCCTTAACTTATACCCATTTAGTTACATAATTAGTGCATACCAAAATATAGGATTTACCTTTTGATGGAGGATCAATGGGTCCTACAAAATCCAGTCCCCACTTATCAAATGGATTGATTACTACCTAGGGGAAAAGTGGCATCTCATCATATTTGGTTGGTCAAACCATCATTTGGAATATATCACACTTACTTGTATATATCCCTACATCCTTGTGGAGTGTTGGCCAATAATATCATGTGTTCAAAATCTTCATTGTTGTCATCTTGGCTGCAAAATATCCTCCACAGGGTTCATTGTGGCATGCATGCAGAATATCATATGTCTCATATTCCCTCACACATCTCCTCATGACCTGGTCAGGTCCAGTGTAGAACAAACATCCAACAATCCATGAGAAAGGAAAATATTTTTCAATGAGCACTCTCCTCTCTTTGGAGAGAAGTGAGGATGGACTCTCCTTGTGACCAAAAAATTAGCTATGTCAACATACTAGGGTGTCTGCACACTGATGGAAAATAAGTGCTCATTCTAGAGAAGTTGAAGCCATTATGACCAAAATGGTGGCTATCCATAAAATGGATTGGGCAAGCAGGCTACCAGAAGCTTCTGTGACTTGATTGTCCTTTGATGTGGTCAACCTTGAAATAAAATCTACAACAACATTGGCCTTCCCTGGTTTATCCACAATGGTTATGTCAAACTCCTGCATCAGCAGTAACCATCTTGCTAGTCTTCCTAAAATCAGAGGTTTATTCATGAGGTATCTAATGGTTGCATGATCAGTGTGCATAAAGATTTGGTAGCCTTTTATGTAATTTTTGAATTTTTTTAAAGCATAGATCACTGCTAACATTTCTTTTTTTGTCACTGTATAGTTGAATTCAACTCCTTGCAGATTTTTACTGACAAAGTAAATGGCATTTTCAATAGCTCCTTATTTTTGTCCTAGAACTGCTCCTATAGTATAGTTTGATGCATATGTATGGATGTGAAAAGGAAACTCCCAATTAGGTCCCTTGAGCACAGGAGCATGAGTTGAAGTTTCTTTTAAGTCAGAAAATGCCTTGTCACAGTGTGTTGTCCATTGGAACTCAACATCTTTAGTAAGGAGATTATACAATGGTGTTGACATTTTGTTGAAGTCTTTGATGAACCTCTTGTAATAACTTGCATGTCCTAAGAATATCCTAACATCTTTTTGTTTTGTATGGATAGACAGATTGGTAATCACCTCAATCTTTGCAGGATCTACTTGAATTCCTTTGTGAGAGATGTAGAGGCCAAGAACTACACCTTCCTACATCGTCATGAAGCACTTCTCACTATTTAAAGATAGATTGTGGTCTTCAAATATTTGTAGGACTCTCTTAATATTTTCCAATGCTTCATTGAAATCAACACCACAAGTAGTGAAATCATACATATAAATTTCCATGCAATCATGAGAAATATCTAAAAATATGCAATGACTGCCCTCTGAAAATTTGTAGGTGCATTGCATAAGCCAAATGGAAGTAGTGAGTAGGAATAGGTTCCCCAAAGATAGGTAAAGGTGGTCTTCTCTTGGTCCTCTGGTGCAATTTGGATCTGGTTATATCCACTAAATCCATCAAGAAAATAAAAGTATTGCTTTCCTGCAAGTGAGTCTAGAACTTGATCTATGAGCGGTAAGGGAAAATTATCCTTTTTGGTGGCTGAGTTAAGTTCCTTGTAATCAATATAAACTCACCACTTCCCTCCTTTTTTGGGCACAATCACCAATGGGAACACCCACTATCTATCTAAAATGGGGTAGATAAATCCTACATCTAGCAATTTTTGCAGTTCCCCTTTTACTATTTCTCTCAATGCAAGGTTAATTATTTTTTGTGGTTGCCTTATTGGTGTACAATCATCTTATATGTATATCCTATGAGTGCAAATTTTAGGATCCAATCCCTTCATATCATGATAGTCCCATGCAAATTTATTTTGGTGGGTCCTTAGTAATTTTTCCAATGATAGTTGTTGTTCTTCACTCAATTTACTATTGATATTCAGATATTTCCATTCTGATACTTGCACTTGTGTAGTTAACTCTACCATAATTGCTTCACTAATGCTTGGTACCTTGAGTTCATGTGGCAGTAATGCATGAAACATACATGTTGCTGAAGGAAATTTGGCTATAGGAAAGATGTTTGTAGGACAAGCGGCTATAGGAAGAGTGATTGTAGGAAGAGTGGCTGCAGGACGAGCGGCTGCAGGAAGAGCAGGCAAGAGTGTTTTCACTGTAGCAAAAGAATCAGATACATGAGATGACGATGCTTCCTCTACCTCATAATGGTTCTAGATTATGTGATACAATACTCCATCTTCATCTTGAAACTGCAGGAAAGGACTTTTGCTTAACATCATAAGTTGTGCCACAAAATTAACTTCCTCGGCCTCTTTACCAACATGTGGCCATACTGGATCATCCTTATCATGGGATGGTTGAGCAGGAGGGTAGAGAACAATATTTGTAGGGCTCTTTCCATCAAAAATGGTTATGTCATTTGTTCAACATCCAATATAAGCATTTGTTGTTGCTAACCATGGTCTTCCAAGAATAATGGGGTACCTACCTAGCGTGTATTTAGGAGAAAGAATCATAAAATATGTTGGGTACTCCCAAGAGTCTAAAGTTACCACTAGGTCTTCCACTATACCATCAGGCGTAACAATAGAACAGTCAGCAAGCTACAAGATAGTAGGAGTAGGTCTCATACTTACAATATTTAGTTGTTGCAGGATGTCCTTAGTCATCACATTTATTGTTGCTCCCAAATCAATCAGTGCATTCTTTATCTACATCTCATTTATAACAACTCCTACCACAGGACTCCCTGGGTCATTATACTTGGAAACAATCAATTTTCCAAGCATGATGTCAGCAAGTTATCCCACCACATGAACTGTAGTGGGTCTTTCTTCTTCCTACCTGGCTTCTTAAGGCATGCTTTTCCTTGATTGCTTTGCCATATATGGGAACATATTTTATGGCCTAAAATAGAGGTATCTAGACACATATATGCTTCAACTGATCTAGAATGTCAAAATTTGTGTCCTCCTTTTCTTTCATAGTTTTCCACCTCTGGGGGAATAGTTCAATTTGCTTGGTTGGGACTGGTTCAGGATTTTTAGGTGCACTTGGTTGAAAAGGGACATTCAGAGGCTCCTCCTCTTCCACAAGAAGCTCAGTGATAATGGGTGTGGAAAGAGCTGGAAAAGTACATCTTGAACACAAACGAATGTCACTTACAATCATAGCATATGCATGGAATTAATTTGGATCAACAGAGTATACCAGCTACTATTGTGGTTTATTATTTGGGTTAGGTGTGGGTTGGGCTGGTAGTTGAGTAGGTTTAGGTGCAATGAACTTGAGTTAGTAGGAGTAGGAATTATAGTAGGTTGTTGGGGCTGAGAAGGTGGTTGCATGTAATTGGTTGATTGGTTTGGCCATTACTGTCCTCCCCTCCATTGAGATGTTTGCTACCAGTTTCTTGGAGGTGGCTGTCAATTTCCTTGAAACTACTACCAGTTCCCCTAAGGTTGTTTCCACTATGGTGGAGAGTTTTGGTGATTGGGTTAAGCCTTTGGAGGGTTACTCCAAGGCTATGGTGGATATCCTCCATAATTGGATGGATATGTGGTTTCCATTGATTACTAGATGAATAAGAATTGAAATATGGCCCAACAAAAGATAGTGGATCGGGTGGCATACCCTGTCTTGGAGCCCATGACCTCCTTTGTGCAACATAGTAGACTTGATCATCTTCATCTTGGATTGGCATGAACTTGGGTGCCAACTGCTTGTTGTCAATATTAGCTATCATCTTGCATCTGCAATCCTTCTTTTGTCTGCAATGAGGGCAATATTTTGCCAACATTGCCTCTACCTCCTCTTGTTTCTTTTTGGCCTGAAGTGAATCCACCTGAGTAGCTATATTGTTTATGATGTCTTTCTTGAAGTCTTCCAGCAAGTGAGTAATCTCCATCCTTGAAACTCCACTGGTGGATGACTTACCCATAGAAAATTGGTAAGCTCTCCCCTTCTTTGAAGTTTCCCTAGAATAGTTCTGACATATCTTCTTGATATCCTCCCAAGGAACTTGGGTGATATCTCCTCCTCCCATCAGGTCCAAGGCATCTGTGCAACTGTCATTAATTCCTCTCAAGAAAAGTAGCTTTTGTGATTATTCATTGAGTGTATGGTGTGGAGATTTCTGTAGGCAAAATAGAAACTTTGAAATATAATCCTCCAAGTTCTCATCCTCCTTTTGTTGCATTCTAAAAATGTCATCTCCTCTCATGTCACTACCTCTACAATACTCTTTGTATTTCTCAAGGAACTTTGTCTTCATGTCCTCCCAAGTCTCCACAATATCTTTTCCTAGGCTCATGAACCATCTCAATGCAGCTTCTTTCAAAGTGGTAGGAAATAACTTAAGCCTATGGGCATCAGTGGTATAGTCATAACTCCTGCAAAGTATATCAAACTCAAACAAGAATGTATCAGGATCTTCTATGACAAGTCCATAGAACTTAGGAAGGACTGCAGCAGGGATATTTTTGAGGTTGTCTACTTCATTTTGATGAGCAATGGGGAAAGGAAAAGTTAGTCAGCTAGGTCTGTTAGGTCTATTTCCATTTGCATCACCCATGCCTGCTTGATGAAGTTCCAAAGAAAAGGGGTCTTCAATCAAATTTTGATCTTTAGAGGAAACGTCAAAACTGGTCAGATCTGGAAATGTATCGGCAAAGAGGTGTGTCTCTTCTTCTTGTTCGTTTCTTGGTAGGTTTTGATACTCAACTATCTGGAATAGATCAAGATTGTTAGGAAGGAATCTTCCACGAGCATCTATTCTCCTTTCTCTATACATACGGTATCAACTCACTCTCAGCCATCTCACATAAAGAATTGGAAAAAGAATAGGGGGGTCATAACTCTTCTAAATGAGGGGGTAAACTAAGAACAAACTCCCAGAAATACTATAGCAGAAAAACTATCAATGACTCCAAAGAACTTCCTAGTTTGACAACATCCCTGACAACAACGCCAAAAATGTCGGCCTCCTATAATGTTTTAACAACTAAGAATTTACAATTGTGATTCAGAGATTAGAAATCTAACTTGAATATCTATCTCAATCATCATGAAGGTGCATTTAAATTGTCAACCCAAGGATGTAAACTTGAAATGGGTCAGCATTGTATGTGCACTAGGAATCTAAAGTAGCCACATTCATCCTACAGCTAAGAAAGACACAATAGTGAAAGTAAATTGCTTGGAAGGAATTAACATAAATTTTGAACATAAACCAATAACTAGACTAAACTGAAATGCATGACATAAATGAAAATTTGAGCGAACAAACAAGAAACTACTATGTTCTGCTTTGGCTGCGGGAATAGTCACAGAATGAAATTCTAGTGGTTGCAAGAACAATTAGTGCCAGATTCTTAACTAATAATTGAATAGAAAATAACAACTAAACTAAAATAAGGTACAGGATGGAATACTCACCAATTGGGCCTCCTTGGATAAGTATTCCCTAAAACTAAGATAGACTCAGATGCACGAACTTATAACTTCATTTCATTTATTGGAAAACATGAGTACAAATGAGAAATATGATTGTATTACTAAAAAGATTAAGAGTGCGGGTACATCACCAAATTAACATTCTTCGACTGGGAAAAAAAGAGAGAGAGCTTTGAAGGAACATCAGAGCCTTATTTAAACACCTAGCAAGGCAGTCAACTCTAGCAGATGCGAAGGATGCCACATTAGGGAAAATGCTGAAAAGAGCAAATGCGGCTATGCATGCACAGAATTTGTCAGGCGTGTTTTCCTTAATGCGATTCTGGCACAACAATAATTCCAATGCTTACTCAAAAACATTTAAGACCATTATAAGGCGGTTACAATCCGCTTTGCATGAGGAATCTCCAGCCGCCAAGTGTCTTCTCTCCATTAAATGACCACCTTGTTGACCGATATGGCACACGACCAACTAACAAAATCTTCTTGAATTTTCGGCCTCAAATTATCTGCATGACAATGTTAGTACGCACAACAACTACATATCAATAATCATCTTAAAGTGAAATTCATTAATCACATGCAAAATTAAAACAGTCAGTTCATATAGCATGTCAATATCATTTGAAAGTTATGAAAATACTTTCATGTCCAAAGTCTATAGTTTTAAGGAAATATTATGAAAAGATCAACTCCCAAGCATCAAATTCTTATGACAACTACAGGAAATGGACAACAACCCTATCAATAATTAGACCATAAACTAGACTCATCAGTTGGGATTGAAACCAGTTAAGATATGGGGGAAACTTTGATGAATTATTTTTCTATTGATTTTCCTCAAGCTCTTCTAGTGAATCATCTACTTCAGTAATGATGGTTCCTTGAAGAGATTTATCCAATCTTAATTGTGCTCCATTAATGTCTAGTGTATTAACATGATAGGTTGGATATCCTACCACCTCATTATTATATACCAGTTGTACCACTTTATTATTTGGGTTTGGTGATGGCTAAGCATGTATTGGTGTTGCATTATGTGGTTCTGATGGGTTAGATGGTGGATTATTGGATGTGGGTGGTATCGATGGAAAAAATTGTTGTGATTGTTGATATCGAGTGACCATAGGTGGTGTGAGATAAGATGGATATTATGGAAATTGTTGTGGTGGTACCCTCCATGCTTGTTGCCACAGTTGTGGAGCATGTTGGTATTGATTTGGCCACAGTGGATATGGTGGAGGTTTTTTCCAACCACCATACCATCCATATTGGTTTGAAAAAGAACTAGGATGACTAATAGGCCCTATATTGTGTTGTGCATAGTAATCATTCATCATTCCTAGTGGCATAGCTCATGGAGGCCAAGACATTCGTTGAGCCATGTAATAAAAAAGGTTCTTCAGTATAGTCAATATCTACCATATCTATTGGAAGGGGTTGTAAGGTGGCATTTCAGCTAGCATCCTCTGAAGAAGAAATTTTTGTTTTATTATGAGGACATTCTTCACTAGTATGTTTCTTATGACAAATTGGACAAAATATTACAAGTTCTTTTCCAACTTCTTATTTTTTACGTGTATAAAGTATCAATTTTCTTACCCATATGGCTTAAAAATTTCAGTTTTATGATCATCAAGTAATGTACCTAGCTCACGTTTTGTGATACCTATTGCGCTTCCAAAAGAAACATTCTTCCCAAGATATCCTCTTATAGACTGAGTGGATCTCAAATAATTCCTACAAACATCACAAATGCCATCAAATCTTAATTTATAAATTTCTCCACCTCCTATAAGATTTAAAACATTTGTACATTCTTCATGAATTCCCCTAAGAAAAATCGTCTTTATAGTATCATTATTTAATCGTGTTTATCTTGTCCTTTGAAGATTAAATAAGAATATTTCAAGATAATCCTCCAAATTTTCATCCTCTCGCTACATCATATGAAATATTTTATCCTAAAACTCCTTCATCTTGTAATACTCTTGATACTTTTTCAAGAATTTCTCCTTCATATCCTCCCATGTGTGAATAGTTTGTAACCCTAAGCCCATAAACTATCATAATGTTGCATCCTTTAATGTACATGGGGAAAAAATGAGTTTTTGAGCATCATTCTGGTAGTTATAGTTGTGACACAAGAAATCAAAATCAAATAAAAACATGTTAGGATCCTCCACATAAAGTCCTCTGAAAATTGGCAAAGCAGAATGGGGCATGTTTTTCATAGGAGCTTCTTCTTTAGGATGGGAAATAGGGAATTCAAAAGTAATAGGATTATTATTAACCAGATCCCTTTCATTGTTTTTTTTTATTATTATTGTCAACCATGACTTCAAATGCCCAAGGTGTATAAAAAGATGAAACAATCTAGATTTCTTATGTTTTAAAGGCTTACCACTTCACAATTTGTAAGATTCTTCGAATAACTTAGGAAACTTAGGGGTAATGATTTCAAGTAATTCATGTTGTGTGCTAGATGGTGAATCAAAATATGACTCAACAATACTGGATTCAATTACACACTTCTCAAGATCAGGTTCAACCGATTCCTTTTTCAATGGTTTGCTCATAAACAGTGGCTTTAATCCACTTTTGGGGTTATCTTGTTTTGTTGAGCTACTTCATACACTTTGTTTGATAAATCTACCTTTGTAATCCCTAGCATGACTCATGCATCTATATGATCTAATACAATGCAAACCAAGGGTAATCATCTAGGAAAGGTCAAAAATTAAGTGGAATTTATCCTTGATACACTGGTCCTAATTTAACTTGTTGGATTAATAGGACTTTAATGCCTTTCCCCAAAAATGGTGCCAAAATGTTGGGACAAAATTGTGATTAGAAACTCTAAGGTTGTGGTTGAATTCTTGGTGGGTTTTAGTTTCTTCTTTATGTCAATCTAGGGCACAAAACTTGTGAAAGGCATAACAATTATATGCTTAAGGTCTGAGATAAAAAAATCAATGAGAATGAAATGCATCTAGAAATCCCAAAAATCCTTTAAAGTAAAAACTAATTACTAATTTTATTATGTTTATGCAATAGGAACTGCTACATGAACAAAGAAATAGGAAGGCGACAAGAACAAATCAAGACTACTTTGTTTATAATAATAACTTCAATCTTATCCAAGAATAAATTATGGTTTACGTAGCAGAGGTGGCTGAGAAATACTTTAACTCGTTCCACCCTTACAAATTAACACACTACCAATCAAAGTAAAAATGTCACAATTAAGATAATTGTATGTGAATAAACAATCTTTTATCTTTACTGATAAATGAATGAAACCAAAATTATGATAAAAATATGAATTAATCCTTAAAAAATTCTATTAATTATATTCAAACCACACTACTAAAATAATGAAATGAAAAAATAAATGTTCACCAAGCTTCCGTAGAGTGGGCCCTTCCTCTCGATTGCGAGGTGAATTGAAATGCTTAGAATGATATATGAATTCTTAGTAATCCAACAATTCAATGTAAAACCAAAAGGAATATGTATATGTTTTGTTCATAGTCATGCATACATATATATAGGGATTTTTAATAATTGATATTAGTTATGTGCCCTATGACCCATAAATTTGATTTTAGCAAATAGTAGCCAATGAAAACAAACTATTTAACAGTCTAAAACTATTACAATCTATCTTTCGGTTGTTGGCCACAAATTTGAAACAATGTTTAAGATGTCTTTAACAAGAGGATAAGTTTAGGTAGAAAAGAATCCTTGGCTATCTTCTCCACTCGGCCTCCACACGTACCTTTTCCACAGGATCAAAACATATTCTTTATGTTTAGTTTAATCTTGTAATTCACCACCAAATATAGATTAATTCCCCTACGAATTTAGCAATACAAATTACCTTTTATCCTTTCAACATAGTAAATAATTTATGTTTCCTTATGGTAATTAATGACAAAATGATTAAAGGAAAGACATTTAGAAAGAGAGATAGGAAAGACATAGGACTCAAACTAAGACCAATGTTTCCCTCGCATCATTTGCGAGTTACAAAAATTATGCATGTTTCAATTTTGTAATTATAAGTTTATTCATTTATAGTTTATTGCATAAATTTAATTTAAATATAAATATATACATTTCTTTCATTTTGTAAAGAAATTTTGGGAAGGTTTAAGTGTTGTTGAAAACATGTAATTTAAATGCAAATCCAAATTAAGTTATAGTCTATAGATTATTTGTAATATTAAAATTTACGAAAATAAAATAAAAAATCATTTTCTAAATTCAATGCTAAAGGAAAAATAAATTTCCCCACCCCGTCCCCCCCTTAAAACCAACTTAATGTTCTTAACTAGTTTTATCAAGATTTTAACCATTCTTTTCTCATTCACAAAATTAGTGTTGCCAATTGAACTTGCACACTTATACAGTGTTGGTGTGAATAAATGTCTTGTACCTAGTAATTTATCTCACTACATAATTAG
Organism: Sequoiadendron giganteum; assembly: GCA_007115665.2. NCBI lineage: Eukaryota > Viridiplantae > Streptophyta > Pinopsida > Cupressales > Cupressaceae > Sequoiadendron > Sequoiadendron giganteum. The sequence continues at coordinate 388,698,043 of CM021103.1, read as the reverse complement.
GAGAAATTTTCACATGTTAAGTTTACTTAGGATATAATATTCCTTCTAGAAGGATGAGTTTTCCAACATCATATTACATACTATATTTCAACCTTTCCTATATAATCAAGGATTCATATTTACTTTTCCATATTCAATTTGGCATTCTTGCATCTTAATGATAGCATAATATTTTTTCTATTTCTCTCTTGTGGAAGTTATTCCGTCTTGCAAGGGATTCTGAGGTGTTTGAGGAGTTCACCATAAACTCCTACATACAGAACATTCATTTTTATAAAACCATCTCATTTAATTCCCCATTCACATTAGAACATAGAAAATTTATTTAATCCCTATGTAATGGTATCATAATGATTGTAGTATACTTTTTATTTTCAATCAACTAACAAATAAACATATTTTCATTTACCAACTAAAATCCTATACACAATTTCACCCTTAGAGTTCTTGATTCTTTCCTAATTTATAACTACTTACATGCAATATTCTTTTGCATGTTACAACCAATTTAGTATAACACATCCAATAAAAATTAAAACTCTAGTCACAATACATCCTTGAATTCACAAAAAATTACAAATCTCACAAGACCCGCATGTATCTTTCTTGAGAACCATGGGTTGATGACTCCAAGATAATCTTCCTCACATAACACAAGCACCTAAAAAGAAAAATCAACAAAAAGAAACAACAAATTTGACCAATGGAATCTCTACCCAATCATAGGGTTGTAACTCCAACCCACCTCCAAGCTAGGGGTCACATAACTATCCCTATAACTCACACACACATTTCATAACCTTTATTCCAACACTATTCACGTAGATTCTCAAATAAAAATTCACCACATAATATTTACATTATTGATCTTGCACTTACAACAAGTTTACTTTACATACTATCATTTACTCACTTTATGCTCATAATTTAGTATTTATGTAAAACCTTAGAAAAGGGTGAGAACTCGTAGCCAGCTCAATAAGCCATGACTATGCTTGATACTTAATTTGGGCATTTGATTTCTTAGGCCGACCCTTCCTGAGTGCTTTGAGCTTGCATATTTTTGAGATTTTGTTCCTATTTTTTCCATTTTGAAGGAATTTTGAGGGTTTCTCCATTTTTCCCTTAGAAAAATCTTTTTTCATAAACCCTCAGGGGCTATACTCTCTATTGAATCATAAGTTCATTTTCTGAAAACAACAAAAAAAAGAAGAACTTTTACTTAAAGCAAGATCATTTTTGCTTATTTCATATACAAAGAAAATCTCTCCATTTTTGTAAAGGCAAATTTTGTAGCTTGCACTTTGTTGTTTTCTTATATGTTGAAATTCTTTTGCACCCAAAAGATATACTTCAGCCTATAGCATGATCATTAAAACTTATTATGTATTAAATAGAGCTTCAAAGCTCAGTGCATCTAGTTCTTGGTCCTTCATGCTATTCATTGATACTTGAAATTTTATACTTTTTGCATTGTGACTATGAAGTAATCATGACAGTCATTTATCTATGAGCATCATTATAAAGACTTTGTTGATGACAAAATATTGTCCCTTACAAAATATTATGTAGATAAAGCAAGCAAAACTCCCATGACACAAATATGACATTACTTTGTTGTTCTTCATTGTAAGCAATGTTCACTATACCTTCTGATGATACTCTTATGAAAGTACATGAATGTACTTAGCTGTCCAATTTGTATGTCTATCATTATCTTTTCTCTTGATGACTGAGCATTGTAATCTGCATTGCTATCAATTTATTGGTTCACTAAAGTAAATGATTTATTCTTAATTGTTCTGCAATGTAATCCTATATGCACTTAGAATATACATAAAATTTTATGCATAGATTAGATGATACAATCATTTCTCTCATATGTGGTTGTTTTCTGGTACTTTTGCAAAACACAATATAGATCTCATGATATTTAGACTGTTGATACCACTGTTATGAGCTGGGCTCAACCCTTGTGGGAGCCACATTTTCCACCACTCATGCTGTAATTTGATGAATCAAAACAACAAAATTGCTTTTCCTGTATCTACACAAGAAACAAACAAGTTAGAAAAATCAATGAAATTGATGATCTTTCCTGATGATTTGATCTGGTAGTTTTTTCATTTATCTCTTAGATAATAATTAAGTTGACTTAATTTGATAATAACTGCAAATTATATATTTGTTGATAAGCATGTAACTGGATCTCATGCCCTGAGCTCTAACAAAAAAATGCAACCAACTGCAAGTGCATTTGGAACTTAGCAGCAAGAGGAAACATTGAAGACATTGAAGATCAAGCTGGAGAGTAATGAGTCAACCCTACATCAACCCTTAAGGCAATGATGGACATGACCTCATCTTATGTGTTTTTATTGTTTTAGTTGATCTTCAGATGTATGATTTACACTTATTGTTGAATTAAATCAACTTAGTCACTCCCACAGTTTGTGTGGGATTACAGAAACACTACTTTTAATTAATCAATTGTTTCATGATATGTAATGACTTGTATATTAGTTTGAACTTGTTCTCAATTACATAATCTGAAATAACTTAAGATGAATATTCTCAAAACATATATTTTGTAATCAAATGAATACATAATTTTTGCATTATTGCTCCAGAACTTTCAATTCCTTTCTAATAAACAACAGTAACGCACATTGCAGAAGAATAATTCAGCTTCACATAAAAGACCTTTGAAAATTTGTTTTCTAAATGAAACCTGTTTGCTTCTTTGCCCAGATTGTTCAACAATTTCACTCAAACTGTTTGGATGATTTTGATAAATCAATCTTAAACCCTTTCATTTGGAAATAAAATGTTCAAAGGATGTCTATGCATCAAAAATTTATACCCCATGAAGCAATTATCCACTAAAACCTCACAAATTTTTGTGGGAAGAAAAAAATTAGTAACAATACTATTGTATGCTAGTTGATAATTGTTTTTTAACTTCTTTAATTTATCTTTGATCTTTGATTTATTTGTTTGATATTTTTATATACCTTTTTCATCTTTTGATAAATCCTTTGACCCATATAATACCTACTTATGGTTGCCATGATCATCATGTATCATGGTGCACTTTGATTGGTATACATTGGGGCACGATCTATTATTTCTATGTGTCGGTTGTTCTCTCACATGATCCACCAACGTTAATCATCTTGAGTGTGATGGGAAATCCTCACCATGTTTATTGGTTGTTCTATCATATGACCCACTTAGTTTGATCACTTTGAGATGTGATGAGAACTCCTCTGCATGTTTTATGGTTGTCTCACTGTGTACCCACCAAGAGCGTAAAATGCCTTATGAGTATTGATGAGATAAAAGTAACCTCATCAATATAAGTGACTAAATACCCTTTCTCATATTTTCTAGCCTCCTTTACTCTGCCAATTAGTTATCTTTAGGATTAATAAGTGCTTTCTTTTTGTGAAAAGTTGTATGAACTTTATTTTCTGAAATTACTTGAAATAACCTAATCTACGCTAACTTAATGGTTTAGTTTTTGAATAAATCTATAGGTTTTCATGCATAATCGGTCATTATGCCCAGTTGGAAGGATTCAACATAGACTTCCATATGACTGAAGATTCAACACAGACTTCCATATGGTTGAAGACAAGTGCCGAAAGTATAGGCGACAAAACTTTAGGATGCATGGAGGATCGAGTTTTTGTAGACTTTATGGCTTACTTTAAGCATCTTTAATGTTTTATGTATGGACTCAAAGTTCTTTAGTTTGTTAAGATCATTTAAAGACTTTTTCAGTGGTACTTTCTACCAACTAAATTTTAGGATTATGTTAAATATTTTTTATATAAGTGTGTAACTTTCAGAAGTGAAATACAACAAAGGAATATCATTATGTTGTTGTAATGAACTTAAAAACTATGTTTCTAAATTACACTTTTAATATGAATAAAGTGAATCTTGCTTGCCTCATTCTGTGTTGTTAAGTGTTGTGAATGGAATTGTTCTAGATGGAGTAATTATGAAGTTGTCAAGCTTGTGTGACCTAATCTAGACATAGAAGCACCCGAGAGCTAGTTGCTCCAGGGATTGTAGGAGTAGATAGATAAGTATTTTTACTTTCAAAATTTTGTTGCTTCTATTTTGTAAATGATAAAGTGTGAAGTAAAATCTTATTTTTTTGAGTTGAGCTTCATTAAAGTTAGCCCTGCAGGTTGTAGTGAGTCTGTAATTTTCAAATCTATTAATTAAAGTTTCGGTGCATCTACCTTTACTGTTAAAGTTTAAAGTTGATAGGTCGGTTTCTATTAATTGTTAAGGCTGTTAATCCATTGCTAGTTAAATGTTTCATAGTGTCTTTACATGTTTTCCCTCTTCAAAAATTTACACGTTTATTAGTTTAATCATTTCAATGCTTTCTAGTTTAGTTGTCATGCTTTTTAGACTTATAATTTCCTACTTTCTAGTCTAGTGGCCTACTAGTTTAAGTTTTATTTCAGTTGTCCCAACTACTTAAAAAAACTGAGAGAGAGATAAGTGAGGAGTTTCCTATTGCATACAACCTTGAACACTACCCGGTTGATATTTGATGCACTTTTCAAACTAAAGAGATAGGACCTAACGAAAACCTATCACTTTTTGGCATTGTTGTCAAAGACCATCCTTTTCTAAGTGTTAGTAGGAGATACCTTGAATGCCTCTTTTGGAAATAAAAATAGTCCTTAGGCTTCCTTTTCTGTATTATCAAGAAATGAGGCCCCCGCAGAAGATTCATACCAAGAACCCCCCCCCCCCAAATGATGTACCAACCACAAGTAGGGAAGAAGAAGACTCGGCTCAAGAAATCTTAGAAGAATTGATCGAACAGGATCAACTTGAGAAGTTCCCATATACTCCAGAAAGAGAACATATAGTTGTAGAGGAGCGTGTTCCTCTCCGAACTCCTGAGCCTCACCCATTTGAACAAACTTTTGAAGAGGAACAAATCCCCTTCAATATCATGGGGGGCCATAGAAATTCTAATGCTAATCCTCCACTACCACCACATAAATTCACTTATCCTATTGCTATGCAAATGATGACAAGACTATGAAAAATATTTCACCAGCTTTCTTGCCAGCCTTTCGAGGTTTATCTTCTGAGGACCCTGCCAGTTTCTCTTTGAGTTTAAGGTCCTATGTCAGACATATGACTACAAGAATGATAACCAGAAACTAAAGATTTTTCCCTCTATTCTGAAGGACTCAAAAATGCGTTGGTTCATGGGGCTAGCCTCAGGATCCATAACCTCATGGGATGACATGAAATTTTCCTTTTTGGATAAGTACCAAAGCTATTGTAGAGTTAGCGATAGGAAGGAAAAGTTTTTTAAACTAAGGCAAAACAAAGATGAGAGCCTAGAAGACTACCTAGATAGGTTTGTCTTCTTATCTAAATGATGTGGCAGAGAAGCCATAAGTCTTGAGATTTTAAAGACCATATTTCTCAAAGGTCTTGACGAGGATGCTCAAAGGAACCTGGATTTAATGGGGAAAGGAGATGTGTCCCAACTAGGACTTGATGAAATCACTAAATTATGTCAGAATTTCTCTCGTACTCAAGGAGGGATCTGAAAGTCTACCCTTTTCAAAAGTTCTAATGAGATAGTAAAACTATGTGAGGAGATAGCCAACCTTAAAACTAACATTCTAGTTCAGTTAAATCCAGAGACCTTATCCATCTACTGCCCTCGATTCTAGAATAAAAATTTGTTAAGGGAATGCCCTTTGGACAAAGTTGACAAAATTGTTGTTTTCTAGGTTTGTGATAAGGACCATCCCACTAACCAGTGTGAGCTTTTGAATTCCATTAAGAACTCCAAGAAAAGAACAACCCTAGTTGAGGAAGAAATCAACTTTCTAAATCAAAGAATTGGAGGGAATTTTTCCAATGGCCAAAATTCAAACCCTACCTAGAGACCTCAAAAAAACTAGAATAATAATCAATGGGCATCACCTTAGCCTCAAGCTCCACCTCAAGCACCACCTATTTGGGGAGCTTACCCTTAGGGACCACCTGAATGGGAAAATAAGTCATGGGGAAACCCTCAATGGTCCAATCAGCCTCAACATTAGTGGTATCCTCAGAATTCTTCTCCTCAATAGAGTCAACCTCAAAATTAGTTTTATACTGGTCCCGAGGGAGTGCCCAATCAAGAGTAGAATCTCTTACCACCTCCCCAAAATACTTGACAAACTAAGCAAGTTAATTAACCCCAACTTTTGGTGCAACCTATTCCAAACCCAAAGAATAACCGTCAGAATGCCCCAGTGTATTCTACCAAACAGGATAATGTTACTAGACTTAACACCATACATTGTGGAAATCTACAATTAAGATCTGGAAAAACACTTCAGCCATCAACTATTGAGATATTGGATGAACATATTAGGGAATCTACTAAGGCCACTAAAACAACTCTCATATCTGTCGAACAAGCCCCAGGAACAACCCAAGACAAGACCTTCCCACCACCTTCAGCTTGAGCTTCTGACCTACCTCAAGAAGGAGAGGGATAGTCTCCAACTAAATCTTCAAACAATTCCACCACCAAAAAAAAGACCCAAGCACCTTTTCTAGAGTGACTTAAACCAACCGTTATGAAAGATACTCTGGAAATGCCCTCGTCCACCAAAACTGTGTTGATACAAGAAATCAAATAGTTACAAATTGAGGTTCCTTTGCTAAAAGTTATTAAGGGAATTCCTAAGCTAAACCAATTGATCAAATAGTTGTGTATCAAGACTCCAGGGAGGAAACCAAAGAAAATAAACATTGTTCACAAAAAATGTTATTTGGCTAGAAAACTATAGCTCCAAAATATGATGATCCAAGTAGTCCACTGATAATGGTAACAATCAATGAGGCGATAATACCTAATGCATTGGTAGACTTGGGAGCATCCATTAACATAATGATTGTTGATGTAATGGAAGAGTTAGGGCTTACTGATTTATGCCACACAACTACAGTCTTATAGATGGAAAATCAAGCCATATCCATTCCCAAGGGTGTCCTTGAGAATGTTCTTGTCAAAGTCGATGTATGGGAATATCATGTGGACTTTCAAGTAATTTAGTCTCTTACACCAAAAGATAATTACCCTATAATTGTAGGGAGACCATGTCTGGCAATGGTTATAGCCAAAATTGACTGTAGGGAGGGAGGAATGACCATTTCACATGGTCAAAATAGCAAACATTTATTCTTGTATCCTCCTGCCAAGCTTGGTGAATTTAATAAAGTCTAGGTTGATGAACCAAAAGGTCCCAATGGATAGGAAAATTTAGCTTCATTGGCCATGGTAGACATCAAACAACATGGTGAAGAATTGGAAGATGAATTAGAAAACAACATCTAAAATATCACCATGGATCCAAGTGACGAGGAGATGTTGGATGTAGAAGAAATCTTAGGACAACCCATCAACATAGGCCACAATGAATTCAATAGTACCAGTTTCATGGGATTGCATTGTCCTCTAGCGAATATCATTCCAAAAATGGAACATTTCTTTGAAGATATTGCTAGAATTCATAGGACCATACCTCATAGTTCCCCCCTTAACACTTTGACAAGACCAATGTATACTATCGCATCCAATCATCTAGGTGTTAAATCAATTATGTTGCTCCCAAGAAAAAATTTGAACATTAATAATTGGTTGACCAAGCCAGAAGAATACAAACGGTTTGATGTCCCGGTGAATAGATCTAAAGCTTTTGCTTGGGACTACACAAATATGAGAGGAATACATGTCCAAGTGTGTGCACCCATCATATCTATACCGAGAATGTTCAACATGTTCAGCAACCCCAACGAAGACTCAATCCTACCTTGAAAGATATCGTTAAAACAAAAATTGAGAAGCTCATACAAGTGGGGCTTATTTATCCCATTTCTGACAGTAAATGGGTTTCACATTTGGTTGCGGTTCCAAAAAGAATAGGAAATGGAGAGTATGCGTAGACTATAGGGAACTTAACAAAGTGACCCACATAGATTATTTTCCCCTACCATTTGTAGACCAGGTTCTGGATAACTTGGTTGGGAGAAAATATTTCTCATTTCTGAATGGATTTAGTGGTTATAACCAGATCCAAGTGGCAGCAGAAGACTAGGATAAAATGACTTTCACTTGTCCATGGGGAACGTTTGCATATCGAGTTCTCCCTTTTGGCCCATGCAATGCTCCTATGACATTCCAGAGAGCTATCTTGGATATATTTGTTGAGTTGGTGAATGAGTGTGTGGAAGTGTATATGGATGAATTTACTATGTACGGTTCAACTTTTTATGAAGCTCTTCAAAGTCTAGAAAAAGTGATGAAGCAATGTGAGGATCATCGTTTGTCTCTAAGCCAAGAAAAATGTCTGATAATGGTATAACAAGGAATAGTACTGGGACATCACACCTCAGCTAATGGAATAAAAGTCGAATCTAAGAAAACCAAGGTGATACAACTACTGTCACCCCAAAAACCCAGAATGTGGAGTTTATCTGGACACTTGAGTGTCAGGTATCATTTGAAATCATCAAGGAGAAGCTTATCTTTGTTATTTTCCTTCGTGGACCTAATTGGAACTTACCCTTCCATATTTATGTAGATGCATCTGATGATGCTATTGGAGCAGTGTTAGGAAAAGAAGACGAGAATGGAGGAAAGTATGCTATATACTACATTAGTAAGAATCTACTCCAGTAGAAAGGAATTATATAACAACAGAGAAGGAATTCTTAGTTGTAATGCATGCAATTAAGAAATTTTGACACTACCTTATAGGATATAAAGTAATAGTCTACATAGACCACTCGTCCATAAAATACCTCATGAATAAACCTGTAGTGAATAGAAGGATAATCAGATGGTTGTTGCTTCTCTAGGAATTTAATGTGACAATTGTTGACAAACTAGGGAAATTTAATGTAGTCGCCGAATTTTTATCCTGAATTAAACAAGATGATGGTGAATGTGATTCGATATAGGACGAGTTCCCAGATGTGAATCTATTTTCCATCTCTACTAAAATTCCCTGGTTTTCCAATATTGCCAACTACTTGGCCACCTCAGAAGTACCACCTATTTTTACATTTAAATAGAAGAAACGCCTTATAAGAGAAAGTGCCCCTTTCAAATGGATTAATGGGATCCTATTTCGATGTGGGCCTAATATGGTTCTACGATGATGTGTTAGGGTAGACAAAACCTATAGTATCCTGAGAGATTTTCATGATGATCCTTCTGGAGGACATTATTCTACAAAGAGAGCATCCCATAAAATCTTAGGTGCAAGATACTACTGGCCCTTTGATGATTCTAAATAATGACTCATTTTTGTTAGGATTTATCATATGTTTATTATTGTTACTATGGGGTTTTAGCACCTGGTTACTAATACTTTCAATGTTATTTCCCTAAAACTTATGAAATTTGGACATGAACTTATTCCTGTAACTTTTGATGGTATTAACTTGCTATGTGGTATATCTATATTAATTTTACATGTGATTGAATGAATGTTATTCTAAGGTGATTATGGATATATAATTGTCTTGTGCACGCTAATGTCATAATGCAGGTTTAGATTAAGATGCAGATATAAATGGAGCTTTCAAGATGGAAGAATTTCATGCTAGTTGCCCGGTTGTTGAAGGAGTCAAAAAGAGATGGACATTGAAGAGGTCAATGGTTGGAAACTTCTAGCTCATTTGGAAGTAATACTTAAATTTAAATGACCATGTCTATTAGTTGAGTAGATTTAGGAGGTGTTGTTATGTTGGATCCTCATTGAGGCAAGATTGGTTTGACTAAATCTTGTGCATGCATAACCTCCTTCCTCTTTTTCATGCATTCAATAAATGGCGTCCTCCTAGTCTATTGGAGTTGATTGCCTAGCTAGTTAGATTTAGTTAGAAGCTTTCCTTTTATAAATAATGATCAAATGTTCCTCTTTAGGAGGTTGGATGTTCTGATATTGTACTTTCATCTTCAGTTTCAAGGAATACAATCATGTTGTTGTTATTGTGTAACAATGTTTTCAATGAATACAATGATACTTTAATTTGTTGCATCTAAGTTAGTTTTGGGGAGACTCATTCAAGGGGGCCCACTTGGTGAGAATTCCATCCATTCAGTTTAGTAGTTACTTTTCTATTCAACAATTAGTTACAATCTTACCAATTGTTTGTTCCCACAACCATTGGAACTTTGTTCTATGTCTATTCCTACAGCCAAGGAAGACATAGTAACTTCTTGTCTATTTACATAGACTTTTGTTTATGTCATTCATTTCAGTTCATTTGCTGATTTATGCTTAGTACTTATGCTAATTCCTTTCAAATATTTCACTTTCAGTACTATTTCCTCTCTAGTTATAGGATAAGGATGACTACAATTGAGTCCTAATGCATAGACAATGCTGACCAGTTTCAAGTTTGCGTCCCTGGGTTGATAATGAAATGAACCTTCATGATGAGAAACATAACTATTTGGTGCAAATATCTAATCTCTAAGTTATAGCTTTAAGGGCTTAGTTATTGAACCATTATAGGAGACCAACATTTTTTGAGTCATTGTTAGGGATGGTGTCAAACTAGGAAGTTCTTCAGAGTCATTTCTATTTTCTATCTTGTTTTCAGTATCTCTGAAGTTTTTTTTTAACATACTCTTCATTCGAATAAAGTAATGATTTGCTATTCTTTCACCAATTCTTTATGTGATTTAGCTAATACTAAGTTAATACTGCATGCATAGGGGCAAGAGAAGAGATGCTCTAGGGATATTCCTTCCTACTGACCCTAATCTTGATAACCAACTAGTTGAGTTTTAAAATTTTCCAAGAGATGAAGAAGAAGAGGCAAATCCTTTTTTTGATGCATTTTCCAATTTGACTAGTTTTGAAACTTCCTCTGAAGAGAAAGCTTCCCAAAACCTGATAGAGAATCCATTTGCTTTGATAATCCATCAAGCAATTATGGTTGGCCAAAATAGACCTAACCATCCAACTTTTCCATTCCCTATCTCTCACCAAAATGAAGTTGATAACCTCAAGAACATCCCTGCTTCAGTTCTTCCTAAATTATATGGGCTTGTAATAGAGGACCTATACACTTTCTTGTTTGAATTTGATATCCTCTACAGAAGCTATGATTACACTACTGATGCTCATAGGCTTAAATTGTTTCCTACTACCTTGAAGTAAGTTGCATTAATATCATTTATGGGCTTAGGTAGGAATACTATGGATACCTGGGATGATATGAAAGAAAAGTTTCTTGAGAAGTATAAAGAATATTGTAGAGGCAGTGATATGAGAGGAGATGATATCTTCAGGATGCAACAGAAGGAGGATGAAAGTTTGGAGGACTATGTTTCAAGGTTCATGTTTTGTTTGTAGAAATCCCCACATCATGCACTTAATGAAGAGTCTCAAAAGTTTCTCTTCCTTAGAGGGATCAATGAAAACTGCACTAATGCTCTAGACTTGATAGGAGGAGGAGATATCACCTAAGTTCCCTGGGATGATATTAAGAAGATATGTTAGAATTACTCTGGGGAAGCTATAAAGAAAGGAAGAGGTTACCAATCTTTTATGGGTAAATCCTCCATTAATGGAGTTTCAAGGATGAACTCATTTGCTGTCAGATTTCAAGCAAGACATCATAAACAATATGGCCACTCATCTAGATACACTTCAAGCAAAGAAGAAATATGAGGAGGAAGAGGCAATGTCGGTAGAATATTATCCTCATTGCAGGAAAAAGAAGAAGGACTGCAGATGTAAAATGGTAGCCAACATTGACAGCAAGAAAATTCCACTAGAATTCAAGCCAATTGAGGGTGATGATGATCAGGTTTTATACATTGCACAAAGAAGGCCATGGGCTCCAAGACAAGGTATGCCACCAAACCCATTATCTTTTAGTGGAACTTATTTGAATTCTTATGCATCTAGTAGTCAATGGAAACCCCAATACCCATAAAAATTTGGAAGCTATCCACCTTAGCCTTGGAAAAACCCTCCAAATACTTGTCCCAATTACCAAAACACTCCACCTCAGTGGAAACAACCCCAGGGGAATTGGCAAAAACCTCAAGGAAACTGGCAATAGACATCCCAATGGAGGGGAGGACACCAATGGCCAAACCAGGCAACTAGTTACATGTAGCAACCTCCACAACCTCAATGGCCTACCATAATGCCTCCTCCTAACTCAAATTCTAGCACAACTAGACCTACTCAGTTACCAACTCAACCCACACCCAACCCAAATAACAAACCATAACAACAATCAGTTTACTCTGCAAATCCCAATCAATTTCTTAAATATGTTGTGAGTTTGAGTGATATTCATCTACGTTTAGGAACCAATTTTTCATCTCCTTCCACTCCTATTATAATAGAGCTTCATGTGGAAGAAGAGGAGAATCAAAATTTATCTGATATGCCTTCTCAGTCAAGTGTGCCAACAATCTTGAACCAGTTCAGTAGTCTGATCCAGACCCACCATTTCGTCAAAGGTTAGAAGTTGTTAAAAAAAAGGAAGAAACAACCTTTGATATTTTGGATCAGTTAAAATACATATGTGTCAAGATACCTTTGTTCTAGGCCAGAAAATATGTTCCCATATATAGTAAAGAAATTAAGAAAGCATGTCTCAAAAAGCCAGGGAGGAAAAAGAAGGACCCCACCACCGTTCATGTGGTGCAGTTGGTAGATATCATGATTGGGAAAGTAACTATTCCTAAATATACCGACCCAGGTAGTCCTGTAGTTGGAGTCATTATAAATGGAATCCAAGTAAAGAATTATCTAATAGAGTTGGGAGTAGCTATTAATGCGATGACTAAGGATATCTCGCAACAAATGAATGTTAAAAATTTGAGACCTACTTCTACTATCTTGTAGCTTGCTGACAGTTCCACTGTCAAACCAGATGGTATAGTAGAAGACCTTGTTGTTACTCTAGAATCTTGGGAATATCCAACAAACTTCATGATCCTTTCCCCTAAAGATAAATTAGGAGGGTATCCCATTATTCTGGGAAGGTCGTGGTTAGCTACAATGGATGCTTACATTGGATGTCGATAAGGGGACATGACTATTTCTAATGGGAGAAGCACTAAAGAGCTTATCCTTTATCCTCCTACTCAACATCCCATGATATGGACCACCCCATCTGACCACATGTTGGAGAAGAGGCCGAGGAGGTCAATTCAGTGGCACAACTCATGATGATAGGCAAAAGTCCTTTTATGTAGCTTTAGGAAGAGGATGAAATATTATCCCATATAATTCAGAACCATTATGAAGTGCATGATGAACCAACCACTCATGAATCTAGTTTTGCATGTCCATTGTAGATACTTCTGACAGCTTGTCTTGCACCTGAATTTCCTACAACAATAGATATGCTACATACATTGTTACCACATAAATTAAAAATTCCAAGCATCAGTGAAACAACCATGATTGAGTTGATCACACAAGTACAAGTTTCAAAGGGGAAAATTTTGAATATTAATAACAAGCTTAGTCAAGAGCAACAATTATCTTTGACAAACTTGTTAAAGTTGCATCAACAAGCATTTGCACGGGATTACCATGACATAAAAGGATTAGATCCCAAACTCTGTACTCATAGGATCTACATTAGAGATGACCGCACACCAGTAAGGCAACCACAAAGGAGAATCAACCCTGCATTGAGAGAAATTGTGAAAGGATAACTACAAAAGTTATTGGATGCAGGATTTATCTACCCTATCTCAGACAACCAATGGGTGTATCCTTTCATAATTGTGCCTAAAAAGGGAGGTAAATGAAGAGTTTGTGTTGACTATAGAGAACTAAACTTTGACACCAAAAAGGATCACTTTCCTCGCCCTTTTATAGACCAATTATTGGATTCACTTGCAAGTAAGCAGTATTTTTCCTTCTTAGATGGATTAAGCGGTTATAATCAGATACAGATTGCACCTAAAGATCAGGATACGACAATTTTCACTTGCCCTTAGGGGACTTATTCCTTTTTAGTACTCCCATTTGGTCTATGTAATGCACCTGCAACCTTCCAAAGAGAAGTTACTAGTATATTTTCAGATATTTCACATGATTGTATGGAGATCTACATTGGATGATTTCACTACTTATGGTACTGATTTTGCTGAAGCATTAGAAAACCTAAAAAATATTTTGCAAAGATGTGAGGACCATAATCTATCCTTGAATAGTGAGAAATGCTTTATGATGATGCAGGAAGGAGTGTTCCTTGGCCATTATATCTCTCAGAAAGGAATTCAAGTGGACCCAACCAAAATTGAGGTAATTACCAATCTTTCTATTCCTGTCAAGCAAAAAGATATTAGATGTTTCCTGGGACATGTAGGATACTATAGGCACTTCATAAAATATTTCAATAAGATGACAACACCACTTTATAATCTTTTAACTAAAGATGTTGAGTTCCATTGGATAGTGGATTGTGATAAATTATTCTCTGATTTAAAAATAATATTAACCCATGCTCTTGTTCTCAAAGGCCCTAATTGGGGACTCCCTTTCTATATTCACACATACACATTTGATTATGTTATAGGGGTTGTCTTAAGACAAAAAGAGGGATCAATAGAGAATGCAATCTACTTTGTCAGCAAGAACCTACAAGGGGCTAAGTTTAACTACACAGTGACAGAGAAGGAGATGTTGGCAGTCATTTATGCTCTCAACAAGTTCAGGCATTATATCATAAGATACAAGATCTTTGTTCATACAAAACATGTAGCCATAAAATACCTTATGAAAAAGCCATTAATTACAAGAAGGTTAGCAAGGTGGTTGATGTTAATGCAGGAATTTGATATCACCATTATAGACAAGTCAGGTAAGGAAAATGTTGTGGCGTTTCCTGATGAACATGTGTTCTCCATCAGTGTGCACACAACTTGGTATGCAAATATAGCCAATTATTTGGTTAAAGGAAGAGTTCTCCCTCATTTCTCTCTAAAAGAGTGAAGGGTTCTTATTGAAAAAAAAATTCCATTCTCATGGATGGCAGGTTGTTTATTCTATACTGGACTAGATCATGTGATGAGAAGATGTATAAGAGAGGATGAAACTCATGATATACTACGTGCATTCCATGTTGAACCCTGTGGGGGACACTTTACAACTAAGAGAACAACCATGAAGATTCTCAATACAGAGTATTACTGGCTTACACTTCATAAAGATGCAAGCAAGTACACTAGGAAATGAGATAGATGTCAAAGGATGGGCTGACCAACTAAATCAGATGAGATGCCTCTATACCCTCAAGTAGTTATCACAATATTTGATAAACGGGGACTTGATTTTGTAGGTCCAATTGATCCACCACCAAATGAAAAATATTACATCTTGGTTTGTACAGATTATGTGACTAAATGGGTTGAGGTCAAAGCCATGAAACATGCCAGGGACAATAAAGTTGCAGAATTCCTCTATGAAGAAATCTTCACATGCTATGGAGTTCCTAGAGAAATAGTCACAGATCAAGAGGCTCAGTTCACATCCACTCTTGTCACAACATTAGTGAATGAGTATAATGTCAAGCATAGGATATTTACACCCTATCACCCTCAAGCCAATGACTAGTCTCAGGTAACAAATAGGGAAATATAATCTATTCTAACCAAATCAATAGCAATCAACATAAAATATTGGGAAAATAGGTTGCCATAAGTTGTCTGAGCCTATAGAACCACTTGGAAAACCACCATTGGTTTTACTCCCTTTGAACTATTATATGGAAAAAAAGTAATGATGCCTATAGAGTTTGAACACAAAACTCTTTGAACAACACTAGACCTTGGAATAGACATATCTGAGGCATAGAAGGATAGGGTTATGCAACTAAATACCTTAGATGATATGAGGAAATCAACTCTCCACCATACTAAGATGGTGTAGAACCAGAGAGTTAGATGACATGATAAATACATCAAAGAAAAGAAGTTCTAGCCAGGTGATTGGGCACTTCTTTATGATTCCAGGTATAAAGACAACTTAGAAAAAATTCAAATCTGGTGGTTGGGACCATATGAGATTCCAGAGGTCTTTCCCAATGGTGTTTTTTAGCTTACAACAATTGATCTTGTCAGTTTCAAGCTCCTGGTCAATGGTCGTCATCTCAGGCTATACCATAAGCCTACCTCAAAACAAGAGTTCATCCAACAATTCATTGAATACCAGAACTATGAAGCTCTTGTAACCAAAGGAAGTGGACCTAGTGTTCAACCTTTTGGATAGTCAAAGGTATGCATGCAACCATAATAAAAAAATCCACTTTTTGTGAGAATTAATTTCTCCATCAATAAAACTACCCACCCATTCATCTCCAACCCCTCTCTCTCTTCCACATCACTCCACCATCACTTCATTTAACAACTCAACCATACTTTTCTGATGATTGATACTTCCTTCCACACTTTTTGAAAAAGACATTCCAAATTTTTAGGTGCATGCATAACACTTAATGTATATTAATTACCTTACATGCATTTGTTTGATTAATGTACTTTAATATTGATATTTCACATAACAAATCCTATTAGTATGCTCTATTTTTTTTCATACTCCCATTCCAGCCTGTGCGGACACATGCTTTTATTTAGGTTGGGGGGGGGGAGTGTGAACCTACATGTCATACATGTCATTAAGCTATTTCATGCGCCAACATGGTAGTGAATTTGAAATAATGAGTTGAAGTGACATTCTGCATGCATGATATGACATTAAGCCGCTGCCATTTTATTTGATAATACCCCTCCTTTATGTATTCTTTACTGCCTTAGTCAAAATCATAATGCCACTAAAAAGGAAAAATTGAGAGGTCATACGACATTGGTGATAGTATTGCTAAGAATTGTAGGAAACGGAAGAGAAATTGGGTTTTTAGTTGAAGAATTACAGGAAAGAAGTCTTTGCAAAGGTGTTTTCCAAAGTGTGAGTGGAGGAAATTGGAACTCAATTAATTAGAAGTGAACCAACAGTTCACCAGATCCTACAGGATGCATTCTGTGAGCTTGAATTCAAGAATTTTGGTTGGCTAGATTACTTTTTGAAGCTAAATAGTTTCAATAACAACATTGCCTTAGAATTTGCACAAACATTTTCTAATGGTGAGGCAATAGTGAAAGGATTAAAAGTTATAGCCACCAAAGAAAGGATTGTTGAAGTGTGAGGTTTTCCCGCTAAAGGAGAACCCTACCTTGCTTCTAAGGATGCTAGATCAGCTAGAGCATAATTCGCTGAGCCTAGTGATCCTCCACTTGTTATAAACAAGCCAGGAACAAGATGAATTTCTTTGCTGGAAACATGGAAGCATGTTGTTGTTTATATTGTCAAATACATTACCTGCGAGGGTCACCAATCTTGTCTTCATTATGTGTGTTTCAAGCTTTTGAATCACATGAGACATGGTAGGAGGATGAATGTGTTTAACACCCTATATAATCATCTTGCAATCATGGTTGTTGAGACACAGAAAGGTAGGGAAAACTCTGTATCCCATCATTGTTTGATTAAATAGTTGGTAGAAAATTCTTTGCAAGATGTGTCCAATATGTCATGGGATGAATTTTTGAACATTAAGAAGTTCAGATTAGAAAATGTGGGTCCTAAAGGTCAACCCCTATCTCATAGGGTTAGTGGGGATGAGGGGGTTATTAAATTCACTCCCAAAGCTTCAACTTCTGGGGCAATTCCTAGCACAAACCCTCCTGCAACTGAAATTGTTTCCTCTGAATCCAAGCATGCAGATGAAGATAGTTCATCTTTGGACCCCAATGTCAATGTTTCCCCTAAAACCATAGTTCGCACTAGGGTTTCTATTCGAAAGGAGGAAGAAAAAATGAGAAAAGAAGAAATTGGCAAAGCGAAGGCTAAGAAGCAAAAACCAGAAAAGGTAAATCCTAGCCCTAAGAAGCGAAAAACTGAAGAAACTGAGCATCTTGCAGCCGTTGGGAAAAATAGAAGTCCTCCAAGGAAATCAAAATTGATCGAGTCTGCTACTGTTGTGCCTCCAAGAAGGAGCCATATAATCAAAGGGAAACCTAGAAAGAAGGCGAAAGCTCCTAGGGGGCAGGAAAATATAGGATTGGCAGATTTCGTTGCTGTTGCAGAGCAAGTTGAACATCGAGAACCAATGCAAGGGAAGATCCTAGTAGGAAAGCAAATACCTCCTACTTTTTCATGGGCATTAGTAGCCTTGGATTTATGGAAATAAATGCTTGAGAAAGAAGAAGAATGGAATAGAGAAAAACTCAAGCTACAGGAAGAGATCAATAAGAAAAATGAAGAAATTGAGGAGAAGAATGCATAGATTACTACATTAAAGGATAAGGTAAACAATGTGGTGACTCTAGTACCACAAATTATGGAATGTAGGACTCCTCCAAGGGTATATGCATTGAATTTAAGGGAGTGTAATCTCATTTTTAAGTTGTCAAGGTCATTTCCGGTCTAAACTCTTCCATTGAAACCCCACACGAATTTTTCCAAGCTTACCAATCCTCTCCTTCTGAAGTTAAGAATTTACTGTGTGAGTTGTATTTGCACAACTATGTTGTTCCCAATGACCATGAATGGAATCCATTGCTATATAATGGGGATGTTCACTTGAGGGCATTAATGTCATAGATTCAAAATGAAATCAACTGGGGGAAACAATTCAATATATATAGAGAAAAAGAGCTCCATACCCCCTATCTCTAAGAGCTAAATCAAACAATCTTGCAAATATCTACTACACGTGGCACAAACTTCTTTACAATCCAGAGTACAAAAAAGGATCATGCCTTCTAGGGAGGAAGCATACCTAGAATATGAATAGGTAGTTGCCACTATAGGAAAAAAAGTATTGGGATATTTATCACAAAGATGGAATGACTTGCCAGATCATTTAAAACAGGTTGAACCCCATTCCCTACAAAATTATTATGCAACTTGCAAACGAAGCATCAGGTATATACATCTTGGGAGTACAAAGCAACAATATTGGCTCCCGTTAATATTTTAGCCACCTATTCTATTGTGGTCAGTACCAGACCGTAGAACCTATTGATACGATGTAGATGCAGAGAGGCCAAGGTGGTGAAGATTGGAAAGCAAGCAGGGGTTCTATTGGGATCCAAATTTAGAAACTACAGGGACTAATCAAGGGCAGACATAAATTGGTGATTTCAGGGCTTTAGTAAGGAAAAGGAATTGAGTTCCCTCCACTAAAGGACCAACAAATCATTAGGTTGGGAGGAGATGATGAGTCCAAATAGTGACTCATTTTTGTTGGGATTTATCATATGTTTGTTATTGTTACTATGGGGTTTTAGCATCTGGTTACTAATACTTTCTATGTTATTTCCCTAAAATTTATGAACTTTGGACATGAACTTGTCCCTATAACTTTTGATGGTATTAACTTGCTATGTGATATATCTATATTAATTTTACTTGCGATTAAATGAATGTTATTCTAAGGTGATTATGGATATACAATTGTCTTGTGCATGCTAATGTCATAATGGAGGTTCAGATTAAGATGTAGATATAAATGGAGCTTGCAAGGTGGAAGAAGTTCATGCCAGCTGCCCGGTTTTTGAAGGAGTCAAAAAGAGATGGACATTGAAGAGGTCAATGTTTGGAAACTTCCAGCTCGTGTGGAAATGATAACTTAACTTTAAATGACCATGTCTATTAGTTGAGTAGATTTAGGAGGTGTTGGTATGCTGGATCCTCGTTGAGGAAAGACTGGTTTGACTAAATCTTTTGCATTCATAACCTCCTTCCTCTTTTTTATACTTTCAATAAATGGCATCCTTCTAGTCTATTGGAGTCAACTACCCAGTTAGTTAGAGTTAGTTAGAAGCTTTCCTTTTATAAATAATGATTAGATGTTCCTCTTCAAGAGGTTGGATGTTCTAATATTGTACTTTCATCTTTAGTTTCAAGGAACACAATCATGTTGCTTTTATTATGTAATAATGTTTTCAATGAATAAAATGATACTTTAATTTGTTGCATTTGAGTTAGTTTTTGGGGAGACTCATTTGAGGGGGACCAGTTGGTCAGAATTCCATCAATTCAGTTCAGTAGTTACTTTTTTGTTCAACAATTAGTTATAGTCTTAGCAGTTGTTTGTTCTTGCAGCCATTGGAACTTTGTTCTGTGTCTATTCCTGCAACCAAGGCAAATAGAGTAACTTCAAGTTCACGTCCCTAGGTTGATAATGAAATGAACCTTCATGATGAGCAAGATAACTACTTGGAGTAGATATCTAATCTCTAAGTTATAGATTTAAGGGAATAGTTATTGAACCATTACAGGAGGCCAACACCCTCTATGCATAAGGATGCCAAGAAATATGTCCACCATTGTGATGAATTTCAAAGGGTAGGGAGACCAAAAAAATCTAACAAAATGCCCCTTCAACCCCAAGTAGTCCTTGAACCATTTAAAAAATGGGAATTGGACTTTATCGGTCCAATAGAACCAACTTCACAAGGGAAAGAATATATTTTGGTCTACATCGATTATCTGACTAAGTGGGCAGAAGTTCAAGCTTTACGAGTTGCTCGGGAGGAACAGGTCGCTGATTTCCTCTATAGTAAAATTTTCCTTAGTTTTAGAGCTCCTAGGACGATCATCACAAACTAGGGTCCTCAGTTCATGTCTAAGGTTCTATTAGCATTTACCGACTATTTCCAGGTAAGTCATAATAAATTGTCACCCTATCATCCTCAGGAAAATGGTCAGGTGGAAGTCCCTAATAGGGAGCTTGAAAACATCTTAACGAAAATAGTGTTTTTAGGAAGAAAAGACTAGGCTAGGAAACTACCTAAATCCATCTAGGCTTATAACACGATGTGGAAGTCAACCACTGGTTTTAGTCTATATGAGTTGGTCTTTGGAAAGAAGCCTCTCTTACCCATTGAATTTGAACTCCAAACATTGAGAAAATCCATGGAGTTAGGTATAGATCTTAAATGAGCCCAAGTAGAGAGAGTCTTGTAACTTAGCGAGTTGGATGAGCTCCATTTGGATGTTGTCCATCAAACTGAACTAGTGCAACAACAACATAAAGTCTGGCATGATAAGAATATTAAGGAGAGAGAGTTCCATAATGGGGATTGGGCCTTGTTATTCGATTCCAAATACAAAGATCACCAAGGGAAACTTAGAACTCATTGGCTCGACCCATATGAAATTTATGAGGTATTTTCAAATGGATTAGTACAGCTAAAACCCATCGATGGTGATACCTGAACCCTCCTAGTCAATGGACACTGATTATGCATTTACCATAAAACAGTCAATAAAGAAAAATTCACAAAAATGGTGGAGATGTAGGGAGAAATCCTATGCATTGACTTTTCTCTTGCAGAGTCAATATAGTTTTAGTTTTATTGCCTCAAAAAAAAAAACCATGTGTATAATTTTTCTTTCAAAGCATTTCTTCCAAAAAATTTCATCTCTTAGACTTGGTTAATTTCCATTTCTATTCTTGTAGGACTTCATTTTTCCTAAATAATAACTTCCGACGCATCTTGCTATAGTGCTTTGGAACTTGTTAGTTCGGTTGTTGTGGTGCTCTAGAACCTGTTGGCTCTATCGCTGCTATGCTCCAAAACTTACACGACTCGTTGGTGATGTTTCTCATTTTTCTCCCGCATTCTGGTACATCTCTCAAGATGTTCTGGAAAGTCAAAATCTAAGTTGTACATTTTCCTTCCTTCTTTCGACTGCATCTTCCAACGATGCTCTGAAAATTTTCTTGCTGCATCTTTCATCGATGCTCTGGAATTTTGTAGTTCTTCTTTGGTGGCTGCATCTTTCGACGATGCTCCAAAAAATTTTGGTTGTTGCTCTGGCTGCATCTTTCGACAATGCTCCAAAAAATTTGTTGTTGTGTTTCGATAGCATCCCCCATCGATGCTCCAGAACTTTTTCCACTTCACTTTCTGGCTGTATCTCCCAATGATGCTCCGAAAATTTGTAAATTATTTTTCTTTTCCAATAATTTGACTTGTCTAAAGTTTCACACATGCTCATTGCTCGAATTTTTTTTATTCACCTTGGAATCCACACCAT
The DNA here is from genome assembly GCA_007115665.2 of Sequoiadendron giganteum. Classification (NCBI taxonomy): domain Eukaryota; kingdom Viridiplantae; phylum Streptophyta; class Pinopsida; order Cupressales; family Cupressaceae; genus Sequoiadendron; species Sequoiadendron giganteum. The sequence goes on along the minus strand of CM021103.1, from coordinate 388,675,889 downwards.
ACATTTCCATTTCACCCTATAATATCATATCCTCTCATAATAAATAAAATTATTATGACAATATTTTCATCATAATGAACTCTGTCATTAATTGATGTCTCATCCATCTCATAATAAAACTACCGACACCCTCGCCAAATTGTAAAACTAACATGTTACATCAGTAAAGGTGAGTGATATTCAAGTTAATGACAAAATGTAAGGTAAGTACATTTTTCGCTTAAAGTTAGTAATTATTTTGGATAAAGGTTAATTAATCAACACAAGTCCTTTCCTTTCCTAATTTAGTGAATTGCACCATTGAGTGATTGCTTGAAGTACGACTATACTTGCACATTTTCCCATGCATAACTGCCATAATTATACAATAGAGCTCAAGTGAAACAAATTAATTATTTCCCTCCATCGGTTGTGTCAAGACTATATTCTCTTCCTTCTGCAATTCAATTGCTTAAATCGAGTATTTTTGAAGTATTTCCGTAGAATTGAGTAGAGGAATCAAGGAAGAAATGATGGGAGGAGCTAAGAAGAAGTCTGAACCAGCTTCAATGGAAAAATTTCTAGCATTGGGCAACATTGCAAGTCTGTTTCAGAAAGTAGGGTGGCTTGAATTCATCAAAACATTTGAGGGATATTCAGAGTAGTTGGTGAAGGAATTTGCAAAGAACTTTACAGATAGGAAAATTATGGTATGTGGCAAGCGTTTTTGGGCGAGTTCAAAGATTATCTCCCGTCTCTTTGGTCTTGAGAATAGGGGTATTAATTTAACTGAAACCACACAAATTACTTATCAAAGGATGGTAGAACTGTTCCATAGGGAGGGTGAGCCTCGACCTCTAGTAACTATAAGAAGTAGAGGACACAACAAAGGATTCCAAAGAATGTCCATTACTAAACCTTGGAGAACTATCGTAGCTTGGATAATCAAGTACTTCACCTATGAAGGGCAAGTAGCTACAGTAGTAGGTCCCCCTTTTCAATTGCTAACCCATTTGTGCCATGGTGTCGAAGACCCTTCTCTCAGGGTTAATGTTCCTGCATTTTTGTGTGATTCAGTTATTAGGATGATAGAAAAGTATAAGATTGGTATAGGGATGCTTAAGCATCATGGCCTAATTCAATTAATCTACAAGTACCATTTTCATAAGAAATCAGAAAACAAGTGGCAAAAATTTCTAGAAAATTTTAAAAATGTGGAGTCTAATAAACCTCTTGAGGAAGGAGAGTCATGAAAATGAGTGGTTCAGTCTCTAGGGGAACCTTCCTTTGAGGCTCTAGGTGCTTTTGAATCTCATCAGACCTCAATTGCTCTCGATGATAATGCACCAGAAACCTTGCCTAATGTCTCATAAATCCCAGGACAACCACATGTAGAAATTGTACATTTTGAGGAAGAGGAATCTCCTCGCAAGAGGAAGAAGCAAACCAAAGGCACCTCACAGACAACCCCTCCTTTATGGAGAAGTAAACAACTATCTGTTGAGTCTAGTGAAACTGCGCCTCTTGATACATTGAATGCCCCTAAAAAGAAGAAGCCTAGGACTAAAGATCAAACAGTGGAAATTGATACTCCACTTGGTAAAGAGGAAATAATGGCAAGTGATCAACATGTTGATCAATCTCCTAGGGTTGAATTGGAGAATTTATCATCTCCAATCGAACAAGAAGAGGAAGGGGAATAATCACCCCATTTTGTAGATATTGAGGATGATACCATGGGGCAATTGTCCTCCTTTATTAATAAAATTGTTGAGCCGGGTTCATTTGATGTGTCCAATAAAGAGAATGTACTATATGCTTAGGATAATGTAAATATAGAAAACCCCAATTTGCCTTCTTCTAGTAACACAAGGGATGAAGAATCTGTTGGTATGTGGCGACTGATCATTCTATACTGTACACTCTTCATGTATCCTCGCCAGGGTCCGGGGCCGGGCCGGGCCTCGGGCGGGGGTTCGGGGGCGGTAGCCCCCGAGAAAAATTTTTGGCCTGCTTTTTCACGAAATTACTGAAAAAGGGAAAAATCACAAAAAAGGGAAAAATCCCCGATTTTGTATAACCCTAATTTATAAAGGGTTTAGGATAGAGTTACAGTATTATAAGAAACAAGCGATTATTCGCGATATTGTAATAGGGTTTTACACTGGTTAATGAAATCATTGGATGGCTGCGGTTTGGTGGATGTAGCCCACATTGGGTGAACCACGTTAAATTCTCTGTGTTATTTTTCTGTGTGTTTTACTTCTGGTTTATTTGATAAAATCTGCATTTAGCTTTTAGATATCTGCCATTGAAAACCTAACAAGTGGTATCAGAGCGAGTTGTTTTCAATTATCGTTTGCAGGAAAGTCTCACGGTTGAGTGGGAGTCTCACGGTTAAGTGGGAGCAATGGCAGACGAGGGTAAGATGAAGGTTGATAAGTTCAATGGGCAGAACTATCAGTTATGGAAGATGCAGATGGAGGACTATCTCTATCAGAAGGATTTATGGCGGCCATTGGAAGGGAAAACCAAGAAACCTACAGCAATGTCGGATGAGGACTGGGATATTTTGGACAGAAAGGCACTTGGCAGTATTCGCTTATGCCTGGCACAATCGGTGGCGTTCAATATCACAACAACAAAGACAACTCTAGAGTTGATGGAAACCCTAGCAAAGTTATATGAAAAGCCTTCCGCTTCGAATAAGGTATTTCTTATGAAGCGCTTATTTAATATGAAAATGGTAGAAGGTGGATCAGTTACTGATCATTTGAATGAATTTAATACGGTTACCAGTCAATTAACTTCTGTAAAAGTTAACTTTGATGAAGAAGTTAGGGCTCTTTTGATTTTGTGTTCTTTGCCTGAAAGCTGGAATAGCTTGGTAATGGCGGTTAGCAATTCTGTTTCTGGTTCAAATACATTGAAATTTGATGATGTTGTTGGTGTTATTTTGAGCGAGGAAATTCGTAGGAAAAGCTCAGGTGGAACATCCACATCAGGCAGTGTTTTGAATGCAGAAAGCAGGGGCAGAACAAATGAGAGATGAAACAATTTTGGGAATCGTGGGAAGTCACGAGGAAAATCAAGGGACAGAAGGTCCCAATCTAGAGACAAGAGGGATTGCTGGTACTGTGGTAAGTCAGGGCATGTAAAGAAAGATTGTTGGTCTCAAAAAAATAAAGAAGGAGACAAACAGGAAGGAAATAAAGAGGCAAATGTGGTAAGTAATAAATCTGATGAGGATGCTTTGATTCTTTCTCTTGATAATGCTGATGATTCTTGGGTGTTAGATTCAGGGGCTTCATTTCATGCTACGCCCCATAGAAATTATTTTCTTGATTATGTCCAAGGGGATTTTGGGCTAGTTTATTTGGGAGATAATGAACCCTGTCAGATTGTTGGAAAGGGAAGAATCAAGATCAAGTTGCAGAATGGGAATCATTGGCTACTACATGAGGTAAGGCACGTTCCAAAGCTAAAAAGAAATTTAATTTCTGCAGGGCAACTAGATGATGAAGGTTGTGTTGTTACATTTAGTGATAAAAATTGGAAGGTTACAAAAGGTGCCTTAGTAGTAGCAAAAGGTGTGAAAGTAGGCACCTTATATCTTTGTACAGGTCATACTGTTCCTTCTACTTTAGCTATTGCAGATAAAAATCAATGTTCAGGAACAGTTGCTGCAGTTCAGCAGGAAGAAAATCAGATAGTTGCTGCAAATTCTGAATCAGTACTATGGCATAACAGACTTGGTCACATGAGTGCAAAAGGTATGAAAGTACTTCATTCAAAGAATGCTTTACCAGGTCTAAAATGTGTTAACATGGATTTCTGTGAAAGTTGTGTGTATGGCAAACAAAAGAGAGTTAGTTTTCTCAAGGATGGGAAACAAAAGAAAGATGAGAAATTGGAGCTTGTGCATACGGATGTATGGGGACCAGCTCAGGTATCTTCTCTCGGTGGCTCTCATTATTATGTCACATTCATCGATGATGCAACTAGGAAGGTATGGATTTATTTCATTAGGCAGAAATCTGATGTATTTGAAACTTTTAAAAAATGGAGAAGCTTGGTTGAGAATGAGACAGGTAAAAAGTTGAAATGTCTCAGATCTGATAATGGTGGTGAGTATTGCAGCAAAGAGTTTGAAGATTATTGTTCCTCTAATGGTATTCGTAGGCAGAAAACGGTTCCAAGGACTCCACAGGAAAATGGAGTGGCTGAGCGCATGAATAGAACAATAATGGAGCGTGCACGGACTATGAGATTGCATGCTGGGTTGCCTTTAAACATGTGGGCAGAGGCTGTAAACACTGCTGTTTATTTAATTAATAGAGGTCCATCAAATCCTTTGGGTTGTGGTATTCCAGAGGAAGCATGGAAAGGTAAGAAGGTGAGTTATTCTTTTCTGAAAACCTTCGGTTGTGAAGCATTTGCACATGTAGATTCTGAAAATAGAACCAAGCTTGATGCAAAATCAAAGAAATGTATATTTGTTGGATATGGCATAGATGAATTTGGTTATAGGCTTTGGGATTTTGAAAATAAGAAAATTGTGAGAAGCAGGGATGTCATATTCAATGAGAAAATGTTGTACAAAGATCTATTGCAGCAGCATGAGAAGAAAGAACAGGATTATGCAGTGCTGGATGATATTACAAACACCAATGTTCCAGTGGTTCCTCATGCTCCGCAACAGCAACAACAAGAAATACCACAAACTCCAGTTAATGTTAGGCGATCTTCAAGGTTAAGTAGACCTCCAGAAAGATTTTCTCCCTCTTTGTACTCTATTCTATTAACTGATGCTGGTGAACCAGAATGTTATCATGAAGCTATGCAGGTGGATACCAAGGTTCAGTGGGAGCATGGAATGGAAGAAGAAATGGACTCCTTGCTGAAAAATCAGACTTGGGAATTATGCAAGTTGCCTGCAGGTAAAAAGGCTTTAGCAAACAAATGGGTTTATAGGATGAAAGAGGAGGATGGAGGTAAGAAAAGATTTAAATCCAGATTAGTTGTAAAGGGATTTGCACAGAAACAAGGTATTGATTTTGATGAAATATTTTCTCCAGTTGTTAAAATGACCTCTATTCGTACTGTGTTAAGTATTGTGGCTGTTGAAGATTTACATTTAGAACAGCTTGATGTTAAAACTGCCTTTCTCCATGGTGATTTGGAAGAGGAAATTTATATGGAACAACCACAAGGATTTGAGGTCAAAGGTAAGGAGAAACTGGTGTGCAGATTGAAGAAAAGCTTATATGGCTTAAAGCAAGCACCTCGACAATGGTATCTTAAATTTGATAGTTTTATGGCTGAGCAAGGTTACAATAGGTGTAATTCAGACCATTGTGTTTATTTTAAGATGCTAGGTGAAGATAGCTACATTATTTTATGTTTATATGTTGATGATATGCTTGTAGCGGGGTCTAACATGGATCACATAAAGGAGTTAAAACAACAGTTAGCAAATTCATTTGCTATGAAGGATTTGGGGGCAGCAAAACAAATCCTTGGTATGAAGATTACAAGAGATAGGAAAAATAGGAAATTGTTTTTATCTCAGGCTGATTATGTTAAAAAGGTGTTGCAGAGATTTCATATGGAGAATGCAAAAGCTGTCAGCACACCTTTGCCCAGTCATGTAAAATTGACTAAGGATATGTGTCCAAAGACACAAGAGGAGGAAGAAAAAATGTCCAAAGTACCATATGCTTCAGCTGTAGGTAGTTTAATGTATGCCATGGTATGCACGAGACCAGATATTGCACATGCTGTAGGAGTTGTTAGCCGGTATATGAGTAATCCAGGAATTGAGCATTGGAATGCAGTGAAATGGATTCTCAGGTATTTGAGAGGTACACCAGATAAACATTTATGTTTTGAGGGATCTAATACAGATTTAAAAGGCTATGTTGACTCAGATCTGGCAGGGGATATTGATACCAGGCGGAGTACCATAGGTTATGTATTTACCGTTGGTGGGACAGCAGTAAGTTGGATATCTCGATTGCAAAAGGTGGTTGCTTTATCCACCACAGAGGCAGAGTATGTGGCTGCAACAGAGGCAGCAAAAGAGATGATATGGATGCAACTTTTCATGGAAGAGTTGGGAAAACAACAGGCTGAAAATTACTTGTTTACAGACAGCCAGAGTGCTATACATCTTGCAAAGAATTCTGCTTTGCACTCTAAAACCAAACACATACAGTTGAGGTATCATTTCATTCGGTCAGTGATGGAGGATGGACAGGTAAAGCTGGCAAAGATACATACAGATGTAAATCCAGCGGATATGTTTACTAAGGCGGTGATAAGGGAGAAGCTGAGCTCCTCTTCAGCTTCGGTTGGCCTTCAAGGTTGAATTAAAGTATAAGAAAGCAGCAGGATCCAAGGTGCTTATTTCCAGTGGGAGCTGTAAGTGCAGCGGTGTCGTCCAGGTTCAGTCTCCAAGTGGGAGATTGTTTAGGTGTGGAGCCTGATCAGTCTCCAAGTGGGAGATTGTTGGTATGTGGCGACTGATCATTCTATACTGTACACTCTTCATGTATCCTCGCCGGGGTCCGGGGCCGGGCTGGGCCCCGAGCAGGGGTTCGGGGGCGGTAGCCCCCGAGAAAAATTTTTGGCCTGCTTTTTCGCGAAATTACTGAAAAAGGGAAAAATCACAAAAAAGGGAAAAATCCCCGATTTTGTATAACCCTAATTTATAAAGGGTTTAGGATAGAGTTACAGTATTATAAGAAACAAGCGATTATTCGCGATATTGTAATAGGGTTTTACACTGGTTAATGAAATCATTGGATGGCTGCGGTTTGGTGGATGTAGCCCACATTGGGTGAACCACGTTAAATTCTTTGTGTTATTTTTCTGTGTGTTTTACTTCTGGTTTATTTGATAAAATCTGCATTTAGCTTTTAGATATCTGCCATTGAAAACCTAACAGAATCTGAGCAAAGAAGAATAGAATTAGAAAAAATGAATGAGAAATTGTTGAATTAAAAGGTCAATTGCAAGAAAACAAAGAACAAATTAGTCAACAACAGAAAGAACTAGAGGCACATATTGCAATCATAGGAAAAAGGAGGAAATTGTAAATTTGAAAATGCAAATTGAACAAAAAGACAAGATTATTGAACAATTACAAGTTCAAATTCAACAAGGAAATGATAAAGATAAAAATTATGTGTCTTGTATATCTAAAAAAGATGAAAAAGTTAAAAAGTTGACAAACAATTTCATGCAATTGTTTTCTGCTTTTGAGGAAGAGAGGAATAGATAGAAAATTGACCTGAATGCTTATATAAGTAGAATTGTTGAGTTAGAGCACGATCTACAGGAAAGTAACACCAAACCTATAATGGAATCTAATGGTACACAAACTAAACCAATTGTAACAAAATGGTTTCAGGTGCGCATACCTCCATTACTCATGAAGTGGATGCAGAGGTGCTACTTTCTGAAGGAAATGGCTAAAGATAATGCTCGATTAAAAAGGAGTTGGTTCTACAAAAGGAATCATTTGATAGGGTTTATAGAGCTAAACAAGATGCTTGTCAGATAGGTGAATTATTGTTGACTTGTAGAAGACCATCCAAGTTTTATGCAATGTTTCTCAATGAACAAATTTTGAGATGGAAATTAATTCAAATTTACAATAATCAACCACACAACCTTGATGACAAGGAATTTGTCAAAATATTTGTAGAATCAACTCCAAATCAACAAGATATGTTGTGTGAATTTTTTGTTCATAATTTGCTTGTAGAAGACTATACAGATTTTTATGTCAATCTCTTTGTTGGGGAAGTGCAATTGAGATCATTTATTTCAACCATGAGCAATCAAATTCAGTGGCAGGAAAGGTCAAAGGAATATCTACAGGTCGAGAAAACTATTGGGCTGCAAATGAGACATCTACAAAAGAAGCCTTTTGCTTTTAAGGCACAATTTCTGGGTATTAAGCTTCATGAGGTTATAAAAACTAAGTATAACAATAATTTTCAGGTGTGCTTTGATCATTTCCAAGAACAAGGGCCAAAGCTCATAGGGAAAGCATGGCATGCATGTGAAGAAAGATAAACCCCTCTTCCCATGTATCTTAGAAAAAGAGAGATAATATCACCTTTTAACATCAAATGGTCCTATAGAAGAGCTGTAACACTGGCTGATATCCTTTCACAGTTGGAAACTGATTGGATTGGTATGAGGTACATACCTCCTTTGCTCCTTTCACCACCTCATGCCTTACATATCAACATAGATCAAAATAAAGACAATTTTAAGAGATGGAAGGCAAGGGTTACACTTCATCAAGGTTTTCTGAGGGAACTTGAGGATTTTGATAGGGAAGCAGACAATGTGTATGACCTCAATGCAAAATATGAAGAGCAGAGTGGAAACAGGGGAAATGAAGGTCAGGGGCCACAATAAAGAGCAGGAGGACCTACTCAAGCTTAGGAAGGGGAGGAAATGATGAGGTAAAAGTAACCTCATCAATATAAGTGACTAAATACCCTTTCTCATATTTTCCAGCCACCTTTACTCTACCAATTAGTTATCTTTAGGATTAATAAGTGCTTTCTTTTTGTGAAAAGTTGTATGAACTTTATTTTCTAAAATTACTTGAAATAAACTAATTTGTGCTAACTTAATGGTTTAGTTTTTGAAGAAATCTATAGGTTTTCATGCATAATCGGTCATCATGCCCAACTAGAAGGATTCAACACAGACTTCCATATGATTGAAGATTCAATGCAAACTTCCATATGGTTGAAGACAAGCACCGAAAGTATAGGCGCCAAAATTCTAGGATGCATGGTGGATCGAGTTTTTGTACAATTGTTTTATTATTTTATGTTGAAGACTTTATGGCTTACTTTAAGCCTCTTTAATGTTTTATGTATGGACTCAAATTTCGTTAGTCTGTTAAGATTAGTTAAAGACTTTTTCAGTGATAATTTCTACCAATTGAAATTTAGGATTATGTTAAATAGTTTTTATATAAGTGTGTAACTTTTAGAAGTGATATACAACATAGGAATATCATTATGCTTTTATAATGAATTTCAAAACTATGTTTTTGAATTACACTTTTAATATGAATAAAGCGAATCTTGCTTGCCTCATTCTGAGTTGTTAAGTATTGTGAATGGAATTGTTCTTGATGGAGTAATTCTAGAGTTTTAAAGCTTGTGTGACCTGAGCTAGACATAGAAGAACCCGAGAGCTGGCCACTCGAGGGATTGCAGGAGTAGATAGATAAGTATTTTTACTTTCAAATTTTTGTTGCTTCTGTTTTGTAAATGGTAAAGTGTGAAGTAAAAATTTATTTTTCTGAGTTGAGCTCCATTAAAGTTAGCCCTATGAGTTGTAGTGAGTTTGTAATTTTCAAATCTATTTATTAAAGTTTCAGTGCATCTATCTTTACTATTAAAGTTTCAAGTTGATAGGTTGTTTTCTGTTAATCTTTAAGGTTGTTAATCCACTACTAGTTAAATGTTTCATAGTTTCTTTACGCATTTTTCCTCTTCAACAATTTACACACTTATTAGTTTAATCATTTCAATGCTTTCTAGTTTAGTTGTCATGCTTTTTAGACTAATAATTTCTTGCTTTCTAGTCTAGTGGCCTACTAGTTTAAGTTTTATTTTAGTCGTCCCAACTACTTAGAAAATATGAGAGAGAGATAATTGAGGAGTTTCCTATTGCATACAACCTTGAACACTACCTGGTTGATATTTGATGCACTTTTCAAACTAAAGAGATAGGACCTAACGACAACCTATCAAGTGTTGGGACATCTTATTATTTTATGTTTTCTTGCATGTTAGTTCATGCATTGTATACATTGTCACCTTGGTCTTCTATACCTTGGTGCATAATATCCATTTTTATATCAAAATAAGACCTTTCTCTCCATATTCCAACATAATGTAGCATTCCAAATTGACATTTATCTATGTCTCATCATGCATTATCATCATTTCATCTATTACCTTTCATTTTTCACTTTTCTTACATCCATCTCTTCATGTTCTTCCATCATTTCTTCATCTTTCACCTATTTTTTTGCTTATCATTCTTTTTTCAAAGCGGGCATAATCATCTCATGCATCTTTTCCATGATTCACCTCTCAAGGGGGCATAATCATCTCACTATTCAATATTTCATTATTTTTCCTCCACATGACTGGGGCATATTATCACTTTCTTCATATCTTCTAATTCATGTCTTCACAACTACTTTACTTTTCTTTAAAACAATATTACTTCAAACATCATCTCAAAGAGGGAAAAAATGTAGACACTAAAATAAATTTTCCTTTACCATCATTATTCCATCATAGTCCATCAATACACATTATCACTTCATTACCCATTTATCACCTAGTACTCCTAACACCTAATCATTTTATTAAATAAGTCTTAATTATATAAATAAATTGAGTCAACATTATTCATTAATTTAATAATTATTTATCCACTGATTTATTTGTTTATTTATCCAATTATTTATCTATTTTATCCACATATTATCCATTAATAAGTAAATTAATATTGATTCCCACCTGCTATGGACCTATAATTCATTTAATTAATTGTAAAATCATCAAATTCTACTTCACCTAGTTAACTATCTAGTCTATCTAGTTCACTTAGACATGCTCCTAGAATCACTCAACAATCTAACCCACTTCACTCATGTATGCACTCACTTAAGTATTTCAAGCAAATAGTCAACCCCCTAATTCTCTCATGCACTTAGTTAATTTCTTCATGAAAGTGGTTAACTCATCAATCAATTTTGTTATCTCCCAAATCGATTTGAGTTGAGTAATAATAATTATTTTAACTAAAAATTAAAATATTTTGCAACTCTCCTATGCTTGCCACCTATCCTCATTAGCTTCCCTAATCTTGTCCCGAAATTGAGATCCAAGATTGAATCTCAATCATCCTTTTGATTCTGCTAAAAAATTCATAAATCAAGCCTTTCATTCATCATTTGATAAGCACTCTTTTAGGTATCCAAAGTATGTTAGTTTATCATCCAAGGAATGCAGTTGTTATGTTGGCGAATTGAACATCCACATTCCAAAACAAACACATCTTAACATTAAGGTCAATATAAGGTTTGCATGTGTAGGATTTGATTGTTTTGATTTAGATGCTTACTTGTTTATTCTACTTTGCATGCATTCACCCACATATTCACCATCACTAGTCATATATTGCACCTACCATCATACACATATCCATACATTCAATCCCCATCTCAAGATTTGTAGTTTCTTGTCTCCAATCAACCTTGTAATACTCATGATCATTCTCAAATTGCTCATGATTGATCTAATATTCAAATTATCATCTTTCATCCTTTTCACTAATTGTTGACTTGGTACATGTTTACACCACTTTTTGTCGTACATTAGTGTTTAGAGATTTGTTTGTGCAATGAAACACATCTAAGGATAATTCAAAAAATAAGTGAACTGTGTGGAGAAATTATTCTAGGAACATTTGATTTGAAGCCCTAATAAGGAACACATTGCATTGATATCCTACATACATGGAATTTGTGTGCTCGAGAATGGTTTCGTCAAACATTTTCCCAAGGTTGTAGGATTGGTTCAACACGAGGGTTGATTGAAGAAACCTCGACCCTCATAATTCAACAATTTCCCCTTAGGTATTTTTAAATATTGAATGTCTTTACACATCTCTAGATATCAAAAATGAGGTGACACATGTTGCAAATGTCCATACTTAACTACATCAATGTTGCATTTTAGGTCATTCTTGAGCCACTCGAGATTGACCCTAAGAGATACAAATTTGATCCACATGGAATTCTATAACTTGAAGCTCAGAGTTGAAAGTAAACGAAAAAAATCTATTTTTTGTGCCTAAGTAATCAAATTTCACATAACATCAACATTTTTTTTATTTTTTTTATCACAACTTCCAAATCTAAATTTATTATTCATTTCATTTAACTTTTAATTGTTCATTTAATTACATTTATCAAATCTCTTATTTAAATTAGTTGTGAAGTTACTATTTAAATTTCTTTAATCACCCTACATTTATGTGAAAAATGATTTTATTCTCTTAAATGTAAGTGATGATTCGATCCCATGAGAGACAAGTTTGATCCACATGAAAATTTATTATTATATAGAGCCCAAAATAGAAAGTAAACCAAAAACGTCTATTTTTATCGTCTAAATAATCAAATTTCACAAACATCAACATTTATTTTTTTATTATAATTTCCAAATATTAATTTATTGTCCCTCTCATGTAATTTTCAAATATTCATTTCATTAAAAAATATCACTAATAGAAAATGATTTTATTCCCTTGATCTTCCCCTTCGAATCTTGTCTTGACTAAAATTGCTTCTCGGAGAGCCCAATCAAAGTGACAACTTTTAACGTGTCATATAATTAATTTCGATGTAGACTGCTGGACAGTTAAAGCAAGGCACTGAATAATGTGGCGTTGTTTATTCACCATATCCAACTTACAAAATAAACATATTCTCGTTTTCTAGTTTTCCTAGTCCTCCTCACCCGTTTGGTACCCCGAGATGGTGTGAACTCGGTACTTAGACGAGCTATCGAGTTTGTTCCATATGAATGCTTGCATTTGTTGCTACTCTGGACTTACGATACTGAAAAGTTGGCTGGCTGGCTGGCTGCTGCTCAAGGTCGGTTTAGTTAGGTAAATGGCCAAGTCAAGACGTAGCTAATATGCTTACACTGCTGCCAGGATAATGGATTCTCACTCTTTCTTTACTAAAAGGGCGAAAATTGTGGTAGACAGCTGGGCAAGGCAAAAGGAAAAAGAAGCGAGGAGTGGAGTTCCGGGGAAGATAGAGATGGAGATGTAAAAGATGAAAGGTTGGCCTTTGATCTGCTCGGATCTAGTTTTCCAAGCTTTGAGCTGGGTAGATTGTCCCAGATCTGATTACACAATTGCACTGCTGAAATATTTTATTGAGCTCAAGGTGGACAGGACTTATGCAAAGGGAAAAAGAGACGAGGGTAATGAGAATCAAAGCCCACCTGGAGGAATATATGCTTACAGCTGTGCACAGGAAAGAAAACAGGTGGGTTGGGTTACATACCAGATGACGGGGCGGCTTTAGGAGTTTTTAGTTCAAGGCTATATCTGAATGTGGGCGTATTCACCGGCATTTTGGGTGGGCAGTTTTAGGCTCACAATTCTACTGGGTTGGCAGTTTTGGGGTTCATCAGTTTTCATTCCAATGTATAGATATCAAGTCGATTGGCAGTTTTAGGCTTGTCTGTGAGAGTGGATTAGGTAACATCTAATTTCAGTGTTGACTGGCAGGTTTCGGGACATCAAATCTGGATTCTCAGCAGTTTCGGAATGTTGGTAATCCTATACTGCTAAGTTTTGAGCGCCGGAAATTCTATGCTGATGCACAATGTTGAGGTCATAAATTGGGCTTATTCTGAATGGACAGTTTACCCGGCATTTTGGAAAACGGGGCAGTTTTAGGATTCGGGATTTGTTGGAAATCATATTGACTGATTGTTGTGAGAGGGCATTGTTGAGCCTCCTCTGGTAATATCCAGCTGATTTATACATTTGCAATTCTTGTGGACATTGCCAATCGACAGGGTTTACTTTCTATCCAGAGCGTCCAGGAAAACTACGAACCGGTGCTATTATTTATAGGTAAAACCTATGAAATGCATTGGAGAAATTCTTCGTCCAGCTGACTTGTGAGTTGTAAAATAGTGGAGAAAATGGCTCCTCCCCCAGTTTTGAGGCGTTCGCCTGTAAGGGAAAGACATAGAAGGGGGCAAAGTGTGGAGAGTGCACTAAACGACAGGGATCAGGAAGATGAGCTTGCATTATTCCAGGATATGCAAACAAAAGAAAAGGACAATTTCTTGCATCATTCCGGAGATGACAGTGATGAATCCATATGTAGTTTTCGGACCCCTCTAATATCTCTCTCTGTATTTTTGGTTGTTGGATAGTGAATGTCGTCGTTTTTAGAGAAATGTAGTATTCTAGAATTGAGAATTAACGTCATGATGGTATGGATGCAGCTTTGAAATTGAGGGGCTTATCAGATTACAGACTTAGTATCTCAACTCCTGTTAACCGAGAGAGTAATGATCTGATGAACAATGATGCCGACAAAAATGATTATGACTGGTTAGTCTTTCTCTTTATATTTGGGCTTATCCCGTTTTGCTAAACATCAGTAGCCTTTTTTTTGGTTGTTCAAAGTTTGTGTAAAAATCAAAGATTGGTATGGGTCTGAGTAAAATGTATGGCTTATAGCCGTCCTTATTTTGTTCTTTTTTTTAAAAAACACGAAGCTGACGGTTTCTATAAACTAACCCACAAAAGAAAGGATTACAGAATTCGACAGATATCAAGGGTTTGTAAACATTGACCCTCGAGATGATAAAGGCTCGCATTTCCTATTGCTGGACAAAAGCAACCACTGTAGTGAATTCTATTTTTTATTTGCAACTGAGATTTTAGCCAGGGTTTTATAGAGGAGCTGGCCGCAATGGGTTGCGTTCCAGTTACAGTGATCTCTCCACTTCTTTCCACATTCAATCTAAGTATAACAAACTCTTTTATATTTAATCCCACACTATTGGACTTTGAAAACTAAGTCAACTATTGGACTTTGAAAACTAGGTCAATTCTTTTCACAAATAAGCCTTGCCGTAATCACTTTAAGTTCTGAATTGGGTGTACATTTCAAAGCCATAGGCGATTATTCTATTAAAAAAAGAGCTAAAAACTCGTCAATGTGTTTGAGAAAAATATCGACATCCTGTTGTAAAATAGATTATTGTCATGAAACGGTTAAGCCATTTAGAGGTGAAAAGGAGGATGTATGTCTGTAAACAGAGAAATCCTTATTTTTTCTGTAGTTAACCAGTTTGTAGGTCAAGTAGGCCACATACATTGACATTGTCATGATTTAAATAAAAGATGTTATAAACTTATAAATAATGCTGATGGCTATGGTATCTGTTTCGCTCAAGTAAATGTAACTTTTATCATTTGGGATCCTCCAATCCTTAACAAAATAGTAAGAATAAAGTAGCATCATGCTCCTTCGATTTCCAAAATACATCAGTGCTCTTTGCTTTTTTTTCAAATGACATCACATTCCCTATCAAATAATAGGGACTTTTCAAGAACATGATAGTATTTAAAAAGACATCTTTTCTAGCCAAAAATACAGCATTCTGATTTTTGCCTCCAAGGATACCTTATACCACATGCTTATCCACTCTGAGATTTAAACCTCTCTAATGCATGAAATTTGATAGAGACTGAAGTTGCAACTGGTAACTGGGTGTCTGCCTTGGAAGTCATATATGGGTTCATCCCATACAATTATTGCAGATTTGTGTTTATGGCTTTGCCTTTATTTTCACCGCAAACACTTTTTTCTTTATTGAAATGCTGGAAAGGAACATTGCCAAAAGCACATCTACCAAGTGCATCTGCTTGAAAATTTCCAAAGATATTTGAACAAGGTACCCTTTTTAACATTTCCTTAAAGCAGAGCATCTATGAGACAACTGATGGCCTGATGGACATAAGTTTTAATCATAAAATGTCTAATTCTTGGCTGCAGAAAGAGTTTTTAGGCTTTGACGACGATTTCTTAACTGACAAATTGCTTCTTAATAATCAGTATGCTATTTTTGCAATGTGAATACAGGCTCCTGACTCCTCCAGACACGCCTCTATTTCCATCATTGGATGAGAAGACGTCACCTGTCAACCTTTCACAGAGAGGCAGACCTCAAAGTCAACCAATTCGCATACCAGGACCATTGAGGGTGAGTGTTCTGGAGTACTTTAGCTTTGGAATATGCATTATTAGGGAATTTGGGAATTAACACAATATCAACATCAAAGATAGAAACCCTCCAAAACCTGTTTTTACCTTAATCAAAAACATCAAAGATAGAAAGATGGTGGCTATTATTGTGAGAGGGAGAATGGAAACATCTCTTTGTAATGTGCCAATAATTAGCAACATTTATTACTTTTCAACACTCAAAGATGGTGTCTATTATTGAGTGAGAGATTGCTATGTTGTATTGTTGCAGTCTTAGAAGCAGGTTTTACTTTTTACAAATTTAATAATAGCTGGGCAAGTTGTTTGGTGAGTAGGCCATTGGCTGATAAGAGCTTTTTTGTTTGCAATATTGAAAAATGCTTTGCCATTTAGTTCTTATTAGATTACTTTTTTTCTGTTTCAGACTGAAACTAGTTCTAGGACTGGTCGAAGCAGTGCTAGTCCACGGCGGTCAAGCCCATCACCTGGTTCAAGCAGTATTAGTACATATTCAAAACGTAGAGCATCTCCAGGCCCAAGTGCAAGTGTGAGTCCCACTCTGCGGTCATTAACAACACCTTCTGTGAGGAGCTCTACAGCTACTTCCAAGCCTTCCACACCACCTATAAGATCAACGACTCCAACACTTAGGAGATCTAGCATTGGTTCAAGCAGTGTGGTAGCAAAAGGTGGATCCTCATCAGGGAAAGCAATCCGTGGTAACTCTTCCTCCCCGAAGTTGCAGTCTTGGCACTCAAATAATCCTGAATTTGCAGCAGAGCCACCTCCAAATCTTCGTACATCTATAAGTGATCGTCCGACATCAGGCACAAGAGGGTCATCTCCTGCATCAAGACGCGGATTATCTCCTGTCTCAAGGCGTGGGTCATCTCCTGCATCAGGGCATGGTATAGAGTCTGGAATTGTATCAAGGCGTGGGTCATCTCCTGCATCAGGGCATGGAATAGAGTCTGGAATTGTATCAAGGCGTCAGTCTGTGTCCCCAACAGTTTCTAGAAGCTCTTCAAATAGCCATGATCGGGACCGTCTTAGCTCCCAAAGTAAGGGATCTGCTGTTTCATCATGTGAAGATGATATGGATTCTGTTCAATCTACATTTTCAGGGAAGAGAAGAACAAGTAATGTAGGCATGTTGGGTCGGCAAGTAACAAGAAAGCAGGAACCATATCCACACAGCAAAATTCAGTCATTCTCCAATAGATCCACAAGATCAACAACAATGGCTAACATCTCAATGAGCTCTGCACCAAAGAGATCCTTTGATTCTGCATTGCGCCAAACAGTATGTATTATATTCTACAGTGATGAGTTTTTAAGCTTTTAGTGATATTGCAAGCTACCTGGGCCCTGACTGCATCCCCATATTTTCTGTTTTGAAGATGTGTATTTACTATTTCTTGCTGCTGGTCCTCTGACAAATTTTCATTGTACTTCTTTATTGTATGGTTTAAACTGAAATTCTGAGATGTTATTTATAACTTACAAATATATTGATACTATAAAAATTTGTTGTTAAAGAAAGACCTAATAATGGCTGATGTCATGATGTTTAGTCAGTATTTCCACCCCCTTCACATAATTTTTAGCATTTGGACATCTCTTCCTAAAATGCTGGTAACTGTGGAATCCGAGGCTTAACAATTGTATATTCCAGGCAATGGTTATTTTCAGTAAATGTTAATATTGCATGCAGTTGCCTTTGTTTACGTTTCTTCATTATTCTCTGATCTATATAACCCTGCATATATTGAGACTTATCATCTTACTTATGTGATAATCTGTGTATTTGCTTCTAAAATCTTTTTTGTCATTTCATACTTCGCTGCCATGCACACTGAGTCATCATTATACTTTTCTTTGCTATTGATATAGACTTTTGTCTGATAGATAATTTTCTTCTGCACAGACTAAAAGCTGTTTTATAAAGTGGAAGCAAAACTGTTTTTCTAACTCATTTTTTCCACATATTGAAGAGAGTAGCTTTTGGGAAAAACTCCACTTACTGCCACCTCACCAGAAAAGGAATATATGATTCATGTCCCTGGCTAGTTACAGTAGGCAATAAATATTAAGAGATGCTATGTAGCCTCTCATTTTTTGTTTTGGTTTTAATTTCTACCTATTTGCAGGATGTTCGTCGAAATTCTCAAAGTATGTTCAGGCCCTTACTGTCTAGTGCACCAGCTACATCGTTCTATGCCAACAAAGCAACTAGCATACAACGCAGGACAAATTCCATGAACTCTTCAATGACCACAAGCAGTAATGCAAGCTCTGAGCAGGGTGCAAGTGTTGTGCCTGACATTGAAGGAAGTGAGCATGATCAAGATGAGATAGGAAGTGAATGGGAAAAAAGCTCATTTCCCCATGTTCAAGAGGATGCATCAGTTGTTGATAAGATAGAAGTAAAGCCTACAGATGCCAAGACTCGCTCTGTAGGTATTGTTGGGCAGCAAGAGGATGGTCCTGACCATGATGTTACTGCGAGTATCTCTGTCACCACAGACACCCAACTTGATGCACACAAGGATTATAAGTTTTCTGAAATGAAGTTAAGTGACTTGGATTATTTGAAAAATGGAAAGGTGCTTGTGGATATGAACGGGAAGAACCTATCCAGTGTCATAGATGATGGTATATCTGATTGCAATCACAATGATGCTGTTGGCTCTACTACTCTCAATGATCATGTGGCTGGCATGGTTAACGACTCTGCAGATGGCAAATTTGTGGATATTCAAGTGGATGTTCCAGGAAAGAATTCTATCCTCAAAAATGATAATGACGGCACCTGGAGATATCGTCAGGCTTCTCTGCTAAGTGATGTAGACACTGGTACTGTGCAGAAACTTAACTGTACCTCAGGGCAAGAGCCATATATGGCTAAATCTACTGAAAATCAAGATGCTGAAATTGGTCCATTTCCATCAAAACAATCTGAGAATTTTGAACCAAGATACGTGGAAGAGGGTAACCTTATTGAATCTGTTGGAAAGATTGGAAATCAAATCGTTCCAAATAACTTAACAGAGGCTAAGCAGCAGGAGAGTGTGTCTAAATTATTAGGGGATGAGGGAACTAAAAAATCTGGAATGGGGGAACTCTCATGTGTGTCTTCAGCTTCAATGAATATTTTGAGCAGGGCAAACAGTTGCAAGTGGCCGGTTGTGCATTCAAAAGTTGTGAATACCTGCGATCTACTAGAGGAGGGTTTGCGTCTCAGACGATCTCTAAATGATTTAAAGAGCATAAGGTACGAGGAGAATGCCTCAACTTCACAATCTTCTGATGCTTGCTCGATGAAACAATCAGAGATCAGGGTAATACGTCAAATGAGCGTTAGGAAACTAGACATAGATAACTCTGCAATGAGCTCTAACACCAAAGTGTCTTCTGGCATGACTAATTCAACAATACGAGTGCAGAATGACACATTTCAAATCCCAGTGCATGGTGAGAATACTGCAACGGAAGTTGGTGATTCCTTTATAGATGTTTTTGAAAGTGCAAGGTGGATGCAATCAGGTGCTTCAGAGCATACTACATCTGCTGCATCTGAAGAACCAGGAAGAAGACATCAAAGTGGCACATCAGAGAGTGTTACAAGAAACATTTTCATGGAGTCAGTTTCAATTTTACAAAACAACTCATTACTCACAGAAATGGATGCAAATATCAAGGAAAATGGTGCATTGAAAATTACAACAGAAGGACAGTGCTGTTCATCTGATATAGTTTCAAATATGGAAACTCTGGACTGGCAGGATGTATGTACTGAACATTGTGAGAATAGCTGCTCCTGTTCTGAACAAGTAGGTGAGGATGGAATAGTAGACAAAAAGCAGGCAGTTGCACAACATCATGAGCAAGATAGAAAAACTGCAGACAATGATTGTGATTTTCTGTCAGTCACAAATGATTGTCGTATGCAGTTCTCATCAGATTTAGTTGTTCCAAATGAACAGAACACTGCTGAGGGAGGATGTTCTGATAACTTGAACGATAGTGATAAGTTTTGTCAAAATGAGGTTACTGCTTCTCCTATTGAGCAGAATACTATAGAGATTCCAACAGAACCTTCTTTTCCATCCACATCTGAAGAGAATGGCCAGAGCCAAGATATGTCTTCAAACCATCCTCAGGAAGACAGTTCTAAGGAGGAACCTACTCATGTTTCTCAGGGTACGTTCTAGAACTACATTCTGAAGAGTAGTTATTTATTTCCTTTACTTTTAGGTTTTTCTTTTTTTTTGTGTGTGTGGAGATAAACAGACTTACAAGTAAGATGGTTTAAGTTTACCATGAAGCACTGCCAGGACATTTGTTTAGATGGAAATTATCGTTTATGTGAGAGTTTGTCAGAACTTACTTTCGTTGATCTTAAAATATGTCTCGTGCCCGTATTAGTTTTTTGCAACCCATACAACGTATAAATCATAAGGAAACTTGACTGTAGGGTTGGGGTCCCTGTTTAAGTGACCTACATGACAAAGTTTGTTATATTAGTAAATTTCTTTTAAAAGCTTAATTTTGAAGTCTGCGGCCTACCATAAAGGTTGGGGCCTTAATTTTACAATTAACCAGTTTCAAAACAGTGGGTTGACTAGTTTGACTGAGGCTAGTAGGCATCCCACAGGGAGCATTGGCTTCTGTCAAAACATACATATAGATAGATAGATACCTCACACACACACACACACACACACACACACACACACACTTTTAATATATTCCAATATATTCCATGTGAAGGATGCCTATCTTGTTCTTAGTCGGCATGTCTGGCATGCTGACAGTTCTGAGTGAGAAATGCTTCTGCAAAAAGCTGTATAAAAATACATGTGCTATGTCGATGGTTATTAAATGATATACATAATTTGATCCTTCCATTGATCTTCAAAAATATACACATACATATGATATAGTTTCAAACAAGTAGAGAGTATGCTGTTTTGGTTCCTTAATTAAATCTTAATGTCTCTGAAATGAAGTCCTGCAAGAATGGGAATGGGTAGAGGTCCAGGACCTAAAAGTAAATTGTTGGGAATTATACAAATGGAATGTAAAAATAGACATACATCCCAAGTTAGGAATTTTATGCCTATCTTGTTCTTAGTCGGCATGTCTGGCATGCTGACAGTTCTGAGTGAGAAATGCTTCTGCAAAAAACTGTGTAAAAATACATGTGCTATGTTGATGGTTATTAAATTAATAAATGATATAGATAATTTGATCCTTCCATTGATCTTCAAAAATATACACATACATTTGATACAGTTTCAAACAAGTAGAGAGCATGCTGTTTTAGTTCCTTAATTACATCTTAATGTCTCTGAAATGAAGTCCAGCAAGAATGGGAATGGGTAGAGGTCCAGGACCTAAAAGTAAATTGTTGGGAATTATACAAATGGAATGGTAAAAATAGGCATACATCCCAAGTTAGGAATTTTATTGACAACTTGTACACAGTTTCTTCCAAAAGCTTTTCTCACTCACCCATATACCCTGTGAAAACTTCATGTTCTATGTTGACAGTTTATTAAATTGTATAGATATCCGATCCTTCCATTGATCTTCAATAATATACACATACATTTTATGTAGTTTCAAGCAAGTAGATGTAGAGGGTAAACTGTTCAGGTTTCTCAACTACATTTTAATATCTGTGAAATGAAGTCCACTAAGAATGGGAATGGGTAGAGGTTCAGGACTTGTAAATGGTTGTAGACACATGCATCCTGAGTTTAGGAAGTTCATTGACAGGTTGTAATAGACAGAAATGTGACAATTCTTCCTTGTAGCACTAGAGTGAATTTATGAACATAATTTGTATGATAGACATTGAAAGGTAGAAGACATCACTGGCATTCTAAAGTTGTTTTCCTGAGACAAAAATAATAGTTGCATATATTAGCTAGCTAGCATTTAGCACTAGAAAATTCTTTCCACACTATATTCATTGGTAAACTTGTGAGCTGTGAAGTGAATACACATTGGGTAGATTTCCGAAAATTTACATTCTTAATATCACAAGCCCTGTCTATGCAGAATTTAACTGATGTGGTAAATTGAATGGTCTTGACTATTGAAACATTCCATGTCAAGGACAGAAACTTCGATAAGAATAGATTCAAAATTAGAATATCTCATTAAACATTCTCCTAGACATATCTTAGACTAATTCCATGCCATTTATTAGATGAACCGATATTGAATCTAGGTAGGATAGCGAGGGAGCACAAGTTTAGTTTTCAAAGGTGGTTCTCCCCTGTAGTACTTTTTCAAAGTGGAAGATAAATAAAATGCACAGGGTAATAGAAGATGGCGAGAAATGTTGGAGCAGTTTCCTATATTTATGAGTGCATGCTGTTATGATGCAAGTTTTCTTACTGTTGCTATAGACAAAGCTAAGTGTGCTTTGTGTGAAGAAAGACATGTGATTCCTCTTTTTGGGTGGTAATGTTACGTCGGAGCTCTAGCTTAAAGAATATTTCTGGGAGCCAAATATCAAATAGGATAACAAAGGTTTGGTCTTGTTTATTGCAAGTTGACAATTAGCTTAGAGATTATTCTAATTTCTTTTTTTAGTGTGAACGAAACTGTAACTATTGACACACAATAATTGAGCTATACATAAATCATATTGATAAAAACAAATAAACTGTGAGGATGCCACTTGATATTTCATCTACCTTTTATGCTTGCGCTACTAAACAAAAGCCTCTTAAGAGGCTGTCTGGTGTTAGTCCAAAAGTTGCATAATGCAGAAAGATTATTTTTCATGTTACTGTATTACAGCATAGCATACCATTAATGATCCTTTGAAGTTCATAGCAAATGAAGTGTTATTTTTTTAACAGTTATAGCATTTTCTGATGTCTTTTTTAATCAACAATTTAGACAGGAATAGCACACACCTAAATTGGGATTTTGAGAAAAGCAAATGCGTAATGAATACCTGCAGTTTACTTAACATTATGTTTGGTTAAGAATCAGAATATTGCTGATGTATTTCATAATATTGTATTACTTACCATTTTGCAGAGGAACACATTATCAAGGCTGATGCTCCAAGAGGTCTCTCAAGAAGTCTCACCCTGGAAGAAGCCACAGATACCATATTGTTCTGCAGCTCTATAGTCCACAGTCTTGTCTATAAGGCTGCAACGATTGCCATGGAGAAGGAAAATTGTTCATCTACTGAAGTTCCCCGCCCCATGGTCACCATTGTGGGGAAGGCTGAAACAGATCATAGAAATTCATGTGCTAAAGCTGCAGGACGACGGACTTCAAAATTTCACAAGATTAAGTCAAGGCAAACAGCAGCACACCTTCAAGCTCCATCTTGTAACATTGAGACCAATTTGAAGAATCAGGAACCAGTGATGCATGTTGTAACTAATCCAGAGAGTGCTGACACTCTGAAACCCCCAACTATTAATTCAAAGTGCAACTGCACTATTATGTAAGAGTTACATAATTATTTTTTAGTTGTAACTTTGTATCTACGAGTCGGCTTGCATTCAACCTAAGAATCTATAAGAGTGACATGAGAAAATATAGGACACCTGATTAGAAGGTTAATGTAATCTGCGAAGTGTGTTGAGAGCATTGCAGTTGTGTATGTAATTTTAGAGATTTTATTCTCACTGGGCTGAGCATGCCCAACTGATTTTATTAGATGAGATCCAATTATTTTTAGGTTCCTATTATAAAACACCACTTTGTGTTGGTGACAAAATCATGTAAATTCTGGCCATTCATGGAATGAGGTATTGGCAGAGATGAATATTTACAGTTTCTTCAGGAGAAAAAAATGTGGGCAGTCCATTTGCAATCCTAGATTCTTATATGATAGCATAATTACTTGATGTCATGGAAGATAAAATTGAGTTTCAGAAGTTTGGCTCAAGGTTTATGCTTCAAGATGAATATGTACTCGCTTTTTGCCTCTCATACTGGCAGGTCTTCTCCCATGCCTAAATTTGGCCTTTTCTCATGCACCAATGTTGTAACAGATAGCATTGTTGTTGCAATTTTGAGTTATTGTTTTGAAAATTGGCAGCCTGGCTGCATCTACTATGCCAAGATATTGCAACTTAAACTGTTCAATACATGCAAACATAATTTAACTATACAGTGACATTTTGCCGTCTGAAATTTTATAAATATGCAAGTTATAACAGTCATCAACATATCCAAATTTCTTGTTAAATTTTGGGCCAGGGAATTTAATCCTTAAAATCTTAAATTTAAGGACGAGTCAATCCTTCTAAAGAATATCGAGTTTATTATTTGATTCTCTGGTTAATTTTTTGATACATTATTATTTTTCAAATGGGGATCTAATTGGATGTATTCATTTGAGTTCTTTGCTTTCATTCATGGATTCCCTCTTTTGTATCTTTGTGTCTACGGATTCATCTTTTAATTATTTAATTAGGGTTTCATATGCATATGGCTTTCGTTTGTTCCCCATTTTCTTGGGTTCCACTTCCTTGATTAGTAATTTTGTTTCTGAGACTCTGGGAGATGCTTACACTTAAAGACTTGTATCCAAGATATTAAGCTAAATAGGATATGCCTGCCAAATGGCATTATCCCTGTTCCATCCTTTTTAGGCGTTGTTTAACTTATTTTGACATTTTGGAGTCCACGAGATTGGAACTTATCCAAGCACTGACCATCTTAGCTGGCGTCTTTGTTTGTTTATATTGAAAACTTCATCGTGGGGCATCTACCCACCTACGCGCTTTTTAAGTTTTGACCGCGGTAACCGCTTCCTATCAAATTATTAACTTTATCAAACATATTTAAATAAAAAGTTAGTGACGAATGCGTTTGTTCCGTGATCAATATTATCCATTGCTTTTTCTGGACGGCTACGACGATTCTTTCTGGATTGGATGGGGAGCTCTGTACGAACTTCAGTATTTATTTGCATCTGCTTATTTTGTAAGAGCTTAAATTTGACGGTCAACCCTGCAATTTCTTAATGACGCTTATTTATATAAATTTGTTTTTAAACATTTTATTCTTAACAAAAGAATGATTTTATAGAAATTTCGATGCTCTATATCTTTTTTTTTTATGGGTAATAGATATTTATTATTATTATAATTATAAGTGAAAGTACATCAAAATTTTGCTGGCCCTATCTAGAAAGGTTACAAATGGTGGATCACCACCCAATACAAAGAAGCACTACAAACAACCCATAGACACATTTAAACCACAAGATTTTGAAAAGAGACCTATTAACAGGCCAAAAGTTTTGAAGCACGGTTTGGTTTTCCCTTGGTTTGGGATCAGAGGACTATAGCAAAGGTTTCCTTCTTTGACTTCTTTTCTTTCTTCCCCTTGACAACTTGCCAACCGTCCACCCTTGCAGCCTCCTTTTGCCATTCCAATGATTTGTCTTGGGGACTTATTACTCCTCCATCCAAACTACACTTTGCTTGTTGGCTTTGACCATCAGCGTTCTGCTTTTTGAATTCTTTCTCTTGCGTCCTTAATACACCTTTTTTCTCCCAACACTCTGGTGTTGCTGCCCCATTTTTGAATTCCTTTTCACTTCCGTTAAGGACAACATTATCACTGTCCACACCCCCCTGTGTCAGGGCACCACTAGCTTGTTGTTGTTCACCAAAGCCTTCCCTACCTGTTCCAAAGCCCCAAGTCCCTGGACCTCTTCTTCTCAGCCTATAATTTGAGCGCTCGGATGCTTCTCCTCCTTTTTCTCCACTGTATAGTGTTGGGAGGCAACATCTTTCCACCAAGAAGCAGATTTATGTGTTTTGTGCTTAGCACACTGTGCAACCAAGTGTCCAGTTTGAAAGTAGATCTTGGACCTAAAGGGTACCCCCTCATAATCCAAGGGCTACACCCAACAACCTTTCAAAGCTTTTATCTAGATATCCTTCAAAAGCTCCTTGGATACATCTAGCTCCACCAAAATTCGAGCAAAAGTTGAGTGCATAAGATTCGAGGATCCCTCATCCACCATTAAAAAGCTTCCTAAAGAGTCCCCTACAGCCTCCAAGCAGGAATCAAGCCAATATTGTAAGGGAAGGTTAGGAAGTCTCACCCATATAGGAACCCTCTCAAAAACTTCAGTGGTTGGGTCAAAAGTCGGATGCCATGGCTTTAACATCAGTGTATATTTTCCTTCCCAATCCTAATGAGTCAGAAAGGATCTTATTTCTATCTTGCTTTTGTTCAAAGACAACAATGAAAAAACCTTTAGCCATGGGATAGATTTGAACATACCCTTCCAATATATGCTCCCATTGGTCAGAAATCCACTTGTTGAGCTCATTCAAGTTTTGGCCAAAATCCCCTGAATCTCCTAATTAGACCCAACCCAACAAAGACTTTTTCATTGTATGTCACTTCTTGTTCAATCTCAACATCTAAATCTACTGTGATTGATTTAGATGAAGGGGATACCACAAAAACCCCTCCTCCCCTTCTCGTCGACGACTTGGGTGGGCTCTTCGGTGTCTGAGAATTTTCAATCCTGTGCTCAGAAACCTTGGGTCGTTTACTTAATCCATCTCCCTTTGAGGCTTGCCCTCTATCCTGACTGCACTGTGTATGGGGGTCGACGCCGTTCACATTAATCCCGCCATCGTTCTAGTAGGTGTTCTTCATACCACCCTTTGCATGATTTCCTCAGCCAACCTTCTCCTTGTTGCAGCCACAGTTGCTCTGAAGGCTGCAAATCCCTCCCCGAGGAGCCCTTACAAAAGGGCTCCGCCTATATTCTAATTAGATTTGTAATGTTTCACTTGTGTTAATTCTTTTTTTGTCTTGATCTTGTAATATTGCATGAGATAGAGTATTTTAGAACTACTTGACAAGTGTTTGAAGGACATTTGTGTTTGGTGTTTAAGGATTGTCATGCTTTTGTCTATATGTTTATTTATTGCATAAGTTGTTATTTGTGATTGAACCTTTGCAACTTATTCAACTTTATTGTTTTCATAAGTAATTTATTGTTTTTGAAAATTTAAGCAGCATTTTCAGGGTGTTGTACCCTTCACAAAGGGCCCAAGGGGCAAAAGGACAAGAAAGTTCAAAACATAATTGAACTATAGGAAAAACAGAGACAACATACAGACAGTTGTAGGAAGACACAAAAATCAAGCAACCCCAGAAACAGAGGGGTCAAGGCTAGCTCCACGAACTCGAGTTCGAGAAACAGCCACAAAATTTTTCTTCTGAAGAACCATCATCCAAGGGGGCTCAGAGACAGGAAGCAAAGAGAAAGGTGAGAGGAACAGCTCCACCCCCGCCACCACAGGAGAAGAGTCACCAAGCAACGAGGAAGATGACAATGAGGCAGTAGAGATCGAATCAATTAACGGAACAATAGAGGCTCCCATCAAAGGCCGAACAAGGTCTGACAGAGCAGCGACAACAAGTGCAGGGACAGGCACAACAGTGTCAGCAAAACGGTCCAAAGGCGGATCCACAACAGAGAGGTCAGGGAGAGGAGCAACAACCTGAGGGTCGACCTCCTCATACTTTTGATTCAATTTTTGAACGAATTTAATAATTATACAAAAATTAATTAAATATGCATTTTTTAACATTCGTGTCATGTTTATTGTAAATGATCTCTTGTAAGATGTGGTTACATGTTTTAATGTGATTTAGATTGGTGTCACAATTTAATATTATAATGTAAGTTACAAAATGGAGGAATTCCTTGTTTTGAATACATGTTCATATTAGATGTTTTATGTTGTGTTTAAGCTATCCTTGTATTGTTCATATATGTTAGGTTTTAATAGGAGACTGTTGGGTTGGATACATATGTTAATTCCTTGTCTCACTGAAATTGAGCTGTGAGATGAGTCCTCGTGTAATCTTATGAAACCATTATTCAAAGTTGTAACAATTCTTGATCCATATGTTATGAATAAACTTGTAAAGTGTGTAGTTGCTTTGTGTGCATTTTATTTAGCTCTTGTTGTACTTGTATTTTGTTGGAGTAATTAGGAAAATCACCTAATAATTAATTAAAACCTTTTTTACTTTATTACACTTAAAGCTAAATTTAGGATTGTTTTTATTATTAGAATAAGCTATCTATAGATCAGGTTGTCTCATCGCATAGGATAATGACACTTGTCACAATTTAATCAAATCCTCATTTAGGATTTGTTTTTTGATTTTATAAGCATTCAATATTGTACATTGTAATAATTCGTATTCATTATTCAATATCAAATACATTTGTAGATCAATCTCTATCAAAGTTGCATGAGCGTATCAATGCTTTTTTCTTCAAATGTGATAGGTTTTTTTGTTGTAGGTGATTTTTGGGAGCTGTGGGGATTCACTATTAACTCCAACATGGTATTAGAGCACTAGCTCTGTGACTTCTTGTCCAAATTTTGAGAGATTCAACTTTGAGGAAAAAATCGGTTCATCCTAGAGTGAAGCGAGCATCATTGTTGGATCCAAAATGGCCAAAAACCTAAGGATCAATTATTATTTCATCAAAATTAGAGAAGTTGAATTTTTGACAATTTTGTTTAGGACCAAGAATTTGTATGGAATTTCGTACGACTTTGACCATCACTAATTATGCATGATGAAGGTATAGGGGCTTTTAGTTTTTTAATTTTTTGGTTTTGATTTTAAAATTTTCAAGAAAAAACATGCTTTTAAAGCATACCTACGACATGCTGCCTAGGGTGGGCCCCATGTGGGCACCTTGGTGGCCCCAAAGTCCCTCTTGATGACCCCTTTGCAGCCACTCAGTGGCCTCCCAGTTGGTCACTTTTTCATTGGAGACAACTCATAAACCAAATCAGTGGCATAAAAAAAAAAATTTGGTCGATAAAAAATCAGCAACCAAATTTTGGCAACTCAAATATTTTGGCCAATTGACAATCACAAATTATTTGAACCATAGGAAGGGAATATTCTGTGGATTGAAGGAATATTGAATTTTTTTTTGACTTTTCAACGATTGATTTTTTTCAACTAAGGATATATATGGATGAGCTGCAAAGTATTTCACTGTTGATGCCAACCCTTGTATATTGCAAGGACCCTCGTAGCCCTAATGTGCCCTAAGAGAGCTATTTTCTTTTCCATAACTTGGACACACGATGTCAAAATTGAGCAAACAAGATATCATCGAAAATTTTGTTCCTTGTACTTTCCAATGGTATAGGTCTCATCATTGGATTTTTTTGGTTGGTACATTTTATTCTCAATCAAAGTCAAATCATCATTTTCTACTTTTAAGCTCATAACTTTTCACCTGTATCTCCAATTTTTGTGATTCTTGTGCTATTGGAAAGGTATTTCAAAGCTCTTTAGATCCATTCACACTTTTTTCTAACATATACCCCAACACATTTTATTCAATTTTTTTGTTATTTCACATTTTGCTTAAATAGTTGGACGTTTTGACACTTGAAAATGATCTATTTATATAAGATGACTTCGTTTGATCTAATTCACATGCATTGAGGTTATCAATTTCTATTTTTTTTCATTTGAGCAAGTATCATGGGTTTTTCTGTTCATCTTGAAAAAGGATAATTATGAGTCTTGGTGAAATGACATCCTAACACATCTTAGGTGGATTTATCTTTATGGATTCATACCCGCACAAAACACATCAAAGAGTAGATCAACATGGGGTATTATCAATGATCATGTTGTAGGAGTGATTTGTTCTAGTGTTGATCTTGACACTATGCGTGCTGTATCAGACATTGATTGTCCCTACACACTTTGGATTAGACTTTGAGAGATCTATGGAGACCTTCATATCTCTCCAATTCCAGAAGATCTTACTACAATTTTTCTTATTCCTCTTGTAGATGCATATTGTATACCCTTTGATGATAATACTTTAGAGGAGCTTGAGTATATCATAGGTCTTGCATGTTTCGATGGTTCAAAGACTTGTCATTATGTTCCCACTCTTCAGATCAAGACCCACTCCATCTTTTGTTGTTCTTGATCAGCTTGGAATCACCACATCCTTGGCCCCAATTGGTTTAGTGTAGCAAGACATTTTCCTTCTTTCAAACATAACTACTTAGGATTTGTATCTTACAGACACATCATTGTTATTTGTGAAGTCTCAGATTAGAGGTTTATAAAATTATTTTGAGGACATTCATCCCCTCTTTCTTGATAGCCACATCATCGATGGTGGTCCATTCATCATATTTGCAACTTGTTCTACATCAGTCTTCACAGGATCTTGGATTGACATTATTTCATTCCAACATGTGGACATTTGAGTTATTTTCAAAGGCACACATCATTTAGATTTGGATTCCCTATTCATCTAGCTTATGTGAATGACTTCTCCAATCACCAATAGATTTGTTTCTTCCTAAGGGGAGAAATGTTGTTTGTAGGAAGTTGATCATGTTTTCTCTTCAAGTGTTCATCATTGACACATGAGCTCTTTATTTATGGGGGGATTCATGTCCTCATTTTCTCTCTCCTATTGGGGACATCTATTGTACTTATGTGATAAAAGTAGTCCTTGGGGGGTTATATTGAGTCCTATCATTCTTTCATTAGTACAATTATCTCATTTTCTCTTTTTTGGAGAAGAATTTTTTCCCATGTGATTTTTCTTTTTCTCTATTTATAGGAGATTTCATTTGTTTGTAATAAGTACCTCATCAAGCCTTGTAGTTGAGACCCATTTCACATCCTCCATTGCATTATTTATTGTTTTTTGGCTTCTCCTTAAGTTTATCCTAAGGGAAGTAATTATAAAATCACCTAATAATTAATTAATCATTAACTAATTGTTAGGCCCCTTTTGCTTATTACACTTAAGCTAAACTTAGGAGTGTTTTTTAATTAATGGATTGAATTATTTATAGATCAAATTGTCTCATTGTATAGGATAAAGACATTTGTCACACTCTAATCAAATCCTCATCTAGAGTTTAACTTTTTGGTTTATAAGCATTCATTATTGTGTATTGTAATAGTTCACATTCATTATTCAATATTAGATACATTTGTGGATCAATCTCTCTCAACATTGCATGAGCACATCAATGGATTTTTCTCTTCAGATGTAATGTGTTTTGGTTGCAAGTGATTTCTGGGAATTGTGGGGTTCACTATTAACTCCAATACATTTAACTATTTCTTGAAATGCTTATTTAAGTGTTTTTAGAATAACTTTTATGTTTGAGTTAAAAGAGTTATACCTTACTGACAAGGTCTTATGTATTTCTAATATTGAAGGTTGGAAGGAAATTCAATAAGGTTGAAAGGATTTATTTGAAATAAAATGCTATAGTCAATTTAAATGAAATCACTTTAAAGTCATATTGAAATATATTAATCTTTAGGCATTTGAATGAAACTTCAAAGTGAAATATATATTACAAATATTCATTTTTGAAATAAATAGTTTTGAATGTGAAATTGGATTAAAAATCATTTTTGGAGTAAAACATGATACTAAAATGTTTGAAAGCATATATTGATTTTTGTACTCTTATCTCCTCTACTGTGCAAATTCCTCGATTGAAAAATATTTTTGAGGATTGAATCTTCAAGGAGTTATGAATTTTAAAATTGTTACTTTCACTTGCAACTATACAATATTTTATTTTCTATTGAAAATTTGAATTGTTGTTGAATTTGTGTTCGATTTTGGGAAAAACCTTTTCAATTGAAAGAATTTTGATCGAAAAATCTATGTAGTTGTCTATGTGGCATCTTAACCCCTCTTTTGGGGTAAATTAAAAAAAAAAAACATTCAACTTCAACTTTGAATTTATCTAACTAGGGGTACTTTCATAAAAATATGAAATTACCCTTTTGTAAAGCTTGAAGTCTAGAATCTTTTTTCTTTTCTTTTGGTATTTTGATTAGTTTTATTATGATTTTTTAAAATTTATTATAATTAGATTTTTATAATCAAACATGAAGTTAATTAGAAATTAAAAAATATTAAGATATATATATATATATATATATATATATATATATATATATTTAAAAATATAGGTGCATTAGAGAAGAGAATCCTGTACAAAAGGGTACAATTTTTTTTATAAAAATAATAAAAAAATTAGACAAAAGTTGATGTCCCATGAAAACTATGATGTTATGGTAAAGTTTGACTTAAAAACGTTATTACAAAAAAAAATCATACCATAATGCACACCTATACACAAAAGATGTTGCAAAATGATGCAATGATACTCACTAAGCACTACATCAACCTTATACATCTTTTATTATTAATGTCTTGGGAAAAGTATTGGGGCATTACAAATGTAACCTTATAGCTTAACCATATGATTGAGACCATCCTTGTCATAATCTATTACAAATAAAATTTAGATTGTCACATAGATGAATAAAAGTGTCTTAAGAAGTTGCCCAACATTCCTCTATTCTTATTGTGCCCATGGATCTAGGGTAATCACCCTTGCTTCTCCCATATTCGAGGACATGTAAGATCGTATTTCTTGGATGATTTTACAAAGGTAGAAGAAAAGTCTTCCCAAATTTGTCTCCTAATCTTATACTAGAGTGAATGGTGTGAGATTTACTAGAGATGGGCTTGTAATTGTTTAGGATAGAGCCTTGGGTACTCTTTTTTTCATACATTTTGATTGTAGTCGTGTTTTTTCTTGAAAACTTGGCTATAGTTGTGTCTTACTCCCACATGGCAGGCCGTTGTATTTGTCTCTACTTACAAGATTGATTTGTAATAGGGTTTTCCCATTTTATCCTATAAAAATAATATGCCATTAACTTATTATTATCTCATTTTAAAATTTTTTTTTTGAAAAGGCTTTACAAACTTTTGAGCAAATGCAATAAGTAGGTGTAATGCCAAATTTCACAACCTAGTATATATCATCCTTTAATTGTCATGTAATATTAATTAGAATTTAATGTCTTAGCTATAGATTATACCGTCTCTTTAGAAATTTATGTAATTCATTGTTGCATTCAATCCAATGCTTTCATTCATACAACTAATTTATCACTTAGTGGAGCCCCATTGAAAATAAAAATGTTAGCAAATCAATGACTATGAGCTCATAGTCAATGCTTGCTTAAGATGGTTTCTAAGTTATGGATATCCATGCATAAAGTTTGATATAGTTTCATTACAATTGTGCTTCAATATAATTATAACCTAAAAAATCCATATTGTAGTTTAATAGGGAATTAGACTATAGAGAACAACACCAAATTACATGCAAAAATAAATTACATAACTATTTAAATAGAAGAAAAATCGTAAAACTATAATTGTAATTGATATTAATTGTACTTGTTAAAGGGCACATGATTTTTTGACAAAATGCATCAAATAACTATTTTCTCATGAAATTCCTTGATTGTAGGATATACGCATGAAAGATTTTATTGAAAAGTTTCTACACACTTTCAAGAAAATGTAATTAGCAAGTGTAAATCTAATTTTTAGAACCTTTGCTAGCATCCTCCTTGCTTGTGCTCAAATCGAAACTTTGGAACAAGGTATGAAAATTTATCATGCAATGGAATTGAAATTTTTGTTAGATATTATAATTTAAAATTCTTGAGTAGATGTGGATCAACCATAGGACCAAGATAATCTTTGTAAAATGTATTGAAGAAAAAATAAATTATCATGTAGATGAATGCCAATATGCCATTACCTTTGTTGAAGCAATATTGATTCAAAATCTTAAATTTTATTCCATGGGTGAAATTGTAAATGTGCACACCTCAACATGATTGTAGAGTGCTGACTATTCACCATATCTACGTTTCATATACACAACCATACTATGAATAGACCTAATTTGAATGATTGGTTTCAAGATGAATTTTATATAATTTAGTGTTGTAAAGTTCATAAAAAAGATAACTCACATTTTAATACAATTAAAAATAATATTCCTTAGAATTCTCATTTGGTGCTTACCTAAGGCTATTACA
Organism: Sequoiadendron giganteum; assembly: GCA_007115665.2. Taxonomy (NCBI): domain Eukaryota; kingdom Viridiplantae; phylum Streptophyta; class Pinopsida; order Cupressales; family Cupressaceae; genus Sequoiadendron; species Sequoiadendron giganteum. The sequence continues at coordinate 388,642,060 of CM021103.1, read as the reverse complement.
AATTCTTCCAGCCATATATTTAAAAATATCTTACAAATCCTCGTACCAAAATATATGCAAGTCACTTAATGACAATGTGTATACATATTGAAAATTATAATATCATGAATTGTATAAATTATCTGTCCATTATAATCAAAGAAAATACATAAGTTTAGGGGACTCAAAGAAAAATGTATACAATTATAAACATGAAAATAAAAGTCTTGTTGCATAGAATTGTATGCGTTGTGAAGTTAGTGTTAATGTTTGTCTTGGGAAAGTTTTGAAGATTTAACTAACTTTTGTGCTTGCAATTAAACCTTTCAACTTGATTGATTAACATTGAAATTATCTTTTTCCTTGAAATTCTAACATCTATTGCTAATTTTATATGTATACAATGTATATATTAGGTTATCACATGGCTTATGATAACCTTTTTATCTAATTGAATAAAGTATTGTAATTCCTCGCCATGGGACCCATGAAACATTAACTCAAATAGACATGGAATTAAAAAAAAAAAAACAAGATACAACACTTATGAAACATTAGTGCAACTAGGCACAATAGCTCAACACATGACATGCCATTGTACAAGTGAAAGAATACTACTAAAAAACACCCCTTGACCTATGAGGATTTTTAAGAACACAAACAAAGTCAACCATTGAGGATTTCAACCTTCTCAAGTCTTCACAAGATTGCGTGAAAAATATCCTTAGCCCTAGGTTTGACAACCGAGAAATTTCAGGAGAAGACATAAAATAAAGAAAAAGACACCATAAATTCCTAATTAAATCATATACATGCTGTAAACATTCCTAGACTCTTAAGACTATGGGGAACAACTTTTGTTCATAAAGTTTTCACATACGATGCCTCAAAGTACCCATTATCTGATGAAAGAGACAAAAATAATGTATCCTGGGACACTATCGCCCAAATGAGACATTAGCACCCTGATGGGATACTAGCACCCAACATTGGTGTCCTAAAATGGTGTCTAAGTCCTATTTTTGACTGTCACACTTTTTTCAGCACTGGTGGATAGGGGTGCTAGTGTCCTAGCCAGTGAGCTTCCATAGACTAGGGAGAGACTTCCAAGACCCTCCAAGAAATAAGTAACCACCTACGAAGGCATGCAAAGTATTATGAACTCAAAAATTCTAAAACATGAATCAAGATGAAATGAAGAGTTCAATTTCCCCAATTGTTGGACACCATTGAGAAGCGAAGGAGAAGGCAGGGAGGAGTTTTAATACCTCCTTGAAACCCTTAACTGTTTCCCTAAGAAAAAAACCACCAAATTTAAGAGATATGTCACATTTGGGTTTTTAAATGTCCTAACAAGAGGCTACAAGAGTGCCCTAAGTGACACCATACTTAAGGAATGAGCTCTTAGGAGTATGAAGACTACATGATGGGTCCACAACACTATCCAAGACTACTTCAAAACACTTACATTCATTTTAAACCTAGTGGAAATATTCATTAATTAATTTTAATCTAAACTAAAAGGCTCCTATGTTTATTTTAAGCCCCAAACAAATTGTTCCTATGTTTATTTTACCATTCCATGGCATAAGAGTATTAAAAACATAATATGATTGTCCTTGGCTCCAACATTAGGTCACATAATTATGAAGTAGTTCCACTATCTGTTATCCATTTTATTATAATCCATCTCAATGAGAGTTCCAATATAACATATCATTACAATTACATCAAATAGGACTCAAGTATCCTTTATATATACAATTTCATCAAATAAACCAAATAGAAGAAAGCATGAAGTACTATTTACCACATGAAGGCATGTTCAAATCAATGGTAGAACACAATATCATCTTGGATAAATTACCACTGGTCAAAGCACAAGAATCATGATTGGGCCAACTCACCAATAGGGGAGCTCAACCACACTAGCCACTAGGATAAGATGCTAGAGATGACTAATGGAGTGCCATTGCAAAGCTCATCGATATGGCTAAGCAATGATGGGTGTGATCAACTCATGCCTCAAGGAACCCAACCTGCAAGTCCTTGTGCCCCTAGGGTGGGCATGCCTTCCCAACATCCTTAGTCTTTATGAGCACTCCAAGCATGAGAGAGTATCCATGATCTTGGTTAATTAATTATCCATGTTTCATTAGTTTTCACTTGCTTATGAGACTCCCCACTCATTATTAGATTACAAGCCACTTTGGTCCGAGTACACATTGGGAGCCACTCTAGTACTAATCTCTAGTACCTTAATCTTGGGCTCATCACACTCACCAACAAGTGCAACACAAAAAATAATGCACAAATCCAATTTTCAACCAAATTTTACAACATATTCTAAAATATCTATTTCGATATTTCACGAAGTAAACCTTCATTCAAACATTCCAAAACATCATATTTCACATAAACTTTCAAATTTATCAACTTTTTAATAAACCAAAAATCAAGTAATTTCTTCAAACTCCATTAAAATTTATTCAAAGATAAAAATTTCAAGAATACCCTTTGGTGCCAAAAGTGCCCAACACCCATTCTAAGCATTTAATTTCACTCTTTTGTCATTTTTTGCATTATAACCTATTTTATGAATATTCCCCCCTAAAATCATAAATTTAAATAAACAACATACAAATTTTCCAAATGAAAGGCAGAGGGAAGTTTTGGCACTCCCCAAATCTCATTCCAACATTTCAAATTGAAAAAATGATTAAATGAAAATAATATAGAAGCTTACCTCAAATGTTTCCAAAAATTAAAATGGAGAACACTTCAAGCACACACGTTGAACCCACAAATCGAACCACAGTCACATTCCCCTTTCCATTCCTATACTATTGCATTCGATCTCATCCAAATCCCTTCACAATTGCTACCACAATCCACAAAATAAATTTTCTAAGAGGATTTTTCCTCTCCCAAATTTCTTCATAAAAATGCATAATAACAGAAAATAGAAGCCCTTTTCCTATTTTACCCTTTTGAATTCTTAATTAAAAATTAATATAAGTTATTTTCCATTTCTTAATTTTTAATTCTCACAATTTTCCCTTAATTCCAAATAAACACTCAAATCCATTCCTAAATAAAATTTATCATTTAAATTCATGATTTAAATCCATATAAGCTTATATTCGATTAAATTTATGAAAACCATAATTTAAATGGGATAATTAAATCAAGCATAACCTACATTTACCAACTTTCTTTTTTGCAAATTAATTAAGTAATAACTTCATTTCTATTATAATTCTATTTTCTCCCTTTCATTAAACATATAATTATTTTGATAAGAAACATAAGAAATTATTTAAATTCTTAACATTTCATTTATGAAAAACACTAAATTCAAACCATTAATTAAATAAGACATTTACTGGTCTTTCATGACATATAGGTATTCTAAAATAGCTCATAACTCAAATTCGGGTCAATAATGGTCAAATATGATACATACCACACTTGATTGAAGTATGATCAAGAAATAAATAGGGAGGCTCATTGTGACATCTCTAAAATAACCATAATTGAGGAATAATTTAGACGTGTAGCTAGATGGAGAAATAAATCTCTACTTGTAACCACTCAATGCACGTCAAGGGTACCTGCTCAATGTATATATAGCTAAAGCACATCATAATCACCCAATGGGATACAAGAGCATAGAACATAAAAGTAACATCCATGCATTCATTATATAAGCACCCATTTTGGACATCAATCATCAAGTTTGCATTTAATAATTTCATATATAATGTACATCACTGGACTGAAGTACAATGATAAACCAATAAATTAAGCATCACATAGTCATACAACATCTCAAGGAAAATAGTGAAGCTGAAACACTAAGCCCACATCTACAAGCTACAAACAGGAGGGGCACTACATGTATGTTTGATTTGAGTCCAAACTAATTACATGCTTGGTAAGTTAATTTTTTATAATTATGTATAGATGTAATTTTTTTTAATAATCATGTATGGGTATAATATTTATTAGTTTCTTAGACATAGTTCTTATTTTAGGCTAATGTTTTAAATAATTTTTAATTAATTGGTTTGAACTATGTGTGCCTTGAAGCCACTAGTTTGATATGTTTATCTTTGCCTTTTAGGGATATTATTGTATATAAAATAGATGATGTAGATTATGATTACTCTTGGCCCCATGAGATATACAACGTGGTATTATGCATTATACGTATTTACATTAACTTTCTTTTCTTTTATAAATTAATTTCTTATGACATTATATTTAAATAAATATGCTTTCTATTTTATCACAAGATAAATAACTAAAAAATACTCATCAATCCCATAGAAATAATATAGAGGGAAAGGGAATAATAGTAGGTACTATGTTGCTCCAAATCTAGTCACAACTAGTTTGTATAAGTTGGACTTGGGACATCACACATGTTATAATTGTGTAACTTGTTAATAGATATATCAATCCTGTTCACATGGTGGGAGCTAATGGAGTGAGGGAGTGTATTAAGGACTACCCTCTTCACAAGGAAGGAGATTCCCATGAGTGTCAATGATGTTTGTGCACGGGCTTGTTGTTGTACCAACTTGATTACTTAATTCACAAGGAATGATTTATAGTTGGTGATTGTGTTGATGCACAAAGCTGTGGTTGGAGTGTGATGTTTTTGGAAAACCTTTGAAGAGGTATTGTTATGATGATTCTTGTGTGGTTACGTACATTGTTATAACATAATAAGTTTAGCTCATGTTGAGTATTAGTCAGAAAGGTGTTACAAATTATTTATTTGAGTCAATTTTAGGAGGGACGGTTATCTTGATCATGTTTTGACATTTTCTTCTTACATATGAAATTATTTTGGATACTTGGTTTAGTTGATTGGATTCAAGATCATTTAAAATGTTCCTTACCCAATCCTCTCTTACCTAGGACACATGAGATTGAAGGTGGGAGAGAAAAAGAAGATGTATGTCTTGCTCTAGATGCTTGCTACATGTACTTTTGTTCGTTTTATTCATGATTCACTTTTCTTGTTAGCAAGTTGATTTTTTGCTTGTTGATGATTGTTTGCTTGATGTTTTAAGTGAAAATAATCTAAATGATGCTTTGATTTAAATGAAATAAATAAATAATTACTCTATGTTTTTTAATTTTATCCAAATTGAAATGTAAACCAATATAATAAAATGATTATACTTGTAGTTTAAACTAATCTATCTATCTATATAATTTTATTTTATTGATTTATTGGTTACCTTGGATGTGTTAGCAATGAATTTTGAAATGATTTTGTAATTATGTTTAATTGAAATTAAAATTGATAATATAATCTAAAATAATATAATGAAATAACACAAATGAATTATATCTAGTTACTTTTGATCCACAATGTAGTAAGATTAGAGAAAATTAATCTATTTACAATTTTAATTTAATATTAATTTATTTTAATACTTTTAAAAAGTAGAACCTCAAACCTAGAAATTAATAACTAAGGTGATCGATACAAATGTGGCATATATGTTTTCAATAGCTTAAATTTTGTATTATCTTCTCTCCTCTCCAGCTTGTGGTTCTCAAATTAGTAGAAGAAGGATATGTAGAAATATAAATAAGAAAATGGAAATTTAAGAATATTCCACTACCAAAATGAAAGCTTTGAAACTTTAAATTAACAAAAAACCTTGAGGCTTACAAGGAGTGTGGACACTACAAATAAATTTAGGAATTTGGCTTAAATGCAACTTACTATCTTACTATCTTACTCAACTAGTTATAATAGGATGGATAGTATAATCAAAACATTCACTTGGGGCTTCTAATGAGGAAGCAAAGAACCTTAGAATCTAAATGAAAGTTCTTAAATAGTCTAGAAATCTCAACATCATGTTTTATTGGTGCCTATATTTATATGCCTCAAAATTCAAAAAAATCATGTCTTTTCCCCTTCTTTTTCCCTTGCCACTCTTTCCCACCACTAATATACAATATGAGAAATCCCAAGTGGGTCCACATTGTGTTAATGAATGTAGACATCCAAAAATGTCTTGATCAATATCGCACACCTACTTTGATTTACTAACACCATTTCTACCCCGATTCAATCATTTTCATCTATTTAACTAAATAATGTCAATTGTTTAATTAAATTTATCATTTTCTTCTATTAGTTAGGTAATTAATGTTATTTGATTAATTCACCTCTTTCAAGCTAATTTTCATCCTATTTGATTAAATAATCCAAATTATTTAATTGAATGTCCTAAACTCCACTTTGATTAAATGATCTTAATTATGTAATTAAAGTCCTAAATTCTCTCCACTTGCACAACTAAATAGTTTCTCAATTATTTAATTGACTAATATCTTCTAATTTCTACAATAATTGAATGTGGCTTAGATGATTAAATTATTTGATTTATTTGTTTAATTCAATTGCATTTGATCATTCTATTTCCCATGTTCACATTTTGGCACGCTCTATGGGACCCGATGTCCCTAGCTAATATTTTTTTTTGAGTTTTCTTGGACATTGTAGGACCAAGAAGCATGGCGACACATTTGCATTTTGGTAGGTCGACACATCCTCAAATGGCGATGCGTCTGCATCTCAAAGGTCGATGCATTTTCAAATAGCCATGCATTTTCTAATGTTTGATTGTTTCTTCTTATAGGTTTACTAGAGCGACACAGTTGTAGTATGAGAACACATCTAAAGTTTACCAATCCAATGCATATGCATATAGCAACACATATGCATGAAAATCCCACACATCTACAGGTAAAACAAAAAAGTAAATTATAGGGTTTGATTTGAATTTCAAAGTTGTTTTGATTTCTAACCCTAACTAGTTTTTGTTTTTTGTTTGCTAGTTTAGACTAAATTTTGCAGAATCAGGTTGATCATCAAAGCATGGAGTAAAGTGTTCATCAACACTAATCATAGAGTATTTTTCATCAATTCCAAAGTGTTTATCAACACTTGTGTGAAGGATGACCTAAGAGTTCTTTCAATTTTATGCTTTAGCTTAGATTTACACCTCAATTCGGGTTATAAAATGAACAACTACTCACACTTCAATTTGGGTTTAATCAATGACCATACAATATTTTCATTTTAAAATTAACACATCTTTGTTTGGGTTTTAAAATTGACAAACAACTTGAACATTGAACATGTAGATTTAAAATGAATCACACTTTCTTTTGGTGCACCTAAAATGAACTTGTTTGCCTTGTTCATTGTGTTTGGAAAGTCGGGTGCATATCCTCTCCCCTTGCGCCTAGTTCGATCTTGGGTGAAGAGAAACATCTTGGACTTATATGTGTTCATTTGTTACCATATAATGTTTTTCTATGTATCCTCTTCCCTCATGCCTAGTGTGATCTTAGGTGAAGATAAATAAAATCTCTTTTTTATTTTGAGTAGGAGGCCTTCCTTGAGATACATCTCACAACAAAGAACTCAAGGCAACCTCAAGTGGAATTTTGGGGTGCGTTATATAAACTATTTGATAGTGAAAGCTATAGGTCAATCTGTGCATGTAGCACTCCAAACTTGCATGTGTTTCTTGATGCGATGTCCGAGAGGTTGGCGGTGTTCACCTAGTTCTACCCACTAGAAACCTATGTTGTAGACGCCTAAGACTTTCAAACATTTTCTCAAAGTAGTGCAATGTAATAACATCATTCCATGAAGTTATTCGCCATCTACTAAACATAGTTGAGGTGAAACAATCCCTTGCAAGGAAATTTTCCTTCCAAGGTAAGAGGTGTATTGTGTATGCGTGCATACCCTAATTACTCACTCTATGGGCAGTATTTTATCATGCAGATCCACTTTGAGAAAATAAACCTAATCTACCCACTAAATAGGTTGTGCAAGTTGATGTGTTTTCATGTTGAGACCAAGTAGCACCATTTAGTGAGCTCTCATGGAAGAAGAACACATGAAAATCACCTAATTACCTTATCAAGTCAATTTACATGCTATATTATGTGTTTGAAAACTTAAAAAATAAAATAAATTATGTAAATTAACATTTTAAAGATCCCTTGAGTAGACTGATGCATTTTCTTGACAATGCAACACCTTTGCACAAATCGACGCTTCTATTTGAACATCGACACTTTTGCACATATTGACACATTTTCCAAGGAAAGCAAAAATTTGAATGACGCCTTGTTTGGACAGTATGATGCTTCTATTTAAACATTGACACTTCTACCAAATACCGGTGCACTTGTAGAAAAATAGTCTGACACATTTACTTTAGAGTCTAGTGCATTTTCTTGATAGTATGACACATTTTCTTGAGAGTCTAATGCATTTGCATAATTTGGAAAACTATAACTTTAAACAAGCAAAAATTGATTGTATTTTGGTTCTAAAATATCAAATTCATTTGCAACTAGTTCAAATTGAAACAAAACCAATCTTGGCTCACTTATAGCACTCATCATTTACAACACACAAAGTTCATGTTTTTGAACATGTTGGTCTTGTCAAAAACATCCTCTAGGTTTTCAAATAGGATCAACATTAAAAAATTAATAATCAACCATTCAACACACAACTTGAAATTTAAACACCAAATCTTTTGTACTAAGTTTTCACAAACATTAACTAGTTTTAAAGCTCTATGTTTAGAAACAATATATTTCTAGAAATTTAGTTGAATTGGTGCACATCATTTTGGACAAAATTACCTTGAAGTCACAAGTCTACTCTCAAGCTTTATAAGTTCACAAACATCATCATCAAAACACCTCAATCAAAATTGAGTCTAGGTTATGGTAAAAAAATTTAGAGTTTCACATCATTCACACATCCACATCATACATCATTGGTCCTAAACCTATTACAGATTCTTTTCAACCAAGGAATTGCAACAATATCACTCAAAAATAACAACTCCTAGGGTTGATACATATTTTATGGTTACAACAAGATCACAACACAAGAAAAAATTGGAGTCAAACCATAGAGCTTCAAACATCCCATCACAACTAGTGCTAGTGAACCTATCTTTCAGATGCTCGATTTCAATCCTAGAGGTTTTTCCACTCCACCAAACAATCCACAATCATATCAACCATCACAAGAAACAAGGGTTGAAATAGAGGATATTACAAACAACCCCCATAAATTCACTGCCAAAGAGTTACTTGAAATGCAACAAGATCCAAGAGTTCATCATATCATAAACACCATGTTGAGTTTTGTAAGATGGGTTAAAATGAGCTAGCCTAGATTCTAGTGAAAACCACAACACTACTAAGCCAAAACCCAATCCAAAACAAGAGAAAACAATCAAAACATAAGGAAAATGAAAGTATCAAATGAAATCACTCCCCATGCTTGAAGTTGATTCACTTCCCTTGTCTCTCCTCATTCTTCTTTTACAAATATGCCCTTAGATTTGTAGTTGAAGTTGTTCAAATACCTGCAAATGGTAAGCAAGAAATCTGGAGAAAAGTGGTTATTAAATTGAAAATGGAGGAGGAAGGCTTCTTTTATAGACAACCATTCGAATGGATGGATGAGATCGATCTTCTAGAAATATTTTAATATTGACAAACAAGAAGACATACAACCCAAAGGATTGGAGGTTACAAAATGAACGGTCAAGATTAGAAAGAGCCCAAAGATGATTGACGACTAAGATTCAAAAATGAGATAGTGGAGGAAGAATACAAAGGAATTATAGATTAAAAAATAATTAATTTATGAGAACGAATCTTTGACCAAGTGGAGGCTAGTTGTTAGAATTCTAGCTGTTAGAACTATATCCGAGATAGTGGTTCTATATGTAACATGCCCAATTACCTCGGGCACCTTCAACTAATTACCTCCAAACAGGGGGGACGAGAATTACCAGGGTGGGTGGGAGGTGAACCCCACCGGTAATTAATTAGTAAATTAATTCACTTGCTAGAATACACTAGGATAAGCCTATGGGGGGTGGGAAACTATAGTTGGGGGCCCCCCTCTAAGCAGGCCTGCAACAAGAAAGGAAGGGGAGGGAGAGAAAAAACATCAAGGGAAAGACAACATCGACAAGGAAAGGGAAGAACACATTGGCCAAAAAACACCAAGCACGAATAGAAGCAACAACGATTGCCTACCCCATTGACCATACTCGCGGACCCCACTGACCAAAGTAACCCAACCCCACCAACCATAAATTCCTTTGGGGAAGACCCCACTGATTGAGTCTCCTAAACCAAGGGCCCCACCTATCTCCCACCTTGTTTAAATTATTTATTTGAGGAAAAGGCAAGTGGGCATTTAGTTAAAATAATTTATATAATCATTTTAATTAAATAAGAGGAAATGGAAAAGGAGAATTAAACAATTAATTTGAATCAATTATTTAATAAAAGGGAAGGTTTGGGAGACAATTAAATAATTTTGACAATTATTTAACTATAAAAGAATTAAAAGATTAGTGAATAGTCAGATAATTAATAATTACTATTTAACTATAGACGAGTGATAATAATCAAATAATTAAATAAAAGGTAATTTATTTAATTATAGAAGGAAGAGTGTTAGCGACACAATTAAATAAATAATTAATTGATCAAAGGAGAATAAAGATCAAGAAATGAATTAATTAAATAATTAAAATTATTTAATTATGTGGAGATGAAGACCAAGAAAAATGACGCTCGTAGACTAAGACATTTTTCAGTGTCTACATTTTTCCCCTCTTTGAAATAATGCATTTATCGCGTTGTGTCAATGAAATTCAGTCAAAAGATGCCCCAGTGAAAGAAAGGTATAGGTATGCCCCTTCGGGAAAATTTTACAAATTTCAAAAAAAATCATTTTTTTTAGAAAATTGTCCCAATAAGATAATTTGATCGCTAGGAATTTAATGGTGAAGATGAAATTGATTTTTGAGGTCAATAAGGGGGTCAAATTCAAGCTCAAAGTCATCAAAAAGTGTGTCCAATAGACAAGGTAGGTGGAAACCCTAAATTTTGAGCTATAAATGGGAGGTTGATGAAGGAAAGAGTTTCCAATTTTAGAAAACTTAGGAGCTTTGGGTGATTTTTTTGAGGAGATGTCACTTGTTCCAAACGTCGCCCATAGAGAATACCGCATCTGCAACTTTCACCGACTTGAGGGAGCACATGCCTCGGTGAGTACTACAAACCTGCTTTTGATTTTTTTGATTTACGTGCATTTAGATAGGGAAACAATTTAGCAAGAAATTATGTTGCAGGCCATGCGATGCAATTGCATGCATGAGTGACGCAGATGAGAAGCGGTTCACCACAATCATCTCATCGTGATGTAATTGGTTAGGGCTAGGGAAGGGATGGTTGCATCACAATGCATTTGAATATGCATTGCAATTGACTTTTTGAGTTGCATATACGACTGCGAATGACACAGTCAAGATTTTACGATGCAAGCATTATATGAAATGACACATTTGAAAGGTGAGCGACATAATTATAGTTGTGATCCAGTGAAAGATGTATGGAACGCATTTGACAAAATAATGACATAATTGCCTGATTAAGAAGTTGCCCCAAATTAGGATATTTTGACTTGGTCAACTTAGGTTCGATAGGGTCAAATGGAGACATTCGATTTACATGATTGCTTTATGATGAATTCAGGTTGTTCTACCTCCGATTTATACATGGGAGTCATGACTGGATACATTTCAGCTATGAGACCAGTTGGATAAGGTGGAGAGATAGGAGTTGCTGGATCTTGGTCTATTCTATGTCACCTATATGCCCATTATCAGTGCAAACAGGGGCATGTTGACACAATTGATGAAGCGATAAAACTTCGAGACTTGCAACTTCCATTTGCCGATGGGGGAGGCAACTATCACCCTCGAGGATGTCTATAGGATTCTACGACTTTTGATTCACAATGAGCGGGTACGATATGACCCCACTCGAGGATTGTAGGTGATATGTGATTATTATGAGTGTGATGATGATGCAATGCTTGGGATATAGGGGTATGAGATCAGATGGGAGACCTTGGCAAAGAGGTATGACAAATATGACTATGTGTTATGCACATGATAGTAGGGGTGATGATCCTCGATCGCAGAGGTCATGGTTTCCCAGTAGGATGGGGAGAGATGCTTGGGGAGATGGTCCAAGATGGGATAGTGTACGCATGGGGACCATTCCTATTGGGTATGATATATTTCTACTTGCATGACATTGCATATAGAGGGGGACAAAGCCTGAGCTGCGGGGTCATATTGCTTACGATATGAGCTTAGGAGCACATAGCAGTGTTCTGGGCACCGATGGTATGTTAGATGAGAGCACATGCTCCATATGTGTATCTATATCAGGGAGCACTATAACAGACACATGTGGGTGATACATGCTATTGGAGACATGGACTGGATACCTTGGTTAGTTTCATCTAGAGACCATATAGAGACTATCATTTGTGGGTCGGTGAGGATGATCACTTGCCATGGTGCCGATAGTCGAGATACCTTATCAGGCAGATAGTTCAGAGTCAACATATTATTAATATGTATCTTCCAGAGAGGGTCAGATGGTAGTTCGGTGAGAGGAAGGATGTTCCATGGGTACAATTGAGTTCACACGGTCCTCTTGCGAGGTTTACCCTTGGGGACCGCAGATAGTGGTGACCACAACCAAGCAGGAGATGATGACCATTAGAGTGGGGTTGGAGAGGAGGTGATGGAGATGCAGGGACCACACTAGAGTATGATGCTTGGTGGTTGATTCATTGGTTGGTACCATTTATAGATCTAGAGTAGGTAGCACCTGTAGAGCGCAGATCTAGGAGCCCGAGAGGTCAAAGAGGAGACAAGGGATGGAGGGGTGGAGGGAGAGGAGATGGAGGTTAGGGAGATAGAGGATGAGGGGTTGTAGGAGGGGAGATGATGAAGGAGATGGCCGTGGAGGAGACCAAAGGAGGAGGAGGAGGGGGAGTATCAGACGAAGGTCAAGGCAACAAAGGAGGGAGAGCAACATGTATAGATGCCCACTCTAAAGGTTGGGCATCAGGAGATTGAGGTGATGTAAATTGAGGAGCATGTAGAGGAGAGACAAGAGGAGTATGCAGAGGATGATCGGGTGATGGGAGAGACAAAGAGAGTCCTCCGAGAGAGGAACATGATGGGAGTGGAGGAGGAACTAGAGGAGGAGGAGGCTGGAGGAGATGATGGGTTAGTAGAGCAGAGGATAGAAACCCTGCAAGTTTGAGTATAAGCCTTAGAGGTAGATCTCAAGATGGTGACAACATAGAGGAGCGACCTTAAGGCCGAGAGGGATACACTATAGACTGAGAGAGACCTAGCTATCATCAACTGATAATAGACGCATTAGCGTATGATAGATTTTACAGCTACATGTAGTGGATCTATGGTTGATGTTTCTTGGGAGTATGCCAAGGCCAGGAGAGCTATACAATATTACAAGGATCTTTATGAGAGGATAGTACCACTAGAGAGGAGGGAGCCCACATTTTCAAAGATTGAGAGTGGTTCATGGGGTAGGACCCACAACAAGACACATAACCAACACTCTCATAGTAGGTCAGAGGGAGGGGAGACATCAACCCCTAGACAACACACTCCATATGACAGAGCACAGACAGTAGAGCACAAGTCTCCAGATGCACCTCAAAGAGAGGATAGGGAGGCACCAGGATCAAGAGAGCAGGACAACTCCAGCTAGAGCATATTTGTGAGAGTTTTTATATGGACACTGTATTTTTGATTATTGAGCCTACAAGCTCCAGTTTTGATAGAAATGACACATATTGACATTGTACCTATGACACATATTTTTAGTGATATATGATATGATTCTTGGTGATGTTTTATGATATGAAGTGTTATGTGATGATGTCTTATGTTTATGATATGAAGTGTTATGTGATGATGTCTTATGTTTATGATTATGTTATGCTATGGATGTTCATGCTTTTATGATGTCTATTAATGCATTCTATATGATCGTGTGATGGTTTCATATGCTTTATGATTATGTTATGAATGTTTATGTGTTTATGATATGTATGGATGATAAATGTAGTATGGATGACCTAATTCGATAAATGCAATGTGATATGTAAATGCATTTAATGTTGATGCAATGGGATGCCTATATGATGTAAAATGTGATGATTGGGAATGTTTAATATAAATGAATTTTTTGATGTGTATTATGATATGACACAATGTTATTAACGTAATGTGATGTATATGCAATATGATGCAATGTGATGAATGAAACTAAACTATGATCATAATGCAAAATTTAATGTCATGATGGGTTATTTTCTGATGTGATGGAATGTTAATGCTATATGGATAATTGTTTTATGTATTTTCTCATGCAAATATATGTGTGGTGTAATATGATGGTGATGCTTCCTAACATAATTATGTATGCAAGATATTTTTATGTGTCACAAGACTCTGTCGAGATGCATACAGAAGAAATTTTAGCATTGAAGAGATGGATGTTAGCATGGAAAAGGGCAAGGGAGATAGAATGTTAAACGAGAAATGGAAAAGGACAAACTTTCATGCTTTTATTTTTATCATCATAGGGCATAAAAATTGTCACAAATGGAGCACAAACACCATGGTATGACATAAACCAAGCTGTGCAAGGTGACCATTCATGAGAGACAAGCAGTCAAAAGACAACATCAATAGACAAGGAATGCCCCAACTCATACTAAGGACCCAACTATCCCAATCTTTTTGCCAAGATAAACCACAGATAACAAGCAAAGAAAAGAGGTAATGATCCATCATCTTCCCTCTAAATCCTTTTGGACATCCTCGAGGTAACTAGTAACATGACCCATAACCAATCCAAAAGATAAGACAAATCCAGACCAACAAGGTGTCTGCAAGAGAGATAGTGTTTGCCAATAATATTGATAAAATTGCTTGATTTGATTGATTAGGTTGACCAAGATGACTGAATTTGATTGATAAGTCAACAAGGTTTGATTGATTAGTTGACAAATGTTGATCAATTGATTTGATTGATTTTCCTAGTTTCAAGAAAGACACATCCTGATTAAGGCAAGATTAATTGACGAAAGATGATAAAATTGATTGACCAAGTGATAAATTGAATTGATTTGATAAAATTGATTGATATGACCGATCGATGTGACAATGCCTAATTTCAGGAAATAAATATCCTATTGGAGGCAAGTAGTACATATGATAAAATTGACCAAGTGACCATTTGTTGATAAAGCACCTAACTGCAAGAAAGACACATCTTGCTTAAGGT
This sequence comes from Sequoiadendron giganteum, assembly GCA_007115665.2. Lineage (NCBI taxonomy): Eukaryota > Viridiplantae > Streptophyta > Pinopsida > Cupressales > Cupressaceae > Sequoiadendron > Sequoiadendron giganteum. The sequence goes on along the minus strand of CM021103.1, from coordinate 388,626,793 downwards.
GAATGACAAGATTGACCAAAGACAGAGTCTAATCTCAGGAAGGACACATCCAAATAAAATATAAGTGATAAGACTAAATAAGACAAATGGCATAATGCCCCATTCCAATATAATACCAATGACTTGAAAATTGGATTGATGATAAGATGATTGATTGTGTTGGTGTAAATAAAGTCTTATACCTAGTTAATTCATTACTAGGGGACCTACTTACACATGTTAAGTTTACTTAGGTCATAGGAAGGAATCTTTCTAGAAGGTGTTAGTTGTCATTAGTTGTTATCTTATCTTTTGACTTGTAACACATGTGAACCTAGGTAAGTGTGATTAGTTGTCTCATGTCATATGATTAAGACACTTGTCATAATCCTATGACATCTTGTATCTCACCTTGGCTATATAACCAAGGGGTCTCTCTAATTTGTACATCACAATCGTATAATTTAATCATATTGATAAGAATACCATTTATTCTTGTCACATTCTATTCTCTCTCTTTGTGCTTTCTATTTGGTCTTAAGATCTTGGAAGCCATAGCCAATTCTAACATGGTATTAGAGTGGGTTGGGTGCCATTGGAGAGATACCAGATTTGGGGAGGTTCCATTTTTAGATCTTTATTGTAGGTTCATATTAGAGCTTGCTTGTGCAAATATAAGCTCACCATTTCACTCGAAAGGTTCGAGAAAGTCGATTTTGCCTTTTGTTTCATCCAAATCAGACATATGAGGCCAAATCTATGAGGGTTTGAAGTTGAAGAGTGGTTGCCAGAGCTAGAAGGTAGCTGCAATTTTGGAGCATTTTGGGTCAAATTTGAAACAACCATCACATCTAGAAGGGCCAAAAACCCTAAGATCGACTGTCAATTCTTCTATTTTGGAGTAGTTGTCTGGTGAGGCAATTTATTTTTGCCCAAGGAGCAATACGGCCCCCCAGGTCGTCATTATTGCGTAGGTCGTACCGTCGTAAAAAAAAGATCGACTCACTTGGCTAAAAAATTTGTCGATCAAAAATCTTGGGGTAAAAATTGTTTTTATAAAGTTTTTATTTAAAAAAAATCAAATTTTATATAAAAATGTTCTAAAAAAGTTTCGTTTTAGATTTTAAAAAAAAAAGTCATAAAGTACCTGCGGGTACTGCATTGCAGACCCGCAGAGTACCAGGCTGGAAAAAGTGCCATGTGGCACATTGTTTATTGGGCCACCCGTGGGCCCCTATTCCCTCCACCGACGACCACTTCAACAAATCTGGGGCTGTCAATAAATACCAACAACAACTTCAAAACAATTTTGCGTCAATCTTTATAAATCTGACACTTTTAATAAAAACAATGATCAAAGAGCATTCGACTGTAGATTCTTAGTTACAAAATATTCGAAAGAATATTCCAATAAGGAATATTCCGTTGGACATCATATTTTGATGAAAAAATAATATCTCGGCAAAATTTCACGATGACAGGTGACGACCCTTAGATGTCAAATTTAAGTCCAAGAGTGAAGGCATATTTCTTCAGAAAGGGAATATTATTTGTTGACACTCACGAGGCCGTCAAATTTAATCGCAAGTTTTTCTGACATCATCACATGTCATCGATGATGTAAGCACTCAATTGAATTTTTTCCAGCCCCCTCTCATTTGCATTTTGGTTTTCATAGGAAAACTTTGAAGGCTCATATCTCGGCCATATGACCTCCTTTTTCAAAGATTTTTTTTTTGATTTGGGCTAATTTTTCATGCTCTTCGCAGTGGTACAATTATTTTTTGTTTTTGGTGCCTATTTTTTTCTAGAATTTTCAGATTCTCAAAGGTGTTGCTGCTTCATCCTCATTTTGGGAACTTTGGGAGCTCATATCTTGCTCCTACGGTAACATTTTTGGATGCAAATTTTTTTGAAAGTGCATGATTTTTTGTGTACTTATGAGTGGTATGATAAGATTGATATAATTTTGTACCAAAAATTGTACTTGATTATGTGGCCAATTTTGGCATTTGCATGTACCAAGATCAAATTCCACTTAGTTGTTTTTGGCAAGTGGAAATTGTAAATGCACTAAAAATAAATTGCCAAATCAGATATTGCTAGGGGGGTTTCTTGATTGAGTAATTTGGGGGGGGTTATCTTGCAATGATTGGTTGCATTCTTTTGCTTGGTTTGTGTTCTTGCAATGGGGAAATCTCAAAATTGAACTCCTAACTCCACATAATTATGCTACATGGAGAAAATCAGTATGGAACTATCTTATGATGAAAGGTCTAATAGGTCATCTAAAGGAAACTCTGATCTCCTAAAATGTTATGTTCCTAATGTAAGATGGCAAATAACTAATGATGCAATAACAAGAAATAACACAAAAGAGGACACCTCAATGATTAGCCTAAGGAATTGGAAAAATGAAAGCAAGATGAAATAGATTGAGATTGATTATACCTTCATGTTGCTTCTTCCTTGGTTGGCCCTTGATCTTTGGATGTCTTGTGTGCTCCTTGGATGGCTATAGAGTTAAATGGATGAAAGATGCAAGATGGATTGATGAAAAATGCTATGGAGAGGCTAAATGCTGCAAATGGCAACTTGGCAAGAGTTTGGTAGCAAAAGACTTCCTTCCCAAATGAGAGAAATGAGGAGGTATTTATAGAACAATTTGAATTCTCTAGTGAATTCAACGGTTGAGATTAATCCAACAAAGCCAAGATGAAGGGCTATGGTGAGTTGGGGACTCACAAGCCCTCACATCTTGACATGTGGAATGTGAGATGGCCTAGGGTGAGATGATATGGGAGTGAGGTGGAAGAGAGGTACATGAGGTGGAGGAAGCACAAGTACCTTGTAGGTACCTTGGGGGATGAGAAGATTCCTTGGAGGAATAAAAGTGAATTAAAAATTCACAATGATTGGAAGAATCTAGTGGATAAGAGAGGGTTTCCAAAAAGGTGGGGATTTGCCACATGTGAATGATGTGACAAGTCCAAGGTTCTAGAAGTCCTTGGCACATGTAAAGTGACAAGTCAAGCCTTCTAGAACTTGCATGGGGAAGAGAAGATTCCTTGGAGGAATAAAAGTGAATTAAAAATTCACATGGGGAAGAGAGGAGCCTTGGGTGAATAAAAAGGAATTAAAAATTCCTTGAGGGATGGGGAGAGTTGACCAAGGTACTAATTAGGCTAATGACCTTGATTAAGGTTGTGCAAACATAGGATTAGGATAATTAATGAGAGATTAAAGGCAAGTGGGAGATTATGGAGGATGTGATACTAATCTTGATTAAGTGGTGCACATCATAATCGTGGATTAATTAATTTAATCCAGATTAAAAGAGGATTATGGAGAATGTGACAAGGAGAGAGAAAAAGAGGGATTAAAAATTGGTTTTAATCTAAATAGGTCAAATGACTAAATTAAACAAATTGTCTTATTTATTTAATTTAGAGAAGAAAAGGTGTAAGGTAAAGTATTTAATTATTCAATTACATACTTTAAGAACCTTAGGAAGAAAATGAAATAATGATTAAATTAATTATTTAATCACTATTAATGACATAGATAATAGTGTTTCGAAGAAAAAGAAAATGCAGATGACTCAATAGAGGAAGTAACTGAAAAATGATTCCCCAGCGTGGGGAGAAGGATCTAAGTTGTCCAATTAGCAGGGGAATGAATGAAGATGCCCGAATCCTGGAAGGGAATGACTATGGCAGGGAAAAAGATAAATGTGAAGGGTATGCCCCATTGAGAGGGTGATGGGGGAAAAAGAGGGGTCCTGGGTGACTTCTCGATAGGAAGAAATGGGTGATATGGTTGGAAAGAGTGCAAAAAATTAGTCGGAGGAAAAAAAGGTGAATAAGATGTAAAAAATACCTCTTAAAAAAGGGGGGGAAAAGAGAGGGGTCCCAGATGACCTCTTGATAGGAAGAAATGGAGGGTATGGTTGGAAAGCGCATGAAAAATTAAGCAAGTTTTCCTTTTGAATGAAGTCAATCTGACACACGGTTTGCAAATGGCGGCCCCGGGAAGGAAAAAAAATGGGTTGGAGACTTGCAGAGGGGCGGATTTGCCCCATTACAGAAGGGCGGATCCGCCCCGGGGCCAAGCGGGTCCGCCTCGACATGGGGCATACCCACCTCAGAAACAGGCAGGTCCACCTCAGAAAAGGGCGAGTCCGCCCCGGCGCAGGGCGGGTCCACCGCATGGCCGGGGGTAGATCTGCCCCACCATGGGGTGGCGCCACCATGCGGCCAAGGGTGGATCCGCCCCATGGTCGAGGGTGTGAGATTGATGAAGGAGGAAGGGATGGGGGAAATAATGAGAGATGAGATGATGAAAGGGGATATGAAGATGATGATGTAAAGGGATGGATAAGAAATGATGAGAGATGATGGGAGGTAAAGGTGAGCACAAATAGATTCCAGGATAAATATGAGCTTGCCCCAGTCAAGCAACAAGCCAAGTTGGGCGGATGGTTGATGGAGTGTTGTGGATGAGGGAACGATATATCCCAGAACAACACAAGGATAGGGAAGGATACATTTGGATGAGGATGAGTGTTGTTGATGAGGGAATGATACATCCCAAAACAATACCGAAGGATAGGGAAGAATACATCCCAAGGATGACAATGATGATGAGGAGGATGATTGGATTAAGGCTTCTAGCAAGGCTGGGAACAAGACCAAGAGTGGGATTAGATTATTTGAATTGATGAGGATGGGGGAGACATGCAAGATGATGGAATGGAAAATGAAATGCAATCCTAATGCAATTTTCCATCCTTAGAGCATTGGTCTTTGCTATAGCATAAGACACCAAGTGCCAGGGTATGAAGAACCAAAGTGGATTAGTGTCCAATGCATAAAACAAACACAACAAACAAGAAGCATATTCCAACACCCCAAAGTCACGAAGACATTGGTCGGGCCAGGTATTGGGATAACCACAAGCACAAAAGGATGTCCCATCGTAATGCAAGACCACAGGGGTCTTGGTGGGTACTACTTGGGACAACCAAGAAGACAAAAACATAAAAAAGATCAATATATGCCCCTATGTTTACTAGTCAAAGCACACCATGATATGATGGATCAAGGTGACCATGACAAGTGATGATAGGGAGCTCAAATGATAAATAAAACTCAAAAGAATCAAAAGATAAGAATCAATTTCAAACGTCCTTTTCCATAGGATCAAGAGGATGGATGGGGTTGATGTGGTATGTTGGGAAGGATACATCCTGCTGAGACCAAAGATGGAGGATAGATGGGTTGATCAAAATGACGCAGGATATCAAAAACCAATTGGATCTCATGATACGAATGACCTTGTTCTATAAGCACTAGCTAGGATAGGGACATACTTGATGACACAAAAAGATGATAGGACGATAGGATGATAGGGCACAAGACAACAAAACCCTAAAGATCTAGGGGCTTGAGGGTTGATCAAAGATCAACCTTGCCTATGTGAAAGCATAGAGCCCTCGTAGTTTGATACAAGGCCAAAGACAAATGATGGAGGATGACAAGATAGACAAAAGACAGAGCCTTGGGGGCGGATCAAATGATCGACCTTGCCTACGTGAAAGTGCAGGGGCAATGTAGTTCGACATAAGGCTATGGATAAAAGCGAAAAGAGGATGATAGATACCAATGATGGATGGAAAAAGACATGAAAGGTACCATAGGGGAAAATATAATGATTTAGCCCTGCCTACGCGAGAGCGCAGGGGCGACTTAGTTCAATACAAGGCCAAAGATAGACGATGGAGGATGACAAGACAGATAAAAGATAGAACCCCGAGGGCAGATCAAATGATCGACCTTGCTTATGTGAAAGCGTAGGGGAAACGTAGTTTGACAAGACCAACGATAGACAATGGATAAGGGATGATGAGATGACCATGATAAATAGATAAAAGGATGGAGCTAATATGATGAGACAAGATAGGCTGTGTGGAGGGGATGGTTGATATGTGTAAGATATGTATGATGTGAAGCTCAGGGATGTGATAGGTATTTAGATCATTAGAATATGAATTGAAAAGATGAGATGATGGATAGATGAGCGATGAGGATATGAGAAAGATGTGGAAAATAGATAGGAATGATGAGAGGGAGGTAGCAGGGAATTGGAGTGCATGGGGGTAGCCTATAGCTAGATACCAATGACAAGGGATTATGAGATAGGAGGAAAAATAGAAGTAAATGGATGGATGGATAAAGATGCGAGGATAGAAAGATGCAAGGATAGGTGGATAGAGGGATAAGGAATTGGAAGGATGAAATAGATTATAAGGATAGGGAGGTGGGTGGGATGCTTATATAGAGGGATGGGTAGATAAGGATGAAAGGATGAAAAAGGAATAGGGGATGAGAGTATAGGAAGATAAGGATTTGGTACATGGAAGGGATGACTGGATGGATAAGTGGATAGGGAGGTAAGGATGGGCATGATGGGGAGATGGAGAGGATTACCTAGAGGGAGGGATGGACAATATCTCCAAGGAATCTATCACAAATAAGGAGATTCCCCCACTCTAGATGTGTCATGCATGATGAGGAAAGAGGGATAGCACGATGGTTGACATGATGGATGGATGATGAAGGTAGATGGATGTAGATAATAAGTATGGATCAGAAAAGTCGATGGGGAGGATAAGGAAAATGATAGTGGAGGAGGGGAAAATATGCCAAGAGATGTCCAAAGCAGGTATATATATGTGTCCCTGTCATTATCAAGATCACAAGGAAGATGGAGGGATTGGGATATGAATGGGAGATGATGGGTAAGATGTGGAAGATAGGCAGATGTAGGAGATGGAGGAAAGGAATGCGTAGGTGGAAGTTGCCCCGAATTGCGGAAGGAGATTAGATGGGGGATTTATGCATGACGCCTGTTTGCCAGGTTTTCATCATGGTACTTATCCAAGGCGCTTGTTTGCCAAGTTTTCACCATTGGATGAATGATTTTTCTCTTTACTATTTTTTTGTATTTTTTTGATTTTTTCTCTTTTTTGATTTTGATTTTTTAAGTTTTTTGAGTTTTTGGACTAGGATACAGGTGAAGATGGATGAGGATATGGATCCAGAAGACATATGATAAAGTGGATGGATGAGGGACTCAAGCAACAAGTTCCAGATGAGGTAAAGAAGAGCCCATGTGTAAAGTGGCCATTGGATGTTGGTACAACCTTATTAGAATGGATGGATTATGCAAGAGGATGAATCAAAGGGATTGGACGAGGGAGATAGGGGGGATAGTGGATGGGGTGTTGAAAATTGTATGGATGGAATGATGGAGTGGATGTGTGATAGGGGAAGGTGTTCAAGACCAACATTGGCACATTTGGTGGATGTGAAAAGATAGGTGGAGGAAAGGATGGAGAGGGTGGCGATAATGGAGTTGGGATAGTGATTTTTGGGATGTAGGGACCCAAAATAGAGTTAGGAGATGGAGGAGGTGAATGATTTTGTGGGGAAAAATTTTGATGTCGTTATGGAATTTTAAATTGAAGGTATGGCACATTTTTCTTTGAGATCCACATGGTTTTTATTTTTGCTTTGGTGGGCCTTTGTGGCCTTTTGGATTGATTTGGATTTTGGACTTGATTTTTCTTTTCTTCAACATGTCTTTTGAAGGGGACATGAGGAGCTTTAGATTCATGTGGACGTTTGGATTTATACATTTTTTTTTGGCATCCAAAGTGCTTTTAGTAGCAAGGGGATAGATGCGAGGAGATGGATGATGTGGAGCGATGGAGGTAGGGTTATAGGGATTATGTGTAGATGGAGAATGTGTAGGTATGTGCCTTTGTTGATCCTGATTAAGAGTTATGAAGGTAGGATTTTTATGCTGTGTACGAGGGAGAGGGGGTGGATGAATGAAAGGATGAATAGGATAAGATGGAGGGGGTGATTTTTGGATATAAGGACCCAAAATGGACTGTGTATATGGAAGATGTGTGGGGTTTGATGGAGGGCTATAAGAAACCATAGTAGATGGAGGATGAGAAATGATGGATGGAGGGAAATAAGGACCCAAAATGGATTGAGAGGATGAGGGAGGAAGATGGATGGTTTTTTTTAGGTAATATGATGGAGGAGGGGGGATGGTGGCAAATGACTTGGTAGAATGATGGAAAGTACCTCTTGTGCCTTTAGAAGAGGATCATTTAGGATGTATGGAGGCTATACCAATATCTTTAGAGTGTGGGCTTTGGGAGATATATCTAAGACCATGTGTGCCTGGATGTTCTTTGACTTGGATGGGCTCTAAAGTACCTTTCTCATGAAGGCCTAAACCTTTTCCTTGATAGTTCATGTTCTGTAGCATGTGATTTATGGTAGGATGCTTATTCTCTGGGAAGCATGATGTGAGCATAGTAGTAGGTAGAAGAGGTAGGGTGGTGCATATGCGTTGTTTTGCTTCTGTAAGAAGGCCACCATGGATAAGTGTAATGTGACCAAGGTGATACAAAAGTGGTGTTGGGATGGTAGGACTAGAGGGCAATGAAGGATCATGTGATGGAGAGGAGGGGATAGCAGCATCAGGAGGAATGAGTGATAAGGGATTGAGAGAGGGATTTGGGAAGATGATAGGATCTAGATTTTTGGCAGTGGGTGATGAGGGCTCATGAGATAGAGTGATTGGATCTTGAATGCAAAGGGGGTCATGGGATGGAGTGGATGAGCTAGTGTGATCTTGAGATGGGGTGGATGGGAGGATAGGATCATGACTTGGTTGAGGATAGGAATCATGAGATGGGATGGATGGGGGATTATGATCTTGGGATGTAGTGGATGGGATGGTAGGATCTTAATTTGGAGGATGGGATATGCTTGTATACTTTGGATCAAGCTCTTGGCATGAATCATCTTGTGTGGGATGTATGATGATGGAAGAGTGTTGGAGGGACTCCTAAAATGGAGGAGATAGGAGGATGGAGGATTCATGAAAGTCATGGGATTGAAGTTTGGGAATATTAGGACTGGGAGGAGGGGATTGGATGTCTTCAATGGATTGGGTGGATCTATTAGTAGAAGATGGGGATTCAATGGATTCGATGGGTTTGACTGGATGAACCTTTTGGATGGTGTCAGGAATGGAGATGGGAGGGATAGGTGTAGGATGGAGTAGGGCCTCATCACTAGTGATAGTACATGATAGAGTGGGAGGGCATGGTGTCTCTTATGTCATGAGTCCTTGGATGACATTTGGAAGGGATGTAGGATTAGGTAGAGTGATGGGAATGGATGGAGGATTAGGAGTAGGGATTGGTGGATTAGGATTAGACGTGGGGATAGGATTGGATGGAGGACTAGATGGAGGATTAGGATTAGGAACTGATTGATTAGGGTTAGATGGGGGGATGGGAATGGATGGAAGATTAGGATTAGGGATTGGAGGATTAGGATTAGGGATTGGAGGATTAGATGAGTGGATGGGAATAGATGGAGGACTAGGAGTGGTTGGAGGACTAAGTGAGTTATGTTTAGATGGAGGATTAAGATATAATGCGGTGAAAGGGAGAGTGATGTAGGAGGATGTGGATGTTGGATTAGATTGGGAAGATTGGGATGGTGAGTGATAGTAGGAAGATGTAGATGAAGGATTAGAATGGGGAGATGTGGAATTAATGTAAGGGTATTCAGATGGGGGATTATGATAGGAAGGTGTGGATGTTGGATTAGAACAAGAGAATTGAGGTGGTGAACCACCATAGGAAGAAATGTATGGTGAGTTGGCATAGAAGGATAGGGATGATGGATTAGGATAAGCGGATTGATATGGTGGATTAGGATAGGAGGAATATTGGGATGGGGGATTGTGATAGGAAGGTGTGGGTGTTGGATTAGGATGGGAAGATTGGGATGTGGGATTAAGGTAGAGGTATTGGGATTGTTGATGATGATAAGGAGAGGACGATATGGATATTGGGTAGGATAGAGGTTGAAAGGGAGGACATGATGAATATGTCGATGGTGAGGATGTTGGATATCCCTTGTCATGGGTAGAATAAAGACTGTTATTAGATGCGGATGAAAGAATAGTGGGATAGTTCGGATAAGTAGTTGGGTTTTGGGAGGTGATTGGAGAGAGCTTGCTAGCAATGATAGCGTCAAGGGGATCTATATAACAATCTTCATGATCAACAAGATTTTCGTTATTGCCATCAACGTAATTAGGATTCCCTTTGACTACTATTATTGGTCGTGTGAGAGGGGGATAAAGATTCATGATGGATACACATTATTAGGAAAGAATAGTTGATGGATAGAGAACTAGGATGGATTGGAAGCTCATATGGGGATTGGATGAAAGCTTAGATTGGGATTGAATAAAAGCTCATATTAGGATGATGGGATTAACGCTAAGATTAGAACTAGATTGGAGCTTAGATTGGGATTGGATCAGAGGATTTGATAGGATAAGATTGTTTTGGATTGGATGATGAATTAGGATTGGTTGATGGAAAGGGTCCTAAACCCAATTCGAAAATCACCCTAGGTGACTTAATACGTTGGTTGATTGGATTAAAGGACTGAACCAATGATCACGACATGAATCCACCTTGAGATGGAAGAGGATTGATTTGGGCCAATGATGCTGACTTACAATACAAATCCACCTCAAGATAGAAGTAGATTGACTAGGTTGAAGAAAATGATTGATATGTAGGCTAACGATCGAACTTAACACGTTGTTCAATTCGGGAGATAACTCCTAAAACAAGGTTTAGGGCATTTTGTGTTGAGAGATGATGATGAATGCAAATGAAAGATGTATTGATGGTTTTTATATGATGGGGGTGTTGTTTGAAGTGATCTTTTTGGAAAGTGAAAATTTTTAGGTCACACAATAAGATGGTAGAATGGGTTCCCCAATTGTGAGATAATCAATGTGAACGTGAGAAATGGATATTTAGAAAGGTTAAATGGAGGCTTGGAATGGTCAAATGGATGTTTGGATTGGTTAAATGAATGTTTAGGATGGTCAAACGGTCAAATGGAGACTCGGGGTGGTTAAACAAAGGTTTGGAATGGTCAAATGGATGAAGCTATCCATTTAGGAGGGCGTATCCACTCTTCTACAGTCAAACAATGGATTAGGAGTGCGTATCCGCCCTTCTGTAGTGAAAAATGCTGAAACAAGAGGGCAAATCTGCCCCTTTATAGTGGAAAATGCCGAAACAGGGAGGCTAGTTCACCCCTCTGCAGTGGAAAATATCGAAATAGGGGAGAAAGTTCGGCCCTCTGCAAAAAAATAGTGACATGGTTTGGATGAGAGATTATGGCAAGGAATCGAAAGGACTCAGTGAGGTTGATTTATCAAGATTTACTAGTTTTTCACAGAAAGATACTTTGAACAAGCACAATCCTATGATTAGTGTTAAGGGGTATGGCCAACAAATCTCTTACTCTAGGATGCAAAAGGTTTCTAGGGAGTCCTCGATATACGCTCGGTATGTGAGGCACAACCATGAACACTAGTGTTTCACAAGCGTGAGTCGAGAACCCCAGCGAGATACTGAAAAGCTCGGACCAACTCTTCACATCTATCTAGGTATCACCCTAGCTTCTACGTTCCGCCAATTATGACGCAACTAGATTGGGGTACAACTTTGGCTCTCCCCCCTTTTTATACCCCATTGGTATGCATGGTTGGGATTGTCCCTTGGGGTGATGAAATCCCCAAGCAGATCCCACTAAGAAGAAGACACTAATCATTTCCAACTACCCACCCGGTCTGCACAAAGTGCAAGGGGAAGATGAAAACAAAATAATGCCCCCTTAGGGTAACACAAAGAAAAATAGACACAAAAAACATCAAGTATTACTTCGCCCTAATTATACTAAGTGCATAGATAAACAATAAGGAAAACTTTAAAATTCAAATAAAATAAAGGCCCTGCAAGTAAATGCTAGTTGTTTTCTCCTTTTTTTTTATTTTTTTGAATAACCACCAAATGCTGCAAAGTATTAGTAAGAAATCCAACTAAACCCACAAATGAGAAAGGTTAGGGGGCTAGAACTTCAAAATAGAAAAAAATTGAGACAAAAACAAAGCTAAAATGCTTGTTTTTACCTTCAAAAACGTGTTGTTTAGGGAAAATCCGCTCCTCTGCAGTAAAATGTTAGAAAATAGTGTGAATAATAAGGAAAATATTAGCAATAAATCCAATTATACCGTAAAAAAAAAAAAGGTTGGGGGCTAGAACTTTAAAATAGCAAAAAACTGAGCCAAAGACGAAGCTAAAATGCTCGTTTTACCTTCCAAAATGTGTTGTTAAGGGAAAATATGCCCCTATGCAGTGAAAAATGTTGGAACAGCAGGGTGGATTCGCCCCTCTGCAAAAAAACTATTAAAAATATTAGAATAGGAGGGAAAATCCGCCCCTCTGCAGAAAAAATGTCAGTTTTGTTGGAACAGGAGGGTAAATCCGCCCCTCTACAGAAAACTATTAGAAACGTTGGAACAGGAGGGAAAATCTACCCCTCTGTAGAAAGATTGTCAGAAATGTTGGAACAGGAGGGAAAATCTTCCCCTTTGTAGAAAACTATTAAAAACATTGAAATAGGAGGGAAAATCCACCCCTCTACAGAAAAATAGTCAGAAAACATTGAAACAGCAGGGTAAATCTGCCCCTTTGCAGTGAAATAGTCAGAAAACGTCAGAACAGGAGGGAAAATCCGCCCCTCCGCAAAAAACTGTCAGAAACATCAAAACAGGAGGGAAAATCCGCCCCTCTGCAGAAAACTATCAGAAACGTCGGAATAGGAGGGCAAATACGCCCCTATGCAGAAAACTATCAGAAACATCAAAACAGGAGGGAAAATCTGCCCCTCTACAGCAACCAGGAGGGCAAGTCCGCCCCTCGACGAGGCAAATCCGCCCCTCTGTGACCTGAATCTGCAAACAACTTAAACAACAATAAATGTAAAGCAAAGAGACCCGTTTGTGGGTCCCACCGAGCGTGCCAGAAATGTGATCTCCTAAAATGTTATGTTCCTAATGTAAGATGCTAAATAACTAATGATGCAATAACAAGAAATAACACAAAAAAGGACACCTCAATGATTAGCCTAACAAATTGGTAAAATGTAAGCAAGATGAAATAGATTGAGATTGATTATACCTTCATGCTACTTCTTCCTTGGTTGGCCCTTGATCTTTGGATGTCTTGTGTACTCCTTGGATGGCTATGGAGTTAAATAGATGCAAGATGAAAGATGGATTGATGAAAAATGCTATGGAGAGGCTAAAATGCTGCAAATGGCAATTTGGCAAGAGCTTGGTAGAAAAAGACTTCCTTCCCAAATGAGAGAAATGAGGAAGTATTTATAGAACAATTTGAATTTTCTAGAGAATTCAACAGTTGAGATTAATCCAACAAAGCCAAGATGAAGGGCTATCCTGAGTTGAGGACTCACAAGCCCTCACATCTTGACATGTGGAATGTGAGATGGCCTAGGGTGAGATGATATGGGAGTGAGGTGGAAGAGAGGTACATGAAGTGGAGGAAGGACAAGTACCTTGTAGGTACCTTGGGGGATGAGAAGATTCCTTGGAGGAATAAAAGTGAATTAAAAATTCACAATGATTGGAAGAATCTAGTGGATAAGAGAGGGTTTCCAAAAAGGTGGGGATTTGCCACATGTGAATGATGTGACAAGTCCAAGGTTCTAGAAGTCCTTGGCACATGTAAAGTGACAAGTCAAGCCTTCTAGAACTTGCATGGCGAAGAGAAGATTCCTTGGAGGAATAAAAGTGAATTAAAAATTCACACGGGGAAGAGAGGAGCCTTGGGTGAATAAAAAGGAATTAAAAATTCCTTGGGGGATGGGGAGAGTTGACCAAGGTACTGATTAGGCTAATGACCTTGATTAAGGTTGTGCAAACACAGGATTATGATAATTAATGAGAGATTAAAAGCAAGTGTGAGATTATGGAGGATGTGACACTAATCTTGATTAAGTGGTACACATCATAATCATGGATCAATTAATTTAATCCAGACTAAAAGAGGATTATGGAGAATGTGACAAAGAGAGAGAAAAAGAGGGATTAAAAATTGGTTTTAATCCAAATAGGTGAAATGACTAAATTAAACAAATTTTCTTATTTATTTAATTTAGAGAAGAAAAGGTGTAAGGTAAAGTATTTAATTATTCAATTACATACTTTAGGAACCTTAGGAAGAAAATGAAATAATGATTAAATAAATTATTTAATCACTATTAGTGACATAGATGAATATAGTAGACATTTTTGATCATGTGGAAGTGATCAAATTTAGATGTTTACAGAAGCTATTCATCAACCTACTGATGCTAAAGAATTGGCAAAATGGGAGCTTGATCGTGAGAAAACACTTGAATGCATATGTTAATTAGTCTCATTTGATTTACAATTTCATATTGAATCATGCAAAACACCTAAAGAAGCTTGGGAGACTTTTGAAAAATTATATAGTAAAATAGATAAGATTAGGGGATATCAGATTGATAATGAGTTGATGAATCTTGATCCTAAAAGTTTTAACCACATCCAAGACTACATCTCCAAAATCAAGAAACTAAGAACACAACTGAAATAATGCAACATTGATTAAGAAGATTTACAATTGATTCTGAATGTGTTATCCAAGCTTGGTCTTAAGTATTTAGCATTTGTATCTGGCTTTCATACCCATCAACTTTCTATGGGAGTATCATATGTTGATCCTAAGTTTGATGACTTTGCAAATCTCCTAATCCAAGAGGAAGCTAAGTTAATGAACATGGGTCTAATCAAGTCTTCCGAGTCACATGCATTGGTGGATAGTGAGTCAAAGGTACAAAAATAATCAGGGAATCTTGATAAGAAGAAAAAGAACAAGCTACATAAAAAATCAAAATCCTTAAAAGGAGAATCATCTAAGAAGGAGAGGTCTTTTTGTCCATATTGCAAGAAGGATGGACATGAAGAACACTATTGCTATAAGAAGGATATTGATGAGTTGAAAAATCTTCTCAAAATGAATCACATTGATTTTCCTTCTAGAATGTCTGAATCTTCTTCTCCTTCTTCAAATCAGTCTAAAAAGGACAAAGGTGAAGCATTTACATCAGAATATAAAGGACATGCTCTTTGCGCTCTTTCAGGTCATGGATTAGGGAGATGAATTATAGATTCAGGAGTATCTCATCATATGGCCTCTTCACAGTCTATATTATCTTCTTTTCAGCCTTGTACTATGTCTCCTATCTTGATGGAAAACAATACATACATGAGTGTATTGGGTAGGATCTATTAGTTTATAGGATAACACTTTCTAGTATGTCTTGTGTGTTCCTCATTTGATGAACAATATTCTTTCCAAATACTAGATTACACATGGTGGAGATGGGAGAATTGTGGAGTTCACACCTGATTCAGTCATCATTCGAGACTTGGAGACTAGGGAGATCATTGCTACTGGGGTGGTTGATCATTCATCTTGGTTGTATGCCTTTGCAGATTTTTCTTCTAATGGTGACATTGTTCCTTTGAATGTTGATCATATGAACCATGATTCATAGGAGACATTTGGATTTTTGAACTTGGGAGTTCTCACATCAGATCTAGTACTTGAGCCATGCATTCTATCTCCTCCATCTACTATTGTAGCTGATGATGCTTGTGATTACATAGGTTGGGTTCCTTGTGATTCAGTGCAACAAGACATACATAGTCTTCCAGATATGGCTACTTTGGATGACTTGTTGAAAAGTATTTCAGACTTGTTTGTGGAGTCTCATCTTGTATATTTTGGGGACATCATCGATAGCATTCATCTTCTCTTTGACGAAGATGCTCCTTCTTCAGTTGTTATGAGGGAACACTCTAACCCTCTTGTTCATTCTCTACATGATAATTCTTTGCATTTTGGCATGAGTGTGGATACTTTTGGAGAACATTTGGAGGAGGCTTCTTTGTCTTTAGAGGGGATATCTTTCTCTTTGGATTGTGCTCTACATTCATCTTTACTAGATTCTAGATTTTCCTCTTGAATAGTGTGGCCTAGAATGCTTGTTTGGAGTGTGTGAGATTTCAACATCAACATGGAGACACTTGAGAATTCTCTAGAGATATGATCATCCATCATCCATATTCCTGAAATCTTGCATACATCCATGGTTTTCTTTCTTCGTAAGGGGAGGGACATTGTTCGGCAAGATTGGATCATCTTCAACATTCAATGTCAAGCTTCTACCATCATTGTAGGAGACTCAACATTGAGGGGGGGCTGCCTTGTCTCTCTTCTACTTCTCTCTTATTGGGGGGTATTTTTCCTCACATGGGGTTTTGGCCTTCTCATGCATCATTGAGATCATTTCTTTTTTGTATCTTTTATCTCTCTTTTGGGGAGGAGTTTTGTCCCAGTGGGTTTTCTCCTTTTCTCCATTTGTGAGAGATTTCATTTGTATATGTACATGGGTACCTAACATGACCTAGTAGTCTAGTCCCATCTTTGTGTCATTTGCATAACAATCTTCTACTCCCTAAGTTGTAGTTAAGGGGGGGTGTTAGTGTAAATAAATTCTTGTACCTAGTTAATTCATTACTAGGGGACTTATTTACGCATGTTCAGTTTACTTAGGTCATAGGAAATAATATTTCTAGAAGGTGTTATTTGTCATTAGTTGCTATCTTATATTTTGACTTGTAACACATGTGAACCTAGGTAAGTGCGATTAGTTGTCTCATGTCATATGATTAAGACACTTGTCATAATCCTATGACATCTTGTATCTCACCTTGGCTATATAACCAAGGGGTCTCTCTCATTTGTACATCACAATCATATCATTGAATCATATTGATAAGAATAAAATTTATTCTTGTCACATTCTATTCCCTCTCTTTGTGCTTTCCATTTGGTCTCAAGATCTTGGTAACCATAGCCAATTCTAACAAATTGATTGAAGATGAAAGATTTGCTGGTTATGATTGCCTATTGATTCATGATTTGGTTTGAATGATGATTACTTGTAGACAAAAACTAGACTTGACAAAACTTAAAAGATTGATCTAGGCCTCGGGGGCTCATTGAATGCCTCGTAGTTTGACATGACTTGACTTTGTTTTATTTGACAAAAGACTGATTCATGATTTTAGTTGGACAAACTTAAAGGATTGACCTAATGTCTCAGGGACTCATTGAAGATGAGCCTTTCCTATGTAGCGAATGCATAGAGACAACATAGTTCAACCCTACTAACACAAGCCGACTTAGACTTGGACTCTTACTCGATTTTTGGAAGTTTTGAAGTTTTATGATGTTTTTGGATTTTGATGTTTTATGATTTTTTTGGATTTTGATATTTTATGATTTTTTTGGATTTTGATGTTTTATGTTTTTATTGGATTTTGATGTTTTATGATTTTTTTTGGATTTTGATGTTTTAAAAGGCTGATACTATGTGTAGGATCCCATGAAGATGTAAGTCAAGGAATTTCCCCCAATCAGGTACATGACCAATTTTTTATGTGCAAGGGGAAGTAGTGGACGGAAGCAAAGGATGGTCATGACAACAAATTATACTAAATGTTGGTGGTTCTCAGGCCATGGAAATTATGATGAAGATTTATTATGGATGATATAGGTGAATGGATGAGCGATGGATGGAAGACAAGGTAAAGTGATAATAGATGAAGGAGCATAGACTGACTACACATGGTGCCTATTTTCCAAGTTTTCACCATGGTACTTATCCAAAGCGCCATCGAAGTGGTTTTCACTTTTGGATGAATTTATTTATCTTTACTATTTTATTGATTTTTTTGTTGCCACCAAGATGCCTGTTTGCCATGTTTTCATCAAGGTGACTATTTTTTTTGATTTTTTGATTTTTTGATTTTTTGATTTTTTAAATTTTTTGACTTTTTGAGGGGTACTCTAAGAATTAAGTGTAGTACTTGCGAAGGTACATGTTATCGATAGGTTTAGAAAATGGTTCACCTTTAGGAGTAGAGAGTTGGTAAGCACCGTATCCATATGTTGCTGTGATGATATAAGGGCCCAACCAATTAGGTTTAAACTTTCTAGGATTTTCTCGATCCAATTGATTCTTTGGATTCTCTTTCAGGAATAAGTCACCAATGTCAAAACTTCTAAGTTAAACCCTCTTATTGTAGTTGTGTCGAAGGAAATTATGATATGATTGCAAGTGTGTAAAAGAATTTTGTCTCTTTTCATCTAGTAACTCTAGCTCATGTAGACAGGATACATGATATTCTTCTTGATAAATCAATCCTTGCATAGAGACTTGTAGGAATGGTAACTCAACCTCAACAAGAAGTATTGCTTTAGACCCAAAGAGAAGGGATTATGGAATGGATCCTATAGGGGTGAAAACACTAGTACAGTAGGCCCATAGAGCAGGATTGAGTTGGAGGTGCCAGTCATGATCAATGTCATTGACCATCTTCTTTAAGACTTTAAGGATAGTCTTATTAGATGCCTCAACTTGGACATTACCCTAGGGGTAGTATGGGGTAACAAAGTGGTGTTGAATATGAAAGTTTTCACAAAGTTCACATACATATTGATTCTTAAAGATGACTATTATCTGTAATGATGGACTACGAGATACCATAACGACATATAATGTAATTCAGGATGAGCTTGGCTATATGCTTTCTAGTAATGTAGGTAATTGGGATGGCTTTGATCCATTTTGTAAAGTATTCAGTAGCAATAAGGATGAACTTATGTCCATTTTCAAAAGTGGGATGGATCTTTCCTACGAGGTCGAGTCCCCATTGAGAAAATGGCCATGGTGATGTGAGTGGTTGTAGTTCCTAAGCTGACACATGTATAAGATCTCCATGAATCTGACACTAGTGACATTTCTTCACAAAGTGATATACATCACATTCCATTATAGGCCAATAATATCTTGTCTTCATGAGATTTTTGGGTAAGGTAGGACCAGAAAAGTGAGCTCCGCATTTACTGTGATGTACCTCTTGTAAGGCTATTTATGCTTCAGTTGAGTTGAGATATCAAAGGAGGGTGTTATCTAGGTTGCGACGGTAAAAGTATCTCCGATGATGACATATTTAGATGCTTGTTAGATAAAATTTTTGCATTGGTTGAGGGAAAATTTGGTCATGTAGATAAGCAAAAATATCTTTATACCAGTGAGAGTCGAGACCAACAAGTTCACTCACAAGTTTAGTTTCAGAGACATCGAACATAGGGACCAATAGTTGTCCTAACAAGAACTCATATTGTGATGCGTTGTTAGGAATGCCAAAGAGAGATCCAATTGTAGCCATTGCATCAGTTGCTTTGTTATGGATTCTCGGTATCTACCCGAAGGTAATAACATCAAAGTATAGTTTGAAACTATCCACCATTCACTCGTAGGGTATGAAATTTTCATCCTTGGTGTCATAATTATTATTAACTTGCTTAATCACTAACTGAGAATCATCATAGACTTGAAGATTTTTGATTTTCTATTTTAGCACCATTCGAAGTCCTGTCAACAATGCTTTGTACTCCGCTATGTTATTACTGCATGGAAATGCTATTTAAAATGACAGGAATAGATTCTCCTTGAGGTGTGATGAATAGAATCATCTCTTGAACAGTGACTTGTGTAAGGCCCATCAAAATACAATTTTTATGTTGGTGTTTCTAAAACAAAGACTGATTCATTTGGGAAATTAGATATCATAGGATGATCTACCTTTATTGGTACATATGCAAGTTGATCAAATATCACTTGTCCTTTTATTTATTTTCAGTCAATGTACTCAATGTCATACTCACTTAAGATCATAACCCACTTAGCTAGTGATCTTGTTAGAGATGCTTTGCCGAGAAGTTATTTTAGAGGATCAATTTTGGCAATTAGTTTTGTCTTATGATTCATCATGTAATGTCAATTTTTTTTCTACAAATACAACTGCTAGACATGATCATTCAATAGGGCTATAGCTTAACTCATTTTCAACTAGGGTGTGATTGATGTAGTCGATTGCTTGTTCTTTTCCATCATTGTCATTCTATGCTAACAATTCCCCTAGTGCTGATGTAGTTGTTGTCACATACAATATCAAATGTTTTGCATCGATCAGAGGCATAAGAACTGGTGGAGTCAGTAAATAATTCTTGATCTGATCAAATGCTTCTTGGCATTTCTTTGTCCAATTGAAGAGAATTCATTTTCGTAATAGATGTTGAAATGGATGGATCTTGTTTGCAAGCTAAGAATTGAACCTAAAGATTGATTCTAATCTTCCCTGTAATGTCCTTAACTGGATGATATTGGTTGGTGGTGGCATGTTGAAGATAGCTCGAGATCATATTCTATTCCTCCATGAGAGACAATATATCCTAAAATTTTTCCTGATTGGACCCCAAAAACACATTTCTTTGGATTTAACCTGAGTTGATATTTTCAATTCATGGGAAAATCTTGTCCAAGACTGCTAGGTGACCACTTCATTCTAGAGATTTTGAGAGAATGTCATCAACATAATTCTCCATAAGTATGTGCTTATAATCATGGAAAATGGTAGTCATGGCTCTTTGATATGTAGCTCCAACATTTTTGAGTCCAAATGGCATGATGTTCCAACAGAAAGTTCCCTAAGCGTATGTGAACGCTATCTTCTGTTGATCTTCAAGAGCAATTCTTATCTAGTTATAACCCTAGCATTTCATATCCAGCAGTAAGGTCTACTATGATGTCAATTTTTGGTAAACGGAAATCATCTTTAGGACAAGCTTTGTTGAGATCTCTAAAATCTATGCATACTCTAATTTGACCATTTGGTTTGGTGATAGGAAAAGGTTTGATATCCAATTTGAATAATCAATAGAGCGTATAAATCTGACATCCAAGAGTTTTTTTAGTTCCACCTTGACCAAGAGTGCAATTTATGGATGCATTTTCCTTAGCTTCTGTTTATACGGATTAGCATTTGGTCATAGTGGTAGGTGATGTAGAACTAGCTCGAGATCAATCCAAGCATATCAGCATATGACCATCCAAAATTAACTTGTCTTTCTGAAAATAATGTTGTAAACTCAGGCTTTTCCTTGTGGTCAATGATGCTACCAATTGTACAATTCTAGAATTTTCTAACTTCTCCCAATCTTCACTTCTTTTGTTTCTTCTATAAGAAATGGTGATCTCTCTTGGGGTGATCCCACAATACTGGTTTACAATTTTTGGCCAAATTGGACATTGAACTAATTTTTTAAAACTAAATCTTAACTTTTGGGCACCTACATTGGCTAAACCGTGAGGAATTTGAAGATGATGAAAACTAGTGATTTGCGACATTTTGTCTACAGATTCTAAATATATTTTTTTCAAATTTTTCGGAATCAGATTGCACTTCTTTTTCCATCTCCTTCGAAAACTAGTTTTTAATAGTAAACACCATTTTAAAGAGTGATGTTACTGACTAACACAACTTTTTTATGAAGGATAAATTCTATTTTTTTCAAAATTAGATTCGTAACTATGATATTGTTGAAATGCACAAGACAACTAAAAAAAGGGGGGCGGGGGGGGTGAATCAGTTGTATCAAATCTCTTTACTTTTAAACTTAGTCTTTTAACCTTAACTTCAATCTATTATTAAGTGTAAACATGAAATGAAAATAACAAATAGAGAACATCAAAGACACCAAATTTACGTAGAAAACCCAATGAGGGAAAAAACATGGTGAGGATTAACTCACAATATAGTAGTAATGCAATACTAGATACAAAGGCTCACTACCTAAATACAAAGGCTCACTACCCAAATTAAGGGCTTACTTCCTTGAGAAGGACTCACTATCGAGAAAGGAGGCTCAATGCCTACAATATATATATATATATATATATATATATATAAATGAAGATCCACCACTAGGGTTTCACAAATTCACAACCTGATCAGAAGATTGTAGATACCATAAACTCACTGCTTTCAGGAATCTAACACCTTAAAGTATTGTTTCCTTAATATGCTCTTCCAATCTCTGCTTTTCACACTTTTTTGTACACTTCGTTCACTTTTTCAATTTGTGGATGGATGGATATCTAATTCACTACAACTTGACTTGATTTTATACCATCTTCAACCTCAAGAACATTCTCCAAGGTCAGCTAGACAATTTCATTTACAACTTCAAACTAGGTCAGCTACTCAACATTCCCACGGTGGATAAGAATGAGAGAGGACCAATTACATTTTTAATCTAGGACCCAAATAACATCTTGAAGCTCACACACACTTTCTCAATTTGATACAAAAGCCAAATGTAATGTGTAAACACTAGGTCTGCCAAACCTAATGAAAACACCAATGATCTTTGAAGTACGTGCATCTCTAGCAAGATAATCACACGTGGATCACTCAACATGCTTCACCAACCATTTTACCATCTCTAAGAAAATCTTAGATACATCCGCAACAGTTACAACCAACTTCATTTTCAAAGAACTCTTCACCAGTCCAACCAGATCAACCAGTAAAACACATGAGCTCTGGAACGGGTCTTTCAGAGTGCCAAACCACAAGAAATTTTGTCAGAACACAAAAACCATCAGAAATAGTCATCTCCCAGATCAGCAATATCTAAAACCATATATTAGAAGACTGTAGAGCCAAAACATTTCTCCCATTCCACAAACAAATAGTTCTGGAAAACCAGTTCACACACCGATGAACATATCTTCTACTCTCCATTAGTTCAAAAGATGAAACTCAGTATATATGATTCGTTAAAGCTTATGAACACACCTAAAGATACACATAGGCATATGATCTACATAGAAGAAACGTGGACCAGAATACCAGAGCACGCTCAGAACACACTTAATTATTCTTTCATTATTTCTCATTTTTTTATCAAAAGGAATTGGCAAATACACAAATCTATGTTGACATCAATGAGAACATTAATGAAAACACCACCAGTCACATCTATAATTGCAACAATCTCCCCCTTTGTCATTGATGACAACACATGATGTGAAAAACCATCAAAGACAACATACATGATCTTTAGAAGCGACAACCTGCCAAGTATAAAATTTTCACCTGATTCTCTCCCTCTTTGACATCAAAGGAAAAGGAAATTCTTGCCATATAAAGCTCTATTCACTCCCCCTAAGAAGTACACCCACATCACAAAATACAACAATGCACTTCACTACTCTCCCTAAGGAGTAGACCACAATCATTAGTCCAAAATAAAGAGAGTCAATGAGTCCACTGGACTGATGCACCTCCATGTTCACTTAGTTCAAAGGAGGGGTAGTAACCCCTAAATTCCCTTTGAGATACTTAAAATTATCCTTCAGAAGGGCCTTAGTGAATATGTCTGCAACTTGTTCTTTGGTAGGTACATATTCAAGTCTAAATTCATTCCTCAATACCTTCTCCCTCAAGAAGTGATACTTGATAGATATATGCTTTGTTTTAGAATGCATCACTGGATTCTTTGAAATGTTTATAGCACTTGTATTATCATAAAATATAGAGATAGGTTCATCACTTACCATACCTATGTCCATCAAAGTTTTCTTCATCCAAAGTACCTGTGTACAACAAGATCCTGTTGCAATATACTCTTATTCTAAAGTGGATAAAGAAACTAAATCTTGTTTCTTTCTCAACCATGAAACTAATCTTCCTCCAAGGAGGAATGTACCACCACTTGTACTCTTATGGTCAACTACACAACCAACCCAGTCTGCATCAGTGTAGGCATTGAATGCGAAATCATTTTCCTTTGGATACCATAGTCCATAGTCTGGATTTCCTTTAAGATATATGAATATCCTCTTTACAACTATAACATGTGCTTCCTTCGGTTCTTCTTGAAATATTGCAACTAAGCATATTGCATGCATAATGTCAGGTCTAGTAATAGTAAGATACAACAGTCCACCAATCATGTATCTGTACATGCTCTGATCAACTTTAGCAAATTCATCATCCTTACTCAGCTTACATCCAGTTACCATAGGGGTACAAACCAGTTTGGAGTCATCCACTCCAAACTTCTTTAGCAATTCTTTAACATACTTGGATTGTGAAATGAATATTCCTTTGTTAGTTTGATTTGCTTGAAGTCCAAGGAAGAAATTTAGTTCACCAATCATAGACATTTCAAATTATTTTTGCATCTCTTCAGCAAACATCTTACACATACCTTCATTTTCTCCAAAGATGATGTCATCAACATACACCACAACTATTATAATCTTATCTTTCTCAACCTTGAAGTAAAGATTGATGTCTGCGGACCCTTTGCTAAATCCTTGCTTTTTCAAGTATTTATCTAGTCTTGCATACCAAGCTTTGGGAGCTTGCTTCAGCCCATATAGTGCCTTCTTTAGTTTACAAACCATGTCTGGTTTGTCTAACAGTTGAAAACCTTCTAGTTGCACCATATACACTTCTTTCAGTTCTCCATTCAAAAATGCAAATTTGAAATCCATCTAATATACTTTGAAGTCTTTATGAGCTGTAAATGCCAAGAACATTTGAATGGATTCCATTCTAGCTACAGGTGCAAAGGTTTCTTCAAAATCTATTACTTCAACCTTTGAATATCCTTTACATACAAGTCTTGCTTTATTCCTTACCACCTCACCATCTTCATTCAACTTATTTCTAAATACCCATTTTGAACCAATTACATTCTTGTTTGTAGGTCTAGGGACTAGTTCCCATGTCTCATTCTTCTCTATTTGTTGTAGTTCCTCTTTCATTTCTCTAACCCAACTTTCATCATCACATGCTTCATTTACAGTCTTAGGTTCTATCTTAGAAAGTAAATGCAAGTTTACCTTAACCACTTTGCTTCTTGTCTTCACTCCTTCACTTTTGTTTGCAATTATCTGTTCCTCTAGATGATTTTTCTTAACATATTTAGGAGTCTTAGGTGCAGGTTCTGAAGTTTCTTCCTGCTCATCACTTTTTTCTTTCTCTTCATTTTCTTCTTCTTGTATTTGCACACAGATTGGTTCATCAGGTTCAACTTCAGTTATTTTCACTAGTCTATACATAGCTTCATCAACCTTTACATTAGTATTTTCAATTATTTTCCTCAGTCTCTTATTAAAACATCTGTAAGCCTTACTGTTATTTGAATATCCAAGGAAAATTCCTTCATCACATATAGCATCAAACTTTCCAAGATTTTCTTCATCTCTTCTAATATAACATCTACTTCCAAATACCTTTTTTAGTATTTTACAGTAGGAGTCTTACTAGTCCATAACTCATAAGTGGTCTTAGTACTGTTACTTCTAATTTGAACTCTATTAAGGATATAAACAACAATGTTGATTGCTTCTCTCCAATACACATCAGGAACATTGGCTTCTTTCATCATAGTTTGAGAAGCCTCTTGAATAGTCTAGTTCTTTCTTTCCACAACTCCATTCTGTTGAGGGGTTCTAGGAGCAGAATAATGTCTTTTTATGCCATGTTATTCACAAAATGCATTGAACTCACCAGATGTAAATTCTCCACCTCCATCAGACTTTAAGCATTTGATTTTTCAGGTTTGCCTCATTTTCTACTATTTCCTTAAACACTTTGAATCATCAAGAGCTTGAGCCTTTTCTCTAAGAAATGTAACCCATGTCATTCTCGAGTAATCATCAATCAGGAGTATAAATTACCTATCACCACTTAGGCTTCCTATTCTTGTAGGACCACCGAGGTCTATATGGATTAATTCTAGCATTTTGGTAGATGATTGATCCTTTCCTTTAAAACTGCTTCTTGTCTATTTTCCCATTTGACAACTTCCATAGATTGAATTTGAAGGCTTTATGATTCTAGGCAGATCTCTAAAAATTTCCCTAGAACTGATCCTAACTAGATTGTCAAAATTCACATGTCCCATCCTTCGGTGCCATAGCCAACTCTCATTAATTTGAGAAACAAAACACTGACCATCTCCACTTTTAAGTTGATAGATGTTTCCATGAGTTCTTTTTCTAGTTTCAACCATAGTTCTAGATCCTTTCTTGATCTCACACATGTTATCCTGAAACACAAGCTTAAAACCTTTGCTGCACATTTTTCCAACATTTAAGAGATTATTCCTAAACCCTTTACATAATAAACATTATCAGTATTATGTTTTCCATCAAAGCTAATTGTTCCTTTTCCAACAATATTAAACCAGAATCATCTCCAAACATAACTATTCCTCCATCATACTTCTCAAGTTTAGTAAACTTACTTTTATGTCCAGTCATATGATTTGAACATTTACTGTCAATCACCCAAAAGTCTTCATCCTATCTGGTATGAAAAGAAGTTACCAGAGTACCTTTTGATTCATCCTTCTTACTCTCCGAACTAGATTCTTTTGCATATATTCCATGGTTAGTAGGTACAAATTTCCTTTCCAAGGCTAGAAACAAACATTCATCTTTATCTTCCTCAAGGTCAGATTCATCATCAGAAATTCCTGCATCTTCCTTAACATAATATAGCTTCTTGAACTTCCTATCCTTTTTATCCTTGTAATTATTGTTATTATCCTTATTCTTCTTTTGTGTAGCCCTATTAGGACATCATGATTCATAATGACCAATATTTCCACAACTAAAACACTTAAAGGGAAACTTACCTTTGTATTTACTAGTATCTTTCTTCAATCTCTCTGTGAAATTTGCTTCCAAGTATTCTAAATCTTCATCATCCAAATCATCTTCTATCTTCATTGCTTTAAAGGTTGTTTCAATATTCTCCTTATCTCTTGCAAATTTTCTCATCTCAAATGCAGTCAAGACACCAAATAGATGCTCCATAGTAAATGTCTTTAGATCACACTATTCTTCAAGTGCATATACTTTGTCACTGTAATTGTCCGGTAAGGTCATCGAGATATTTTCAACTATACCTTCATATTTCATGGTACCAACTTGATTCTTGATTTTTGTTGCTATAAGTTAAACTCTCTAATAATAGCTTGCAATGTCTTCTCCATATTCCATTCTCAAGTTCTCAAATTTTCGCTTAGTAGTTAGTTTCCTTGACAACTTTACTCTATCGTTCCCTTCATAAATGTCTTTCAACTTTGTCCATACTTCATGAGCAGTAGGCAGAGAAATAACTTTTGTTCTTTCAATTTTACATAAAGCACTAAAGATAGCAAACCTTTCCCTTTCATTCTCTTCATAAGCTACAACTTCATCAGCAGTGGAAGGACCAGCTACTGGTATCACATAATTTGTCTCCACAACTTTCCAGGTGTTGATATTAAGTGAAATTAGATAACTTCTCATCTTCTCTTTCCAGTCGCTGTAATCAACTGCATCAAACATAGGAAGTTGTAACTTGTGTGCAATCTGATCTACCTCAAGTGATTAAGCTTCTCACTGAGGAACTAGAGCTCTGATACCAATTTTTGAAGTGCACAAGACAACTGAGAGGGGGGGTGAATCATTTGTATCAAATCTCTTTACTTTTAAACTTGGTCCTTTCACTTTAACTTCAATCTATTATTAAGTGTAAACATGAAATGAAAATAACAGAAAGAGAACACCAGAGACACTAGATTTACGTGGAAAAGCCAATGAGGGAAAAACCATGGTGAGGATTAACTCACAATATAGTAGTAATGAAATACCAGATACAAAGGCTCACTGCTAGAGGGCTCACTACCCAAATACAAAGGCTCACTACCCAGATCAAGGGATCACTACCTTGAGAAGGACTCACTTTCTAGAAAGGAGTCTCATTTCCTATAGAAAAACAAAAACAAATATAAATGAAGATCCAACACTAGGGTTCCACACATTTGCAACTTGATAAGAAGATTGTAGATACCATCAGCTTATTGCTTTCAGGAATCTAACACCTTGAAGTACTGTTGCCTTAATTCTCTCTTCCACTCTCTGCTTTTTGCACTTGTTCACACAATTCACTTAATTGTTCGATTTGTGGGTGGAAGGATATCTAATTCTCTACAACTTGACTTGCTTTTAAACCATCTTCAACCTCAGGAACATTCTCCAAGGTCGGCTATACAATTTCATTTACAAATTCAAACTAGGTCGGCTACTCAACATTCCCGTGGTGGATAAGAATGAGGACCAATTATATATTTAATCTAGGACCCAAATAACATCTTGAAGCTCACACACACTTTCTCAATTCGATGCAAAATCCAAATGTAACGTGTAAACACCAGGTCGGCCAAACCCAATGAAAACACCAATGATATTTGAAGTACACACATCTCCAACAAGATAATCACATGTGGATCACTCAACACACTTCACCAGTCATTTCACCATCTTTGAGAATATCTCAAATACATCCACAACAGTTACAACCAACTGAATTTTTAGAGAAATCTTCACCAGTCCAACCAGACCAACTAGTAAAACATAGGAGCTCTCAACAAGTCTTTCGGAGCACCAAACCACAAGAAATTTTGTTAGAACATAGAAGCTATCAGAAATATTCATCTCCCAGATCCACAAGATCTGAAACCAAATATCAAAACACTGGGGATCCAAAACATTTCTCCCAGTCCAAAAACAAATAGTTCTGGAAAACCAGTTCACACATCGGTGAACATATCTTCTAGTCTCCATGAGCGCAGAAGCTGAAACTTAGTATATATGATTCATTAAAGCTTATGAACACACCTAAAGATTTGCATAGGCATAGGATCTACACAAAAGAAATGTGGACCACAATACCCGAGCACGCTCATAACACACTTTTAATTTTGCTTTCATTATTTCTCAAATTTTCTCAAAAGCAGTTGGAAAATACACAAACCTGTGTTGAAATCAATGATAACATTAATGAAAACACCACCTGTCACATCCATACTTGTAACAGATATCTAGTGCATGGAATTGATTTCATAGCATTTTATTGAATATTTTTTTCTTAATTAAGTTTCAAAGTCAAACCAGTTATAATTTAGAAATGATTTACTCACTAAAACATAACTTTTTTTGTATGTATTGAAATTCAATTTTATTTTTTGTTGGATCAAGGACATCAATATTTAGTACACAAATTTATTTTAGATTTTTTTTTTGATAATCTGCTATTTTTCCATGTGTGAAGAATAGAGAGCTTGATTTTCGGTGAAAAATCTACATTCACAAGAAATAAAAAATAAGTAAAATAATTAGATTAAATTTAATTAAAATTATACTTTATGGGAAGCTTTGAATAAAGACTACATACTTACAAAAAATAAATTTTAAATGAATTAATTTGATCCCCCAAAAGGTAAATCAAAATTAGTTTTTTTTCAGCATTTTGATAGGTGTAAAGGAGACTTCGTTATAGGTATGGTTTAAAACTAGTGGGGTTCTATCCAAGGATGTTTGATCTAAGGTGGTTTGATCAAACCCTATTCAATTGGAATCATTTAAATGGAACTTTTCATGAATTAAATCATTATATTTTCTAAAAATATGTGATTTCAACAAAAATCAAGATCTCTTAGAAAGTGTAAACCACTATTGTGGGATCACCCCTTGGTCTATAGGGAGACTGCCTAGTCCTCCATCCTCAGGCACCTTAGTGAAGTTTTCAACTTTGGATACGCCCTTTATTTTTACTTTTTCACGGTCAGCAAACCCCTTTCAATTTTCACCTAAAGACCTATTATTTTTATTTTTTATTTTTTCATTAACTTTTGTGACTAGAGGATAGGACAACCTCACCAAATTATGCTGCATAGTCGAGTCATATGGCAAAGCCAACCTTATGATCCCGAATTGGTATTCCTTCATGAAGTCCCATGAACTCAACAATTGCTTCGTTGTTCTCGAATGTGTCCAAACTTGGTGGTCCTTATTGATCACAATCTATGAGTTGTAGGTAGACAAGGGGTAAGCCCTCATTGGTATTGTCAAGGGTCATGGTGTAGGAAGATAGGGTAAAGACAAAATTAGAGTCATCAGGTTCTCAAGAGGTGGAATCAATGGTTTCCCAAAAGTTTTTGATCCACTCTTCTCTTTTCAAAGGGACCTTTGGACACTGATTCAATGAGTTTTGTGGGGAATCAACGACAAGAATTTAATTAAATGTTTCTATAAGGGAAGGCTCATCAAGTTCTCCAAAGAGTTTATAAGGTCCATGTAAGTAGTGGAGGATATGAATCTCATTCATATTCATTGGAAACAACATCAAAGTCCCAATATTCCTTGGATGTCTCAATCTCATTTGAAGCATTAACGCCCTCACTTGAAGGTAACCCGATACCCTGGATATTCACTTTTACTAGTACAAACCCCAACCCTTGGTGTTTTAGTAGTTTAGGAGGTTGTAAGGGTTCCAAAATTCCTTGTTTTTTTAGGTCAAGGCCACTTTGTCCATCATATCCTTGTTCTTTCATTATTAGGAACCCTTTTGAGTACTGTTCAATTGGTAATTTCTTAGGTTCAATATCCTCCTCTTATTTGTACAACAATGTGAGAATGCGGTCATCCAAAGACTCTTTGGATAGCTCCCCCAATTTAGTGAAGGTGGTAGGAGGATTACAAATCATAAATTTAGGCTACATGGGATGCAATTTTCCATAAGACTTCAGTGATTTAGGTAACTTTCCAATGAAAAAGAGACTCTTCATGTTGTATTCCCCACATCCTTTTTCTTGAATTTGGATTTTGGGTTTGGAAGATGTGGTGAATGGAGTGGATGATTTTAAGGGGCATATGGATCAATGTAGTGAGATGGAGCAACAAATAAAGTGGAGGATGATGCCTCTCAATTGATGGGCACTTGACGTTCCACAGTTCCTTTTAGGTTTGTGTAATATTGAAAAGTATCAGGGTCACTAGGAATAGTAATTTCAGTGCCATTGTATGGGAACTTGAGGAATTGGTGGTATGTGGATGGGATAGACTTCATGGAATGAATCCATGAGCAGCTGAGGAGAAGGTTGAAATATAAATCTACATCCAAGAAATTAAACACTGTATTATGTATTGCTGGACCAACTCTTATAAGAAGTGAAATTATGCCTTTGGATGAATGCTCAACATCATCATAAGCTGCTATCACAATTTTCTTGGTTTGGTCTATTCAATTCTTAGAGTATCCCAATGATTTCACCAATTTTAGTGAGAAAATGTTCAGAACCACTCCACATTTTACTAGGACTGATATGATCTTATGTTTATTAATACATACTTCAAGGTGTAGGGAATTGTTATGATCAAACTTTTGTGCGAAAAAGTCTTGTTTGAAGAAGGTGACAAGGTGTGGCATAGCTAGGTATCCAACCATGGCTTGAAATTCATTAACATCTAGATTAGCGAGTATGGGTGCTTCTTGAAATGATTTATAAGGGATAGCTCTATGTTGTGGTGATATGTGAAAGAGTTCCAAAATGGAAATCTAAGCGAGAGTCTTCCTGAGCTGATCTAGGAGACTATACTTAATTTTTTGCTATGGATTAGAAGGAGGTCCTGGAAGAGTTATCTTGGCTCTTCGAGTGGTGACCACACATTCTAAACCTATCTTGTTTATGGTAATGGTGGAAATGTGGTGAATCAAAGGGTCTAATGTTAAGGATAATAGTGCTATAATCATGTTTAATGGTTGCATAATTGGATTTGTTATCATTCCATGATCTAGAGGCTTTTCCTTTGTCATGGTCATACAAGAGAGTTTTAAACATGGTATGATCAACATTGGTTTTGTCTTGTGAGTCTCCTATTGAAATGGTTCCATTTGAAATGAGGGGGTAGGTCCTTGATTAATGTGTTGGAATGATGGGGCAGGTCCTTGATTAATGTTTTGGTTGGGAACCCTTCATGGGACAATTCGAATCTTCCTAGATTTGTTTGGTTGGTTTTGATTTGATGAGGGTGTGCCTTGAAATTGGAATGAAGGACCTTGGTTCATGTTTTGAAGGGTAGGTGTAGGAACTTGGCTTGTATTTTGAAAAAAATGACCTTGATTTGTATTTTGAAAAAGAGGGTTTGTGAAGGTCTTACTCATGAGATTTTATGAGCTTCCAAATGTAAAGTTTTGTCCTTGTGTTGTAGCATGAGTCACCTTGTTTCCAAATGTGGAGATTCTAGGGATGTGTGTGGTAGTGGTTTCCATGTGTGTTGTTGTTCCAAGTGGTATGGTTGAAATTTTCTATGAAGAGGACATCCCTAATGCAAATGGATTTTTGGTATCTTCTTCCACAATGGTTGAGACATCAAAGCCTTGAGGGAGTTTGGAACCCTTTTTGGCTAGTGCATAGAAGAATCTATTAGGGTTGAAACCAACAAGTTGATCAACCATTCTTAAAATCCTTGGGTCTTGGTAAGCTCTTTCAATATCTTCGATTCATTTTCTTGTTGAATTCTTCTAGACTTAGATTGTCCAATGTAAAGTATCTTTGTGTTGTCTCTCTTTGTGGAGTGGATTGACTTGAATTGGAACCAAGGGTGGTGTCATGAAAGGGGTCACTTGATAAATCCATGTCTTTTATTTTGGTTCATGACCTTGTTTAAACCATGTGAGACTTGTAAAGTTGGAAGGTAATGCAAGGTGATGATGAAGCTAAACTACGTTTTTGGGATTTTATTGGATATAAGTACACAATGTGATTATGAAAGGATATGAAACTAATGGATGCTAAGGGGACCAAAGTTTTATTAAATAATGATCAAGGATAATGATAAGGTGTCAAGATAATGATCAAAGGCAATGATGCAACTAAGATTAAGATGAAATTAAGCTATATTTTTATGTTTTTTGGATAAAGATGCAAAATGAAAATGCAATTTAGGTCCAAGTCTAAAGCTATGGTCAAAGGGTATGATATATCTAAATCAAACTAAAGTAATGATAAGGGTATGCATCCTAAAATTTAAGACAAAGTATGGAAACCAAGCTAATGTAGGTCTAAGATAACAATTCAAAATGTCATTGAACTTTGTGATAATTAAGATGATAATTGTGACAAAGTTGAGTCTAGGCTAGGACACAATCTTGAGACTCAAATTTGACAAAGGTGACATTTAAAAATGGTGGTAAAATGAAGGATGTATGTCAATGAAAAATTGGATAAGCAACCAAGGACTATCCAAAAGCTTAGTAGTCTTCCTGTGTCTAAAATTTGAAATGGGGATGAAACCTAAAGTTTAAGATTGATTTATGCAATGCAAAAGGATAAGGAAATATAGCCTATAATGCAATATATTCCTAAATGGAAATGCTGGAAGGAACTCATAAAGGTTTGCTAATCTTTGGTTTAGCAATCAGGGTCACTATAAAAATGATTTGATTGAACTTGAACAAGGATTTTGAAATTTTCTAGCTACTAAGTAGTTGCGACACTGTTTTATTCAAATGCATCATTTTAGATTTCATGTTTCTAGAGTGCAGTTGCGGTTCCAAAAGATAGTTGCAACTCTATTTTCTATAAATGCAGTTTGGTATAGCAGTTGTGGTTTTTCAGCGATCAATTGTAGCATAAAAATGTAGTTGCGAGCCAGTTTTTGCAGATATGATGATAGAATGTTGATTTTGTAGTTTTGATGGTTTTGACTTGGTTTTTGAGTGAATTTTGACTGATTTTAATGAAATTTGATTTTTCAAACATAGAATACAGTCACAAACACTTATCTTGGTGTGATTTTGGATGCAAAAAAGTTTGATTTCAGAGAAAAACACTCATAGACAACATACATAATTGCTATGGTTGGCAAGAAAACCATTGGTTGATATCCCCACTTGGATTTATCTAGCCACTTAAATAAGGTGGACAATTAGAGACTTGGTGGAATTGGCTCCCCTCCATGACACTCACTTCTTAGGCTCACCAAGTCTCATTCCCCAAAGAGGAATTACTGTCTCTACACATGCTTAGTGATTATGTGGGTTGGTCTCAAAGGTTTGACCTCCTACAATCAATGAGCGTATAAAAATATTTTTGGGCCACTAACACAATTGGTTCTTAGTAAGGGAATATGTTCAAGGTGGCCATACATG
Source organism: Sequoiadendron giganteum (assembly GCA_007115665.2). NCBI lineage: Eukaryota > Viridiplantae > Streptophyta > Pinopsida > Cupressales > Cupressaceae > Sequoiadendron > Sequoiadendron giganteum. Next base: position 388,592,818 of record CM021103.1, on the reverse strand, counting down.
TGGCAAGATTAGCTCAAGATTATGGTCAATCAAGAGGCCTCCCAATCCCTTTCTAAGAAAGGGTTTTAATGTAGCTCACGAGGCTACCGAGGGTGGCACTTATCGGTATGAAACATCCACACTTGTTGCTAAATGACTTTCGTCAAGAACCACTTTTCTTATATAGTGGTTTGGAATAGCTTGGCCTTAGATTTATTACCACTTGGGTCATTCCCACCTTTCGAAGCAAGGTGGTAGGCCTTCTACAAATAAGGTAATCAATAGCAAGGAAGTACATTGTTTTTGATCTCCTAGATCGCATGAGGTGCAAGGAGAGAGCATACACAACACCTTTGCCTCAAACTCACATGGTGTTCTTTTTAATTCCAAAATTCAAATGTGGGGGGTGGTTATGCAAGATACCAAGAAAATTATTTTGATTCTCAAGATTGCCAAGTGGCACAAGACGAGAGCATACACATCCAATGGCACAAAGCAAACCACAAAACATAAAAGACATTGGTAAATTTTAATCAAACACTTGAAATTTTAAACCAATGATGTTTTGTGCATGTTCATTTTAATACCCATGAGTGAGAAGATGCATATTTTTGTTTGTTTGAAATCCTCAAGAAATGTGATATGCATGTTCATTTCACCCTTATGATCTCGATGCAAGCTGTAGTTGTGGAAAATAAAATAATGAAATTGCTTAAATATAAACTAATAAAGAGCTCAATTTTTTTACGAAACTCCTTAGCTCCAAATCAACACGCTAAAAAGAAATAGTTAGCACACAAAAACCCTAACCTACTTGAAAACTCAAAAAGAGAAAATTCAAATAAAATTGAAACATAAATTTTTATACCTAACTAGGTGATTGTGTCGTGTGGGTTCACATATGTGTTGCTGTAATGCATCATTCCAAAATAATTGCATCACAATTTTTAATTTTGATCTGCCACCCAAAAATACATTGTTGTTTTTCACAGATGCGTCATTCTTTTGAATCCAACTTCCAACTAAGAAGTTTCATCATTCTTCATATTAGATGCACCATTTATCCACAGTTGCATTCTTACAAGTCTTAGTTACATTGTTTCATACAAAAACCTACAAAAAAATTGAAAAGCTAGATGGATCATACAAAACTAGGTCTTCACATTGGGTTCACCAATGTAAGATGGGTTAAAATGAGCTAGCCTAGATTCTAGTGATAACCACGAAACTTCTAATCCAAAACCCAATCTAAAACAAGAGAAAACAATCAAAACATAAGGAAAATGAAAGTATCAAATGAAAGCACTCCCCATGCTTGAATTTGATTCACTTCCCTTGTCTCTCCTCATTCTTCTTTTACAAATATGCCCTTAGATTTGTAGTTGAAGTTTTGCAAATACCTACAAATTGTAAGCAAGAAAGTTGGAGATAAGTGGTTGTTAACTTGAAAATGGAGGAAGAATTATTTTATAGACAACCATTTGAATGGATGAACAAGATCGATCTTCTAGAAAGATTCTAAGGTCGACAGATGAGAAGACATGCAACCCAGAGGATTGGAAGTTAAAAAATGGATGGTCAAGATTAGAAAGAGCCCAGAGATGATTGACGATCGAGATTCAAAAATTAGACAGCGGAAGAAGAATATGGAGGAATTAAAAATTGAAAAATAATTAATTCACAAGAAGGAATCTTTGATCGAGTGGAGGCATACATAATTTATTTAAATTATTTATTTGAGGAAAAGGCAAGTGGGAATTTAATTAAAATAATTTATATAATCGTTTTACTTAAATAAGAGGAAATGGATAAAGAGAATTAAACAATTAATTTGAATCAATTATTTAATAAAAGAGAAGATTTGGGAGACAATTAAATAATTTTGACAATTATTTAACTATAGAAGAATTAAAAGATTAGTAAATATTCAAATAATTAATAATTATTATCTAACTATAGACGAATGATGATAAACAAATAATTAAATAAATGGTAATTTATTTAATTATAGAAGGAAAGAGTGTTAGCGAGACAACTAAATAAATAATTTAATTGATCAAAGGAGAACAAAGATCAAGAAATGAATTAATTAAATAATTAAAATTATTTAATTATGTGGAGACGAAGACCAAGAAAAATGATGCTCGCAGACTAAGACATTTGTCAGTGTCTACAAGTTTAAACCCTACTCAATACATGCCCACACTTGCACAAAAGGGAACAAAACTTACCTCTACTTTTGATGTGAAAAAACTTAGGGAACTATAGCATCCCTATTAATGTCTAATAGACTTGGTGTTAGACACACAATTCAGAGGGAAACCTAATTGAATAGTCCACTAAACCCTTGGAAAGACCTTCATTAAATTATCAACCGGGACTAACATAAGCTTGTGATGATGCTCAAATTGTATGTGCTTCTAGAGACTCAAGACTACCTATATCATCCTAGCATAGGTGTTTACACATGCTGAAAAATCATAAAATGCATAATAGTAAAAGAAGTAATACTAACACTATTGCTTTAGGTACCTACAATGAAAGATTGTGACTAGTTCATTGACAAGAAATGAATCCTAGAATTAACCAATACAATTAATTAAAACTACACTTTGGAGTACAAAAATTTGAAGAAAATTAAAGCATGAATATCAGACAAGATTTGTTCATGAATTTATTCATAATTGTAGCATAAGGAATCTAATTAAGACAACATGCATTCATGGAGTAACTACAACAAAAATAAATGTACCAAAAATAAACTAGGGAACAATTACCTTGAGTGGACCTTGGTCAAGTGACTATCTCCATAGGTTTAATCAAACCTAGTTCCTCTGACTAATGTAACCATGAAAATAACTGAAAAATCATTCATTGCATAACTCAAAATATCACAATTGAATAAGATTATATTGGAATATCTTATTCATATGATCATGAACATTGTATATGTAAAAACAAGAACTTAATTGAAAGTATCTTATTGCTATATATGTTACTAAACAATCAACCAGCTAACTAACACCTCAACCACAAAACCATACATATAGCCATGGGGGGGTTTATTAAAATAAGGATTCTAAACCAAAATTATAAATCACCACTACCTACATAACAAAGTGTGATAAAGTTTGAGCAACTAAACTATAACTGAAAAGGGAAGAAGAGTCCAAATAGGACTATGACTCTGGTGCAACAAGAACTGGAATGTGGATTGTTGAAATAGTCACGTTAGACTAACAAATATAATAGAGTTTTTCTCCTTCAACTTCTTTATTAAATGTCATGATGATTCACTATCATCTTCAATAAGTGCCTCCATTTTTCAATTGCTACACTCAGCTTATTTTTCAACCTCCCATGCATCACTATCTAGAAACTCCTTTGGCTATGGGTTGCGCCTCCTAGTGGTTGCGGGCTATAATCTACCTCCTCTAGCTCCTTGGTTGCAAAGAGTTAGTTCATACAACATCCAAACAATACTAATAACTATAGCTTAAGAAAATATATTCATTGAAATTCATATGTATTCACACATTAATTATACAATAACTATCACATTATAACCATATTTCCATATACTTCAAATAAGGTTCAAGTTTGCATAATGAACATAAAATATAGTAAAGTTTAGGAATATGTATGAAATAAGTGTCTGGAAATGTCTATGAGTATGCATTAAAACATCAGAAAACTAACTAATAACTAGACTCATCATTCCCCCCAATTAACCATTTGCTTGTCCTCAAGCAAATAAACTAGGGATGGAGGTTGTAATGTAAAGTGATCTCCTTGAGATCTATGACAACATCAACTCCTTTGATACATTTCAAATAAAATCCTCAATAGAATGCAAGTCTGGCCATTCTGATAACCTTAGCTTCCTCACATTCCTCATTCTTTTCCCCTGTCCAATGTGGTACTAGGTAGGGAAGCATTGGTGGTTGGAAGGTGAGATGTACCTGTACACATCTAAAAATGGTCATGGTTAATCAAACTTGTTAATTAATTAAATATGAATTATTTAATTAATGTTCTTAAGTCATCTACATATAAATAAATTTAATTATTTATTTATATTGTTCATTTTCCAATTCTTCTAATTTAATTAAATAAATAAAGTTTATTTAATTAATGCTACATTCCTCTTAATTAATTAAATAGATTTCACAATTTATTTACATTAATTATCACAAGTTTAAATTCTAAATTTAAATGATATTCTTCATTCCACATTTAATTAAATATTTTCAATATTTAATTAAAAATCTTTTTCCTCTTCTCACATAATTAAATATTTTTAATATTTAATTAAATCCTTTTCATTTCTCACACATAATTGAATATTTATTTATTTAATTATGAGAGACACCTTTCAATTGTCTCTTCATTCTCCATCCGTCTCTTAAAATTCCATCTTCTTTTCGAATCCTCAATCTCTCATCGTTCATTTTAACAGGTTTGAACTCAACCATTGATCTTGGCCAATTGAATTCCTACCTTCAAAAATCTATAAATACAACCCTCTTATGAGTTGAAAAGGACCTCAAATTTTAGATTTTCATACGTAGTTATTATAGTCACATTTTTATCAAGCATTTCTAGAATTTAATTAGCATTTCAATTTCATAGTTTAAAACATATTAGCAATGCACATGCATTTTTATTAATCTCATTCTCTCAAGCTGCCATTCTACAAGTTGTTGTTTAAAACAACTGAGAGCAAGCATCTTGAAACAAATCCTTGGAGATAGAGGACAATGGAACGAATTTGAAGGAGCTGCTTGTGTTTTAGAGTTTGCATTTTGCTTTCTAATTTAGTTTCTTTAATCTAATGTTTCATTGGTGTATTAGTTTAGATTTATTTTGATTAACACATTCTAACGTATACATTTTTGGCACCCACCATGGGGCCAAGCCCCGCATTTTAACATTTCTTTTTGCAGATTTTTCTGGTAGGTGACGGACAAAAATCATGTTTTGGCACATACGAGTCTCGGTTCGGCGCATATGAGGACTGTTTCGGCACATTTATGAGAACTTCCAGCACATACATGACCTGTTTCGGCACATCCATGACCTGTTTCGGTGCATAGACACTCTGTTTTGGTGCATCCCTGGGAGTTCTTTCAGTACATACATGACCTATTTCGACGCATAGACGACTTGTTTCGGCGCATACAGTTGTAAAAATTTTAAATTCTGATTCCGATGCAATCTGCGAACAAGATTCTTCAAATTTTATTTTTAACAGAATGAAGCAATCCTAGGGTAGACACTTAAATCTGAATTAACCAATCCTAGGATAGTCACCAAACATAAATTTTCTTTTGGTTAAAATGAATCCCATGTTTTTAGTGAAGCAACATCTTCACTTAGAATAGAGAATTCATCAATTTGGGGATTTAAAATTGAACCATTATTGTTTGCTATGATTGTGGGTAATAGGTTTATGCTCTCCCCTTAACTGGGTGATCAAAACACCAGACTTACCTTTTATTTTCTGCAATTTAATGCTTTATCATATCCTTTAGAAGGCCTGCTCTTATGGGAAAAAGTACTCACCCAAGAGGAACGACCTAAGTGGGAACACCTAAAGCCAAGGTTTCCAACCCACTTTAATCAAAAGCAAGTTGTTGATGAAAATCCAACTTGACAATAGTGCGCAGGATAACCATCCCCAAAACCTTTGTTCTAAAGGTTGGGAGGTCTCTCGAGGGAGTATATCTATTTGCCACACTAAATGGATACCCTTACTACGAACCATAATGTAGAAATCCAGCTATGTCAGTATCCAAACATCATCTTAATCATGGTGCAAGGGGAGGGAAGAATTTTCTCCCAAGACACTCACCATATAGTGGCCAAAAATTGTTTGCTCAAGAGATTCAGTATCCACTTCTGTCACTTTGAGTACGCACCTTGAAAAGACAAAAAAACAGGTGCCCTCTAGGGGGTGACAAGGCTATGTGAGTCGACGCGATTTTAAGCTATGGGCTATGATTACTATGATGACCTATTTAACAAATTAAGAGTGAGTCTGACTGAAGTGCTTATCTTGTTTAAAACCTGTGGAAATCTCAAGAACATACACTCTTTGTTTAGATTTTAGGATTAACAAAACAACTGTCTACTTCTATGTTGTGTTTTTCACATTTAAATCAGATTACGATCATCCAAAATGATTTTTTTTTATCAAACTGTCAAAATATGTTAGTTTCAAGAGTAATTTAATGCATCCCAGGTCTGTTTCGGTGCATCTATGCTTTGTTTTGACGCATCTGTGCTCTGTTTTAGTGCATCTGTGCTATGTTTTAGCGCATTTGTGATTTGTTTTAGTGCATTTGTGTTCTGTTTTAACACATTTGTGCTTTGTTTTGACGCATCTGTGCTCTGTTTTGGCGCATCTGTGCTCTGTTTTGGCACATTCATCCTCTATTTTGGCGCATCTGTTTTCCGAGCCTAGGTGATTTTATGACATTCAGAAATCAACTCTTTTCGGTCTAGTCATTCCCATGCTTAGAGTTTGGAAGTCTACAACTTTTGCTAATAATTCCTTAGAAAGAAAGGTTAGAAAGCTCAAGAAGTCTCTCAGTTATAAGAAAGTATTGAAGAAGAGGAAATTTCTATATCAAAGTCGAAAGGTCCTACTTGAACACAGAACCTTTATTCATCGATATCATAACTATGTTAGAGGTTTCACTGACAATTATGCTGTAGAACCCTTATACTCAAGAGATTTCTTTCAAAGAAGAGCCCTTTCTCAAAGGCATAACCACAGTCAACATATTCGTTCTTCTTATATTCCCCAACCTGCAATCACATACGCTACTCATCCAAATCAAATTCTGCAATAGAGAACTCAAACACATTAAGCATCCATTAAATTCATCTTTCTAAAAAGCTAAGATCAAACTTCATAAAGTGCAAAATCATCTTTATTTTTGATCTTTGGTTTAATTCCCGCAAACAGGATTTTCATCCTTTCAATTAGGGAATCACGAGCTAACGATTAAAAAATAAAATCTTTTAAGTCATAGAATCTTCATTCTATCTTGACTTTCATATCCATCATTGTTGTACTATTTCATTCCTTTGATCAAAGTTAGTAGAATTTGAGTAAAGATTATGCCTGTTACCATGAGATCTCGAAAGCACCTAGAAAAAGATGAAAGTACAGTGAACAACATGGGTGACAATAGTGAGAGGGAGAGAAGCCTCTTTAACAATTCAAATACTGAAGAGTTAACGGAAGAAAAGATCCAAGAAGCGGAACAGGATCCCCAATTCCATACTCTTATGGAAAGGATTTTAGAACGAAATAAGGAAAGATATTTCCTTTCATTAGCTAATCAAGGAGCTAAGTTACCTACTGATTTTGACACAGAAGGTATTAAAGAGGATCCAAATTTTCCTCTCAATGATTTTGATGCCCTTACTCAACAGATAAAGGAATTACAAGGACAAATAAAAGGAATGCAAGGGGGCACAATAAAGAAGTATGTTTTGGATGAAATATGTCCTTATCCATTTGATAGGAGTCTTCGGATGATCCCTTTTCCAAAATATTGTGAAATCCCTAAGTTTGATAGGTATAATGGGAAAACTAACCCCATTGAGCATGTAAGGGATTTCTGAAATATGAGCTTAGAATTTTCTCATAACGATACCTACTTAATGCGGTTGTTTCCACAAAGTCTGGGTGGACAATCAATGGAGTGGATTTCAAAGATCACTCCCCCCATCAAAACCTTTGAAGAGTTGATAAATAATTTTATATCACAATACTCTTACAACATCCAACACCAGATAACCATGCTTGATCTTTGTAAGATAAAACAAAAAGTAGGGGAATCTTTCACTATATTTTTGCAAAGGTGGAGAAGGGTGTTTGCTAGATACTCTCATCCTGTTCCTGAAAAGGAAAAGATGGAGATCTTTATCGATATTCTTAATCAAGAAATGAGTTACAGACTAAACCTTAACTGTCCTCAATCATTTGAAAAATTGATTGAAAACGCAATTACCATTGAAGGCGCATTGATCAAGCGTGGAGTTCTAAAAATCTATAAAGAGGGTTCCAATTCATACAACAACAACAACAACAACCATAATAATAACAATGACAAGTCATGATTTTGGACTCGAAATAAAAATGTTGTGAATGATGGGATTGTAGGTGCTAACAACGTGAATACAAAGCTTGTTGTCCTTAATGTGTTAGGTGTTCAATGTAACAATAATACTGGAAATTCTAGCACCCAAGGCAATGTTTCCAATCAAAGAAACACAACTAACAATCATGGAAATAATTTTGGCAATAATCAAAATTCAAATGTGCCCAGATCATTATATTTTTTGAATCAACGGAGTTTCACTCCTTTGGGCCAATCTTTGGAATCCATTCTCAAAGAATTATTGAATCAAAACGCTATTACATTGCCACCACAAAGAGACTATGAGCCTCGAGTTAAACCACCATCGTGGAATGACTCACACTTTTGTGATTATCATAGGTGCAAAGGTCATAAGACAAAAAATTGCCAAGGGATAAAGAATATTGTTCAAGATTTGATTGATAATCATACCATCACAGTTGAGGGACATAATGTCAATAATGACCATCAAGCATTTAAGAATCCGCTCCCTAATTATCACAAAGGGGAATCCTCGAGTGACAAGGGCAAGAATGTTAATAACATCCACGACATTATTATCAATTATCTATACTGATGATCCTCAAATCAACACTATCTGAATCAAAGGTAAGCCAGAATATCGAGAGGTCAATATTACAACAAGGGGACAAGCCAAGATCATTGTCAAAGGCACCTCATCTAAAGCAGCAATTCCCCCTCCAAGTCAATACAATTTGGTTGATCAAATGAGAAAAACATCAGCCCAAATTTCTATCTTGGAACTTTTAAAGTTATCACCTGCACATAAGGACATTCTGGAAAGGGCTCTTGTTGATACAACTGTATCTCCTGATCTAGATACCAATAAATTTTAAGCCATGGTGGGACACTTTTCCTCCTACACATGTTTATATTTATCTGAAAAAGATGATTCATCCATAACCCATCCACATAATTCATCGCTTTATTTAGAAGTCATGGTTCACAAAGCCCACATTAGACATGATCTTATAGATGGGGGAGTCAGATTAAACATTTGTACTTTAAAATTGGTCCTAGCTTTGGGATATTCAGAAGACTATAGATCCACAAAGGAAAATTACAATCAAGGCCTATGATGATGAAGAAAGGACTTCCAAAGGTCTCATCATGCTACCAATCAGAGTGGGACCTATTGTGAAGAATACCTTTTGTTAGGTTCTCAATTGGGATCTAACCTATAACATACTATTGGGTCGTCCATGGATCCATGACATGCAAGCTGTTCCATCTACTTATCATCAATGTTTGAAGTTTCCCTATGATGGACATGAAGTAACAATACCCACTGACCACATTAGTAGTCAAACTTGTTCTAACCTAAGAGCAACTTAGGATACATTTGTCCCACATAATAAAGAGGCTTTGGTCATCTCTACCTCCAAAAACAAAGAACAAGCGCAAGAAATGATAAGTAATTTTGGCACCAAGTTAAATTTGAAAGATAATGGGGTGGGAGAATATTCTTTATCTCTCTCTAATCTACCCCTATCCCCAAGATCCCATGGTCAACCCTCAACATCTACACAATAGGCTGTAGCAGTTTTAGCCTCAACTTCAACCCCCATCACTAAGTTTAATGGGATGTTTATCAAAGAAACTGAAGGAGAAGATAGAGCTATTCTTGATTGGCTCTATAAAGATGAAGAAGAATTCGTATAGCATATCAAGTTACCCACACAACAATATGGAAAGGGTTATGCTATCATGCAATAGATGGGTTATGAAGGAAATGGCCCTCTAGGTAAAAGGAAAGAAGGTATTGTGGAACCTGTCCAATTAAAAACAATGCACCCAAAAGATAAGACTGGGTTAGGATATGGTGAGGATACTAAAGAAAAAGTAGTGCAAATATCATCAAGTGAGGAGTTAGCTGAAGCTATTCTACGAATTCAAGAAAACAATTTTGACACTGATTCCAATGAATATGAATGGGACACCATCTTTGATGATCAATTCTGGAGGGATAAAAAGAAAGATGTCATACAAAAATTCTCACCTGCATTCTTACAAGGAGAAAGCTCAAGGTCCCCATTTGATGACATTTTGCAAAGCAACCATGACTCAAGTGAGACAAATTCGATTCAAAGTGAGATAGATCATTTTGAGGAGGATACCATCTTAGACTTCTCCCATAATAATGTTGACAATAACATCATGACCCTGACGACCAATGACCTTACTCATCCTAATGATCCATTACCTTTGGTACATCCTGAGCTCATTGATTGGGAACAAATAGCACCCATTGATGTTCCAACTTTTCCAAACGACGAAACCATAATAAACTTTCTTTGTTCATCCCATCCCAAAACAAGTTCCACTGAGAAATCACAAGATCAGAGTTTTTGACAGGAAAGTGCCGAGTTTCTCAGCTATGAAATAAATAATATGAAAGAAAGATCTAATGGTGAAAACCTAACAAAGGTAGTATTAGATCAAGAAAAAAGAAAAATGAAAGAAAGATCTAATGGTTGAAACCTAACAAAGGCAGTATTAGATCAAGAAAAGAGAAAAATAAAAAGCATATCCAATGGTGAAAACCTTTCAAAGGCGCCACAGGATGGGAAACTTGACACTCTTCTAGAGCATTATCAGGAAAGATCTTCCATTCTAATTGAACCAACATAGGCACTCAATATAGGTACTACAAAAAAGCCTAAAGTTTTGCAACTGGCTGCATCTTTGATAGATGAAGAAGTACCTAGATTCATAGAATTTATCAAAGATAATCAAATTAGTTTTGCATGGTCCTATGCAGATATGCCTGGATTGGATCCAGATCTCATCATGCATCATTTATCTATTACATCGGGGGCAAAACCTGTAAAACAAAAACTCAAAAAAATGCATCCACATGTTGCATTATTGGTTAAAGAGGAATTAAAGAAACTTTTAGATGTTGGATTCATCCGGTCCATAGATTATGCAGAATGGACCTCCAATATCATGCCTATTTCAAATCCATATGGAAGGATTAGAATTTGCATGGATTTCAGGGATTTGAACAAAGCATGTCCTAAAGATGATTTTCCCTTACCAAACATAGCTATGATTGTCGATTTAATCGCTGGACATGCGATGTACTCATTAATGGATGGATTTTTCAGGATACAACCAGATCAAGATTGCACCAAAAGATCAATATAAAACAACATTCACATGTCCTTGGGGTACCTATTGCTGGAATGTAATGCCTTTTGGATTGAAAAATGCAAGAGCTACATACCAATGAGAAATGAAAACAGTTTTTCATGATATGATGCATACATTCATGGAGGATTATGTTGATGATCTTCTCGCCAAATCTAATACCAGAGAAGGACACCTAGATATCTTATCAAAAATCTTCAAGAGAATGGAAAAATTCAAAGTAAGACTTAATCCTAAGAAATGCGTTTTTGGAGTAAAATCTGGAAAGCTATTAGGATACATTGTATCGAAAAAGGGAATTGAAGTGGATCCAGCTGAGGTACAAGAAATTCTTGATATGCCACCACCAAGGAACATTAGTCAAATACGCTCTTTATAGGGATGGTTACAATCTATTCGAAGATTCATTGCTCAACTGGTAGATAAAATTTTACCATTTACACATCTCTTACACAAGAATGTTCCATTTAAGTGGGAGTACAAATATGAAGCAACATTTGATCAGATAAAGTAGTATCTCATGAATCCACCAGTGTTGATTCCACCAGTACAAGGTGCACCTCTCATATTATATATTGCTGCCACAGAAGTATCTTTAGGAGCATTATTGGCACAAGAAGACAACTCAAAAAAAGAACGAGCTATTTATTACATCAGCTGAACCCTAAAAGTTCATGAGCTAAGTTATACCTTCATTGAAAAATCTTGTTTAGCAGTGGTGCTCACTTCTCAAAAGTTATGACACTACATGCTAACTCATACGATAAAGCTTGTGGCTAAGATTGACCCACTCAAATATCTTCTAAGTAAGGCAACCTTAACTGGCAGGTTGGCTAAATGGGTTATGATCCTAAGAGAATTTGATATTCATTATGTGGATCAAAAAGCTATAAAGGGACAAGTAATTGCGGATCAATTAGCAAAAGCACCAATGCCAGCGGAACACCCAATACAAGTTGATTTTCCTGATGTCGACGTGTTCACAGTAGATATACAACAATCCTGGTCACTCTACTTTGATGGTTCTTACACTCAACATGGTTCAGGAGCAGGAATTATTTTTATTACACCTCAAGGAAATACAATCCCAAAATCTTATTGGCTAATGTTTCCTTGCACAAACAACATAGCTGAGTATGAGGCATTGATAATCGACATAAGAATTGCAGTAGACTAGAAAATCATAGAACTTTAAGTTTTTGGTGATTCACAACTTGTTATAAACCAAATCAATGACGAATATCACATAAAGATGACAAGTTAATACCTTACAAAAGAATGGTGGAAGATCTCAAGAAATAATTTGTTAATATCAAGTTCATACAAATTCTGCACATTGATAATAAAGCAACAGACGCTATGGCTACAATCGCCTCTCTACTCCAGTTGACAGAGAATAAAAATTGGTACGATTTCCTGGTGGAACAATTGTTTTCTCCCACCCATGACAATCCTAAAACTCAAATCATTTACCATCTGACAAGCTTTGGTTCTTCCTTATATGGCCAAATTTACACTTACCTAAAAAATACTACTTTACCCTTAGGTTTGTCTAGGAATCAAAAATGAAATTTCATTCATCAATCATCCCATTACACCTTAATTGTTGATGTCTTATATCAGTGTGGTTTGGATGATACCCTCCTTAGATGTCTTAAACGCGATGAATCAGAAAAGGCCTTACAAGAGGTCCATGGTGGAATTTGTGAGACACATTCGAGTGGACTAACCTTGGCAAAAAAACTTGTAAGATTAGGGTACTACTGGCCAACCATGGAGAAAGAATCATTCGCCTTTGTGAAGAAATGTGCAAAATGTCAGATTCATGGGAATCTCATTCACACTCCTGCTTAGGAATTACAACCCTCCACTACAACATGGCCTTTCGCTTAGTGGGGATTGGACTTGGTTGGCAAGATACATCCATCATCTTCAAATGGATTTAAATTTATCATTACAACCACTGAATATTTCACTAAGTGGATTGAAGCAGTTCCTCTAACAACAGTTACAGGCAAACAAATCTCTTCGTTCATCTTGAATTACATCATTTGTAGATATGGCATCCCCAACTTCATTATCATAGATAATGGTAGACCCTTTAAAAATTAGGATGTTGATGAACTATGTGAAAAATTTCGCATCCAACACAGGTTCTCTACACCTTATTATCCACAAGCGAATGGTCAAGCCGAAGCTTCAAACAAAATAATTCTAAAGATTTTGAAGAAAACAGTGAATGAAGTAGGCCATGATTGGCATGTCCAATTGAATCCAACATTATGGGCCTACAGAACAAGCATTCACACACCAACAGGAGCTACTCCTTATGTGCTGGTTTATGGAGCAGAGACTATTCTACCACTAGAAGTTGAGATTCCTTCACTTCGAGTATCACTCAAAGGGATAATCAATGACGACGACTACAGAGTATCAAGATTGCAAGAGCTAGAACTGCTTGATGAACGATGTCAAACTGTGGTTAATCATTTGAAGGGATATCAACAAATTATGTCCCGTAGCTACAATCACAGAGTCAAACCACAAAATTTTCAAGTGGATGATTTGGTTCTCAGAGAAAACCCTCGAAATCAATATGATCGGGAAAAGAAAGGCAAGTTTGAACCAAATTGGTTGGGCCTGTTCGTTATCATTGCAGCGTATGGATCAGGGGCATATCAGTTGTCAACAGCAGAAGGGGGCCTGTTCGAATATCCAACCAACAACATTCACTTGAAAAAGTTCTATGCCTGGGAAAAAAATAAAAAAAATACAAAGAGTCCTAAAAAAAAAAAAAAAAACCATTGCCTTGATGAAAACCTGGCAAACAGGAGTCTTGGTAATAGTAAAAAAATCATAAAAACAAGAAAAGTGCAAAAAAAACAAACGGTGAAAACTTGGCAAACAGGCATTGTTTGTGATTTTGTTTGGCTCTCTCATCTATTAGGATTCATCTTGCATATCCATCTTTTCATTAGCATCATCATTACATTTCACATCGCATCATTTTACTTCGGGTGGCAAGGATCTCGTCATGACTTGATGATTTGGGGGTTATCCTTAGCAGTAGTTGTGTCTAGCAAGAGTCGGAGTACAAGGTCACGAGGGGGCAGTTCGCTTCTTGAGGCTTTTCTAGCAGGTAGTTGGTAGCATGTGTCTAAAATCAGAGTATCGAAAGCAACAGTCTTGTTCAATTAAAATGAGCTTACATGACTATTTTGACAAATGATTTAAAAAAAATTGGATGATCTTAATCTGAATAAGATGAATGAAAAATTTAAAAGCATCAGTTGCAATTATTGTTTTGATATTTGATGACATCATATCTTTGGAGTGGTTCAATGATGTATTGAACTAGAATCACAAGGAAGAAGTATGATTTTTTCTTTGCTTGCTGTCTGTAAGTTAATCATTAGTATGATGCAAATTGGTCATGAGACATGCTCTACAACGTATCATTGATGACATTTCAGAATTTGCATAGGAAAATGGTTAACTTTTGTCTGTTTATGTAAGCAATACTCAGGTCATCTTGGTTCAATTATACCTCGATGCTTGTATTAAATTGCTACATCAAACATTATGGAAGCAGTACTCAGGTCATCATTGGTGCTAACATACCCTTTGATGCTTGTACTAACTTTCAACATATCAAAAGGCTCAATGATGACAACTAAACATAGCAGGAAATGGCAAGAAGGAGAATGGTTCATTATTTCATTATTTCATTATTAGGATTGCATAATTCATTGTTAGGACTGCATAATTCATTTGTATTTCGAGGACCTTTTTTAGATTTTTGAGGGTTGATCACATTCTTGAATATCTTTTTTAGACAATGGTGGAGTATAACTAGACATTTGTTACATCTCATTTTTATCATCATGCATTCCACATCATTTTCCATTATCATTATTATCATGCATACTTACATTATCATATTCATTATCATCTCATTTTTCATCATAATCATTATCCATCATTGCAAATCATGTGCATGGTCGTTATTTTAATCATTCATTAACATATACATTTGCATATTTCATATACATTCGCAAATAAAATTGCATTCATTTCATTCTTTTTACATCATCACTTAGGTTATCACTGCATCATATATCATAAGTTCATTACATAAGTGCATTTCCACATCATCATTATCATCATAAATCATGTTACATTCATATCATTCATTGCATATTACATCATCATAAATCATATCTTCTCATTTCATCTAAAGCATTTACATCCTGCATCATCTGTTCATTACATATATCATAACAAAAAGAAAAATTCATTTAGATTATATCATATCATTATTGCATCATCATACATGACATAGCATATAAAAGTAAAAACTCGCATCCATAACATGTGCATAAATCATCCATAACATGTGCATAATCGAATCAACACTGCATATCATAGATCTCATCAAAACAAATGTCCAGGAATACAAATGATATCAAATGTTTCAAAAAGATATATCACATACAATGGAATAAATGTGTACAACAAAATGCTCATCACTGAGGGGCATTTGGCCATGGGATATGACTGTTGCTACCTCCAGAGGTAGTAGGTTTCGACGGATCTCTGCTCCCAGAAGCTTTGATCTCTCGTCTGACTGACTGACCCACACTCCTGGTTGCATTCCTAGAATGACTGTGTGAGTGATTCTGAGTCCGAGTACCTGACTGAGTGAATGCTATCCATCGCTCAGGGGGCATTGCCTCAAAATACCACATCCTATAATACTCGGCCTCCCGATCAGTCTCTAGCCCCTCTGCTACAACCTCTCCAATAGAGGTGCTCTCAACTGATCTTAGCAGTCTCTCGGCTACCCCCTCAGCCTGTATGCATAGCTCCTTGAAGCTGTCTCTCTCGGCTGTGAGCTGAGCTATCTGTGGTTTTGGAGGTGGTGGCTGTCTTATCTATCCCTGCAGCTGACTGATGGTCACCTGTGCCTGTGCTAGTTGACTCTGAAGAGTCTGAATCTCAACCTGTAAAACATCCACCTGTCCCTATGATGAAGCCCTAATGGTAATCTATGGCGTTGAAGTGCTGGCCTGACCCACCACTCTAGATGTCCGTGGCCTCGTGCTGAAGGGAATATCAAAGAATAATTTTTGCCTCCCACCACCCCTATCATCCCCATCATCCCCACTATCTGAGTCATTTGACTCCTCATCCATCTCCTCATCCTCAGAGCTCTCATCATCCATGTCCATGGCTACTCCACCGATATCCTTGGCCTGATCTGCCTGTACCTCTTCCTGTGCTGGTACCTGTGCCTGACCCTGTGGCTACCCTACTGTTGGAGGTCCCTGAGGCTACTATCATCCCATCTGTATAACTAGTCCTCCCATCAATGGGGCAGGCTCATCTGGATTGGTGAATCTAGGAAAGGGATGTGTGTAAAAATATGTTGCATAGTCATCCGTCATCCCTACATCGGTAACCTTTGGATGCATGGCCCACTGAGCTGGTTGCAACTCAAAATACTTTGCCTTAGCTGCCTCGATGGTCACAAAGGGACCCCACTCTGATACATCCTCTCAACGTTTGGCGTAATGTGCCACACCCTGTGGCATCATCTAAACCAATCCAAGCACTCTCATCACCAAAAATCGTTCGATGATGAAAGGGGTCCTCCCAAGCAAGTATTTGGATCTGGTCATGTAAGGAAGTTCTATATCATCGACCTCCTAGGGGTCATAGTCTACATATGGTCACCAGATGATGGTGTCCAAATCATCAAGTACCCGCCGCCAGTACTCCATTTTTCCCAGCCTCGGCTGGACAAGGGGCCATGTATATGCATAAACATATGGAAATCCAATGGGGTGATCTCTCCGGACAATGGGGCGTGTAATCACAAAGTTCTCCCATGTGAATATATTTAAAAGAGTCACCCCACAAGAGAGACTCTTCCCATCTATGTACACAACTTGATGAAGGTCATGGTATAGATGGGAAAGCATGCATGACCCCCATGCATATTTGGTGCAGTGGAGAAGCAAGTCCTCTAGGATCCTACAACACCCAATTGATAGTCCCTTTGACCTATGATCAGGACAAAGGAAACCACCAATCATGCCTACTAAAACCAAAGGCAGTGGGGCATATCTCTCTGTCATCTCCTTCCAGGGAAGCTCATATCCACAGACTTGAAGATCCTGGAAAACTCATCTCAAAGCATCTATCCCCCCAATCTCCTTGTGATCATAAATCAAAAGCTCTCCAACTACAGGAATACCCAGAATCCTGTAAACATCCTCCGGGGTCACCGTGATCTTTCCTATCGGCAAGTGGAAGGTGTTATGCTCGTTGTGCCACTACTCTGCTAAGGTAGTCAATAGTGCCCTATTGATCCGATACTACGGGATACTCAACAGAGCTCTCAATCCACACTAGTCTATCACTCCTAGATCCTCATGGGATAGTCGAGGAATCATCTCCCATGTCTACAGAAATCTCTCTCTGATCTGGAGGAGGATAAATTCCTCCTTTACAATATCATCAAGCAAGCATGCAAATCAATCAACAATGAGTATCATCAATCAATCAGTACATCAAACAATTTCAAATCAATTTCTATTTGTTTTTCATATTGCATGGAAATAAATTTAACAGTCATCATGACTTAATTTGACTTTCAATCAGGGAAGCAAATTTATCAATTTCTACTATTTGTTTTTCATATCGCATGGAAACAAATTTAACAGTCATCATGACTCAATATCTATCTATTTGAATTTCAATCAAAAAAGCAAATCCGTCATTTTTATTTGTTTTCATATCGGATGAAAGCAAATTTATCATACCTATTTGTTCTTCAAGCACGAAGACAAATTTATCAAATCTAATCATTGATGATATTCAAAAGCATAAAATTTGTTGTCTAATCTAGCAACAATCATCAAGCATGCATCAATTTTTTCTTCAAAAATTGAAATTCGGCAAAAATACATGGATGTGCCAAAACAGTCAATCAATGCGCTAAAACCATGGATGCACAACTTTACTCCATGGATGCACTAAAATAGACTATGGATGCACAATTTCATGAATGTGCTATTTTATCAAGCAAATGCACTAAAACAGTTAATCTATGCGCTAATCTGGCCTATGCGCTAATCTATCATCCTCCGCGGAAAAATGTCATGGATGCGCAATTTGATCTATCCTATGCGCTAAATCACCTATGCGCGACTATTGTGCATCTATGCGCGACTATTTGGCACCTATGCACAACTTTGGATGCGCTAAACTACGGCTCGTATGTGCTAAAAAAAATTTTAAAAATCCAAAAAAATCGAAAAAGCATCCAAAAATCATTAAATTTTTCACGGAGAGGTTTGGATCGACTTACCGAAGGTCCGTACGCAGGTGGTCTCTGATGACGGCGACCTCGCTCAAATCTATGGTGCTCATAAGGGATCGGCATCGCTAATATCTCTCTTAGAGCTCCAAAATTCTCAAAGGTTACTATTCAAATGAAAGTGACTTCTCACCTTTTTCATCTTTTAAAGGGGTAAAAATGATATTTTTACTATGCAAAGTGCTATTTCGAGAGTTAAATCGCCGAAGTTTCTCTGAAATCATCTTAAAATCTTCCAAATCAATCTCATAGTCATTCTCATCATGTGATTTATCTCTCGAGGGGGCATATAGCATCATCAGTAAAATTTTCAAAGTCAGGGGCAAATTATTTGAAGCAATGCATAAAACACATCACTTCAAAGAGGGGAAAAATGTACACATCTAAAAATGGTCACGGTTAATCGAACCTGTTAATTAATTAAATATGAATTATTTAATTAATATTCTTAAGTCATCTACATATAAATAAATTTAATTATTTATTTATATTGTTCATTTTCCAATTCTTCTAATTTAATTAAATAAATAAAGTTTATTTAATTAATGCTACATTCCTCTTAATTAATTAAATAGATTTCACAATTTATTTACATTAATTATCACAAGTTTAAATTCTAAATTTAAATGTTATTCTTCATTCCACATTTAATTAAATATTTTCAATAATTAATTAAAGCATTTTCTAAATTTCCCACTCTTCTCACATAATTAAATATTTTCAATATTTAATTAAAAAGCTTTTTCCTCTTCTCACATAATTAAATATTTTTAATATTTAATTAAAGTCTTTTCATTTCTCACACATAATTGAATATTTATTTATTTAATTATGAGAGACACCTTTCAATTGTCTCTTCATTCTCCATCCGTCTCTTAAAATTCCATCTTCTTTTTGAATCATTGATCTCTCACCGTTCATTTTAACAGGTTTGAACTCGACCGTCGATCTTGGCCAATCGAATTCCTACCTTCAAAAATCTATAAATACAACCCTCTTATGAGTTGAAAAGGACCTCGAATTTTAGATTTTCACACGTAGTTATTATAGTCGCATTTTTATCAAGCATTTCTATAATTTAATTAGCATTTCAATTTCATAGTTTAAAACATATTAGCAATGCACATGCATTTTTATTAATCTCATTCTCTCAAGCTGCCATTCTACAAGCTGCTGTTTAAAACAACTGAGAGCAAGCATCTTGAAACGAATCCTTGGAGATAGAGGACAATGGGACAAATTTGAAGGAGCTGCTTGTGTTTTAGAGTTTGCATTTTTATTTCTAATTTAGTTTCTTTAATCTAATGTTTCATTGGTGTATTAGTTTAGATTCAGTTTGATTAACACATTCTAACGTACATAGTACCCATTTAAGTCATCTTTCTTTGGAAAAATCCATGTACCTATGTGTTCTCTCAATCATGGCTATGAAATTATAAACAAAGTGGGGCTCCTTTCTTTGCATTTTAGGGGTTAAATTATCCCATATTTCTTGCACAAATGGTAACAATGATGTATGAGTCCTACAGTTAGTATCCACATTCTATCATAGTCCTTGATCCTCAAATTCATGATTTTTTTGCCTACACCTTTGTAATGAAAAATTCTATCCACTCCTCTATTATTACATGAGGGTTTTTGGATTTTTTTCTAATTAGGAGAGAAATTGATTTCTCTCTTTCATCATATTCTTGCATAATCTCACTCCTCTACTTTTCATTCTCGAAGTATGATGCTAGTGCCCTAATTTATAAATCACCCACAAACATTAATGGGTTCCACTCTGTATCATCTAGCACAACATAATTATGTAAATAGAATTCATATAATTGGTCTTGTTCATTAGGTGCGACATTAGAAAAAAAATTTAGAAAATCAAACTTCCTACTCATTACAGCTGGCAGATTATTAACCAATGTATTGAACTGATAACTCAATATTTTTTCCTATAAGAATAAAGCATATGTCTTAGTAGGAGGTCCGCATCTAGCAATCTAAAGCCTTATCTGCTACTTCCTCAATATTAACTGTTAATTTTTTCAACTCAACACCTTTACTCTCCAGTACTCTGGTATGCTCTAAAATCATTGTTTCTTTTTTCTTCTTCCATTTTTCTTTCTGTTGGGAGAATTCTTGAGTGACTTTCCATAGCTAGTAACCTAGAGACATGGTTGTATGATAGGTTGGAATTTTTATAGTAGGGGGTCTTTTGCTATCAACTATGAGCTATGTATTTCCTACCTTTACCATTGAAAATTGTGCAAGAAAGCCCAATTTAGACCCATGCCCATAAGTATGCAATTTCTCCTCCAACTCTTGAATCTTCAAATCTCTTTCATTGTCCCTTTGTTCATAAGTATTCAATATTTCTAATTGTTTAATCCTTTCTAGTGCTTCCTATAATTACTTCTTTACATTTCTTTCATCTATAAAAAACTTCTCATATTCCTCCAAAAATTATTCATCACTACCCCTAGTGTACTGACAACCCTCATTATCAAGGCTTTGTGGGGTTCTTTTCCTAGTTTTCTTTGCAACAAAAATATCCTCTAAATCTGATTCAAAGGTGGTTGATAAATACCATTTTCTTTTCATGGGGAAATGCACATTTTCAGAAACATTATCTTTTAGTTTCAAATCAGTCCTTACTGTCATAATGCCATCTTCTTCTTGTTTCTTAACACTATCCCCAATGACACCTTTCCTTTTTAGGAAGTGTGAACACCTTGGTAGGGTGGGCTTCTTTTTCTGCACCTTTGAAGGTGTAGAGGAAGAATCATCTTTTTCTTTCTAGTTTTTGTAATTTTAGAAGAAGTTGGGGTTTCTTGGACATCTTCTACTGCAGGATACTCAAAGGCTGCAGGTGGTGACCTTCACAGAATCTACTCCATTGGTTCTCCCTTGCTATGGGTAGGTGAAGTAGCAGGTGAATGAGGGGCATTTCCCTTAATGATGAAACATGTGACTCAAGTTCTCTAGGATAGTTGGCTCCTCAAGAATGTTGCTAACATGTTCACAAATCAAAAAAAATTCCCAAGAAACATGTGGGTACTGTACCCTAAGACTTATTTTCACTAATAGGGTAACCAAAAAATAGTATGACAATGCTAAAACATTTTCTTTTCTTTGATACTCAGACCCCATTCTCTTTAATAGGTTATAGAGGAAATTAGGTACATTAACCCTTCTCTTATGACGAAGCTAACTTAAAAAATTGAAATGTACTGTATATAGAAGATATTTGATAATGTAAAAGGCAACAAAAGCCCATTCCCATGGAAGTGATACAATTTTGATGCCTTGGGATGTCGATTCAAGGTTTTCTCTAGGCTCCCTGAATTCATCCATGGTAGCTATTGTATTTTACTTGATAGGGAATTTAACTCCATTTCTTGTCAGATCAGATACCTCTATAATTGTAGCCTTCAAAGCATCTACCCTTAATCCTCGAATAGTAGCTTCATCATGTTGGAGTGTTTCTATAAATTTCCTTGTCATATCTTCATTGTAATATGTTAACTTAAGGAAGTAATCTAACCACCTTTCTTGTGTGAAAATAGGCAAGACTAATCTATCTTCCAATATTTGTTAGTGTACAGGTGCTTCCCTCTGAATGATGTCTCCTCCCATGATGGTAAACTTACTTTATTCTACTCAAACTTTGTAAATTTCAGCTCACAATTTCAATTTCGCCAATCGTCTTTGTCTGCTATACTTACACTCTTCAACTGCAATCTCGATTGATACATCTTCTTCCTTTGTTTTAGCTTGAATTGGATTGGAATTAGTGAACATACAACAAGAAGGTTGTAGAAAGGAAAAAAGGGATTGTGTGTTTTTTTTCTATTTTTTGGTGGTGAAATTTTTGAAAACCTTGGTTGATATACTATCTCCCTTCAACTAAAACCTTGAAGTGACCTCACTTCAATGTACTTCACTAGGTTAAGGGATTGATTATCAATTATGGAAATAATATTAATAAATGTAAATCATGTAGAATTATATGCAAGGACATCGAAAGAAATTTCAATATATGTTAATGAAGGAAAATTAGTATGCATACCTGTCACTTGAGGTGAACTTAAATTTTCACGTGTGAAGCTATTTAAGAGTGTATGCTGTTTGATTTTGATTTGACATTGGTTAACTACAATAGGTGATGGAGGAAATGATAGGTTGGTTTGTGGAAATTAAGGGTTGCGGAATGTACATTTCATGGGATATGAAGTAATGTTTCAAATGCATGAAAATCGAGATAGGCAATGTGGAATGTAGTAGTTAAGATGCATGTAGTGACATGATAGACTTGTGGTTGCATGGGAAAAAAAGTGGATTGAATGTGGATGATATGTAATTAATTTGGTGCAAATTTTGAATTTTCTGACAAGCGAGTGCTACGAGTACCTTCAACAGTAGGTCCCTATTTGAACTATTGTGCCACAAATTATACTCATGAAGCTATAGGTCCCTATTGCATCATGAAGCGTACTTGAAAATATTGTTGATTGTGTCACATATGTAGTGTTTTCATGTGAAGTTGGATAAGGAATTATACCTAAGTGACCTCAAGAGGCAAGCTGTGTAGCTCATCTATTGAGTCACTTTGAGAACTTGTATTATTGCTACCCAATTTTCAAAATTTGGTAGCATGTTTGTATCAAAATCACTACTTGGGCCATATTGATGCATTAGAGAAGGAATTCATCTTTCTTTGTTGGATTCTTATAATTTTTCAGTCTGTGGCCATTGACCAATAGTGAAAAGCTAGCCGCATCTATGGTTTGCAATTTGACTACTCCATTTAGAAAAAAATGTATTTCATATGGTCTCAACCATCTGTATTATAGCTTCTATGATCTTTATACTTGGAATTATATAATAACGCCCAATCACCCACACTCAATTCTTTAGCCTTTATAAACTAATCATGCCATTTACATCTCTATTTTTGAATTATTTCTATGTGATGCATGGATTCCATTCTAATTTGATCTAGCCCATTCAAATTGTGTAACCTCTCCTTTTGTGTTGCTATCAAGTCCATATCTAGTTCAACCACTATTCTAAGTGTCTTGTATTCAAATTCAATGGGAAAGTTATCCTGTAGGCCCATACTACCTTAGGTAACCTAGCTGCCTAATATTTTATGTGAATTTACACTGTTTTCATCAGGATATTTTCAATCTCTTTATTTGTGACCTCCACCTATCGAATGGCTTGGGTGTGATAAGGTGTTGATTTTCTATGCTTTATTTCATATTCTTGAACCAATTTAGTAATGATTTTTGAAGTGAATTGGGGACCTTGATCAGTCACAATTTCTCTAGGTACTCTATACCTTGTAAACATGTCTTCATATAGGAATTTAGCTACATTCCCATCTCTAGAAAATTGTAATACATTTAATTCAACCCACTTTTTCTGATAATTTGTACAAACTAAATTATACTCCTTGTTATTGGATGTTAATGAAATTGGGCCAATGAAGTCTAGCCCCCATTGATCAAATGGTGCTAGTGCCAACTATGGCTGCAAAGGAATCTCATATGTCCTTTTTGGCTTGCCCATCCTCTGACATCTATCACAACTCCTTGTATACTTTACTGAATTCTTATGAATATTTGGCCAATAGTAGCCAATTGTTAGGATCTTGAGTGTAGTCCTTTTAGCTACAAAGTGACCCCCACAAGGTTCATCATGGAAAAATTTAGGATGTCAAAGAAATCATCCTCTCTTATGTATCTCCTCATTATATTATCTAGACCTGTATAGAATAGATAACCAACTACCCAAGAATATGGAAATATTTGTGTACCTGTTGTCTCTTTTCTCTAGGAGAGAAATGTGGTGGTATTTATCATGCCACTAAGTAACTAGAAATATTAGCAAACTAAGGTGTGTGTACAAGGTGATCCCACAATACTGGTTTACAATTTTTGGCCAAACTCGCCACTAAACTGATGTTTTCTAACTAAATCTTCACTTTTAGACACCTATAGTGGCTAAACCGTGAGGAATTTGAAGATGATGCAAACTAGTGATTTGTAATATTTTTTCTGTAGATTCTAAATATATTTTTTTCAAAACTTTTGGGATCAGATTGCACTTCTTTTTCCATCTCCTTCAAAAATTAGTTTTATTCAGTAAACACCATTTTTAAGGAGTGAATCTCATTGTCTAACACATAACATTTTTTCCATGAAGGATAAAATTCTATTTTTTTTCAAATTTAGATTGGTTACTACAATATCTAGTGTTTCCAATTGGTTTAATATTGTTTTATTAAATATTTTTTCCTTAATCAAGTTTCAAAGTCAAGCCAATTACAATTTAGACATAGGTGGACCATATAACACAACTTTTTTTGTATGTATCAAAATTCAATTTTTTTTTGTTGGATCAAGGATTTCAATATCTAGTGCAATAATATTTTTCAATTTTTTTTTGATAATCTGCTATCTTTCTACATGTGTAGAATAGAGAGCTTGTTTTTCGATGAAAAACCTACATTCACAAGAAATAAAAAATAAATATAATAATAAAATTAAATTTATTTAAAATTACAATTTTTGGGCAGCTTATAATAATGAATACATACTTACAAAAAATAAATTTTAAATTAATTCATTTGATCCCCTAAAAGGTAAATCAAAAGTGGGTTTTTATTAGCATTTTGATAGGTGTAAATGAGACTCCATTATAGGTATGGTTTAATACTAGCGAGGTTATATCCAAGGGGGTTTGATCTAAGGTGGTTTTATCAAACCCTATTCAATTGGAATCCTTAAAATGGAACTTTTTAAGGCTTAAATCATTATTTTTTCTAAAAATATGTGATTTCAGCAAAAATCAGAATCTCCCAGAAATTGTAAACCAACATTGTGGGACACCCTACATTGAGATAAAAAAATTATCATCTAGAAAAGAGTCATCCACAATACCTTCTACTAGCTATGTTGGTAGTCTCAACAAAAAATCTACCACCACATTATCCTTCCCAGGCTTATCCACTATGGTTATATCAAATTCCTATAGTAAGAGCAACCATATAACCAGTCTACCTCCAACCATAGGTTTATTCATTAAATACCTTATTTTAGTGTAATCAACGTGGATAAAGATTGGATACCCTATGATATATTGCTTAAACTTGTTAATTGCACAAACAAATTCCAACATCTCTTTTTCTATGAATGTGTAGTTGAGTTCTACTCCTTGTAAGTTCTTGCTGATATAGTAAATGACATACTCCTTATTACCTTTCTTTTGTCCCAATATTGCTCCTATGACAAAATTAGAACCATTAGTGTGTACATGGAAATACAATATCTAGTTTGGATCTCTCAAGATAGGCACTTTTGTTAGGGCTGTCTTAAGTGCTTCAAAAGAGTGCTGACATTTTGTGGTCTATTCAAATTATATATACTTTGTGAGTAGAACAAAGAATGGTGCTACAATTTTGTTGAAGTCTTGAATGAATCTTCTATAGTAGCCTACATGCCCTAGAAAAATCCTTACATCTCTTTTTTTATGTGGCACAGGGATAGTGGAGATTATCTTAATCTTATTTGGATTCACTTGAATCCCTTCACTTGATATAAATATCCTAGAACAATCCCTTGGGTCATCATCACGAAATGTTTTTCATGACTTAGGGATAGATTGTGTTCTTGACACCTTTTCAAAACCTTCTCTAGATTGTTGAGTGCTTATTCATATTTTTCTCCATATGTTGTGAAGTCATCCATGTATATTTCCATAAAGTCATGAGCATAATCTAAGAAAATACTTAGCACAACTTGTTGGAAAGTGGATGGAGCATTACATAGTACAAAGGGGAGAAAATAATAGGCACATATTCCCCAAGGGCATGTAAAGGTGGTTTTTCCCGATCCTCTAGAGCTATTCTAATCTAGTTAGAGCCACTGAATATATTTAGAAAGGAGAATTATTTTTTCCTATTAGGGAGTTGAGAACTTGGTCAATAAAAGGTAGTGAAAAGTGATCCTTTCTAGTGGTTGTGTTTAGCTCTCTATAGACCACACATACTCTCTATTTTAATCCTTTCTTGGGGACAATAACTAGAGGTGATACCAAATGACTCAAAATTAAGGTAAATGAAACCTGCATCAAGTAATTTTTTTAGCTCAATTTTAACTATTTATCTTAAGGAATGATTCATCCTTCTATGCAGTTGTCTAATTGGTTTGAAACCATAATTTATGTAGATCCTATGTATGTATAGGTTTGGATCAATCCCTTTTTGGTAGTTCCATGCAAAGCCTACTACGTGTTCCTGCAGCTAAATGTTTAGAGAATTATGTTGTTCTACAGTTAATCCGTTGTTGATATTTAATATTCTAGCTAGTATGATTTTGAATGTCTTGGATGTTGATTGTATAGATGAAAGATCAAGTCCAATAATATTTGGGACACATTTTTGTGACAATAAAGAATGGAAAAGATGGGATACTTCTTTTGATGAATTTATAGGTATAATATTTTGTAGTGGATCTTACAAACATGAAAGGAAATCCTATTGTTGTGGGTTCCTACGACAATTATTTTGTATTATGTGGGAAATTAAATCATCATCATCTTGATTAATCAATAAGGGGTTGCATTCAATAGTCATGAGAGTCTACAAGGAATAGTGGTCTTCTTCATCTAGGGTAGGCCAAATAGTCTACTCTAGAACTGCATGAGGTTGGGTTGGTGGATAGAGGACCAACTTCTTAGTAAAAGTTCCATTTGAGATAATCATGTTCCTAGACCTACAACCTATAAATACATCAAATGTTGCTAACCATGGTCTTCCTTAAATAAGTGAATATCTTGCAAGGTTGACCTTTAGCTACAAGAATATGAAATCTGCAAGATACTCACATGAATCTAATGCTATGACCAAGTCGTCAATGATGCCCTCACGTTTCATTGTTGACCTATATGGAAAATGTAAAACAATGGGTGTAAGTCTAAGGTTTACTAGTTGTAGTAGCTGCATTGTATCCTTATTCATGACATTAATGGATGCCCCTAAATCAATCAAGGTGTTTTTGATAAGGGTCCCATTTATCTTAACGTCCACTATTGGACTTCCAGGATCTATATATTTAGGGATAGTTATATTCACTAGCATAATGTTGTTGCAAATATGGTTGTCGTTGCACCAAAAGATTGACCTTGTTAATGCTCGATACAATTGCAAAAGTTAATGAATCCATCGGAGGTGATTAAGCCATGTCTTGAACCCAAGAGTAGCACTCCACAACACAAGGAGACCAAGGGAACACACCTTGCAACAATCCCTCCCCATTGCAAGTGAGGGGTTCGAACCCATGACCCAAGCTCTGATACCAATTGTTGCAAAGATAGTTGCCATTGTACCAAAAGATCAAACCTATTAATGCTTAATACAACTGCTAGAGTTAATGAATCCATGAGAGGTGGTTAAGCCATTTCATGAACCTGAGTACTACACTGCACAACACAAGGAGACCAAGGGTGCACACCTTGCAATGAATCTAAGAAAATTTCCCTTGGACATGAAATTTTTGAGGGTCCTTCCTCTTTCTCCCTAGCTTTTTAAGGTAACAACTTATTATTGTCTTGTTGTAAATTGGATATCCTTCATGGCTTGAATGAGGGGAATTTTGATACACACATCCTTAAACTGACCTAATAAGTTTGTCTCATCTTGGTTCTGATGTCTTGGAATAGCTAAATGCTTAGGGAATGGAGGCTTCGGACTTGAAATAGTCTAGTTTACTTGATTTGACTTAGGCTCTAGAGGTGAATTGTCCAAGGTTTCTACCGTGGGTTCCTCATCCACCATATCATATTTTTGAGGGGATAAAGGACCAACTAGTGTTAGCCTTGACCTAAGGTGGACATCACTCACCTCTACCCCATAAGTAGGGTATTGAATAAAATCATTAGTGTAGGCCTATTGAACGAGCTTGTTATTTAGGTTAGGTGCAGGTTGGGAAAGTATTTTAGTTTCTCTTGGTGGCTAAGATGTTTGGTTTGATGGATTGGGCATGATGGCTTTTTATTACAACCATGAAGGTAGAAAAGGATGTTGGTAATTCATATTTTGGTTCCACCATTGTCGGCCCTTCTTCCATTGTGGGTGCCATTGATTTTGTTGTACTGACCATTGGGGGTTGTAATTAGATCCTTAAATTTTTTGTTGTGGCCATACATTTGGTCATTGCTAGTTCTAATTTTGTTGAGGGTTTTGTCATTAGTTTTGGGTGTTTGCCCAAGGTTGGGGGTTCCAGCTAAGGAATTTTGATTACCAATTGGAAATGGTGTATTTAAATTTAAAGGGTCTTATGGCATACCTTATCTTGGTTTCCATGGTCTTTCTTTGTGAAATGTAGAACAGTTGTCCATATTCACCCTCCAATGGTTGAAAATCTGGTTTCCTTGGTTTATCTTCTATAATAATTACCACCCTTTTACACTTGCAGTTGACTTTTCTTTGTCTATAATTGGGGCAATATTCAAGAAGTATTAGCTCAGCCTCTTCTTTCTTTTTCTTTACATGTAGAGTGTCCAGTTGAGTAGCCAAATGACATAATATCTTCTTTCATGTTGGATAGTAGGTTACTCAATTCTACTCTAGTAACTCCATTGAATGTCTTGCCAATGGAAGATCTTCTTTCCCCCATTGACCTCTTGGTAAAGGTCCTTGAATAGTTTCTACAAACCTTGCATATTTATTTAAAGGGTAATTGAGACACATCCCCTGATCCAATAAGGTTAAGGGCATCCATGCAATCATCATTGACTCCTCTTAAAAACACTAACTTCAAGAATTTTTCTGAGATTCTATTCTATGGGTTCTTCTTTAAGCAGAAGTGGAACCTTTCTACATGATCCTCCAATGGTTCATCCTCTTTTTGAAACATTATGAAAATGTCATCCCTTCTTCCATCAACTCCTCTACAAGAGTCCTAGAATTTTTCAAAGAACTTTTTTTCATAATGTTCCAATCTGAAACATCTCTACCTAGTCCCATAAACCATCTCATGGAAACATCCTTCAAAGTTGTAGGAAATGGTTTTAGCCTATGGGCATCAGCTGTGTAGTCCTAGCTCCTACATAAGAAATACCAAACTTAAAAAATAATGTGTCTGGATCCTCAATTACCAAGCCATAGAAGACATCGAATGTTGAAGGAGGTATATTCTTTAGGAAAGTGGCCCTCTCTTGGTTGGCAATGGGAAATTCCAAACTCACATGTTCTAGTGGATCATTCACCATTGCATCAACCATGGTTTAGAAGGTCTCCTCTATGTTTGCAATGGATGTTGGTGAAAGAGAAAGTTCTTCATTAGGAACACCTCGCTCTGTTCACTATGATCACCAATATCTTCTCTAGCTTGTTGGTTTGAGGGGATAAATCTTCCCACAACATCTCTTTGCATCCACATATAATAGGTGTGACTTTGTATAGAAACGAATCCTACACAATGTTAGTGAAATATTCTAGTATTTGAAGGAATAAAATCTAATTGTCCTAATATTGAAACAAAAAAATTTAACTATAAAATCTTGAAATAACAAAAATGAATCTTTGAAAGTAGCACCATCCCCAAAAATTGTGCCAAAAATGTAGCATCCCTACTAATGTGCAATAGAATTGGTATCGGGCACACAATTTAGAGGGAAACCTAACTAAGCAATCCACTAAACCCTTGGAGAGACCTTCATTAAATTATCAACCAAGGCTAATGTAAGTTTGTGATGATGTTGGGACTATATGTGCTTCCAAAGACTCAAGACTACCTATATCATCCTAGCATATGTGTTTACACATGCTGAAAAATCATAAACTACATAATAGTAAAATAAGTAATGATGACAAGATTGCTACAAGTACCTACAATGAAATATTATGACTATTTTACTGTCAAGAAATGAATCCTAGAATTAGATAATACTGTTAATTAAACCTACACTCTGGATTACAATAAATTGAAGAAAATTAAATCTTGAATGTAAGACAAGATTTGTTCATGAGTTCATTCATAATTTTAACACAAGGAATATAATTAAGACAACATTTGTTCATGGAGTAACTACCACAACAAAAATAAATGTACAAAATTAAAGTGAGGAATAGTTACCTTGAGTGGCCCTTGCTCAAGTGACTGTATCCATAGGTTTAATCCAAATCTAGTTCCTAATATTAATGCAATCATGACAATAACTGAAAACCATTCATTGCATAACTCATAATATCACAATCAAATAAGATTTTTTTGGAATATCTTATTCATAAAATCATGAACATTGTTTGTGTAAAACAAGAACTTAATTGAAAGTATCTTATTGCTATATCTGCTATAGAAAAATCAACCAACTAACTAATTCCTCAACCAATGAACCATACATATAAGCATGAGGGTGTTTATTAGAATAAAAAATCTAAACTAAAATCATAAATCACCACTCCCTACATAACAGAGTGTGATAAAGTTTGAGAAACTAAACTATAACTAAAAAAGGAAGAAGATTCCAAATAGAACTATGAATCTACTGCAACAAGAACTAGAATGTGGACTATTGAAGTAGTAATGTTGGACTCCCAACTGTAATAGAGTTCTTCTCCTTCAACTTCTTTATTAAATGTCGTGATGATTCACAATCTTTTTCAATAAGTGTCTCCATTTCTACAATTGCTACACTCAGATTATTTTGGAACTCCCCTGCATCGCTATCTAGAAACTCCTATGATTACAGGCTACGCCTCTTAGTTGTTGTGGGATACACTCTCCCTCCTTTGGCTCCTTGGCTACAAAGAGTTAGTTCATACAAAATCTACATAATACTAATAACCATAGCTTAGTCAAAGATATTCATTGCAATTCATACATATTCACACATTAATTATATAATAGCTATCACATTATAACCATATTTCCATATACTTTGAATCAGGTTTAGGTTTTCATAATGAGTATAAAAGATAGTATATTTTAGGAATATGTATGAAATAAGTATCTAAAAATGTCTATGAGTATGCATAAAAACATCAAAAACTAATAACTGGACTCATCATTCCCCCCAACTACCCATTTTATTGTCCTAAAGAAAATCAACTAGGGCTGGAGGTTGTAATGTAAAGTGATCTCCTTGAAATCTATGAAAACATCCACTCCTTTGATCTATTTCAAATAAAAGCCTCCATAGCATGGAAGTTTGGCCATTCTGATAACCTCAACTTCCTCACATTCCTCATTCTTTTTCCCTATCTAATGTGGCATTGGGTAGAGAAGCATTGGTGGTTGGAAGGAGAGAGGTACCCATTTAAGTCCTCTTTCTTTGGCAACATCGATGTACTTATGTGTTCTCTCAAGAATAGATATGAAATTATAAACAGAGCGGGGCTCCTTTCTCTACAACTCAAAGGTTAAACAGTCTCATCTTTCTTGCAAAAATGGGTAACAATGATGGATGAGTCCTATAGTCAGTATCTTTATTCTTTCATAGTCCTTTATCTTCAAATTCATGATTTTTCCACCCACACCTTTGTACTACAAAAGTTTTATCCACTCCTCTATTATTACATGGGGGGTTTCGGATTCCTTTCCAATTGGTAGAGCAATTGATTTATCTCTCTCTCAATATATTCTTGCATAATCTCACCCCTCTAATTTTCATTCTTGAAGTATGATGCTAGTGCTCTCATTTGCAAATCACCCACAAACATTAATGGGATCCACTCTGTATCATTTGGCACAAACATAATTAGGTAAACAAAATTCATATGATTGGTCTTGTTCATCAAGTGTGGAATTAGTAAAAACATTTAGAAAATAAAACTTCCTACTCATTTCAACTGGTAGATTACTAACCAATTTACTAAACTGATAACTCAAGAATTTTTCTTGTAAGAATAAAGAATATGTCCTAGCAAGAGGTCTACACCTAAAAATTTGAGCAGCCTTATCTACTACTTCCTTAATCTTGACTATTAACTTTTTAAACTCAATGTGTTTTCTCTCCATACTTTGGTATGCTTTGAAACCATTGTTTCTTTTTCCTTCTCCCCTTTTTCTTTCTATTGGGAAAATTCTTGAGTGACTTTCCAGAGCTGGTAACCTAGAGACATGGTTGTATGATAGGTTGATTTTTTTACAGAATGGGGTATTTTGTTATCAGCTATGAGCTTTGTGTTTCTTTCCTTTACCATTGCAAGTTGTACAAGCGATTCCAATTTAGACCCATTCCCACAAGTATGCAATTTCTTCTCCAAATCTTGAATCTTCAAATCTCTTTCCTTGTCCCTTTGTTCATAAGTCTTCACCAGTTATTCTAATTGTTTAATCCTTTCCAGTGTTTCCTGTAATTCCTTTTTAACATTTCTTTCCTCTATAAACATATTCTAATATTCCTCCAAAAAAATTTCATCACCACTCCCAATGTACTCACAACTCTCACTGTTAGGGTTTTGTGGAGTTATTTTCCTAGTTTTCTTTGCAACAAAAATATCCTCTAAATTTGATTTAGAGGTGGTTGAGATGTACCATTTTCTTTTCAAAGGGACATGCACATTTTGCAAAAATATTGTATTTTAGTTCTATATCATTCCCTACTATCACAATGTCTTATTATTGTTTATTAACATTACCCCTAATGAAACCTTTCAGTTTTAGGTGGTGTGAACACCTTGGTTGGGTGGACTTCTTTTTCTGCACCTTTGAAGGTGTAGAGGAAGAACCACCTCTCTTCTTTTTGGTTTTTGACATTTTAGAAGAAGTTGGGGTTTCCTAAATATATTTTGTTGTAGGTTGCTCAAAGGTTGTAGGTGGTGACCTTCGTAGACTCTTCTCTTCTAGTTCTACTCTACTATGAGTAGGTGAAGTAGTAGGTGACCTAGGGGGTGTTTCCCTTAATGATGCAATAAGTGATTCTAAGTTCTCTCAGACAACTGGTTTCTGAAGAATGTTTCTAAAGATCAAAAAGCTTTCTTAGGAAATATGTGGGTACTAAACCCTAAGAATTATTTTCACTAATAGGGTAACCAAACAATAGTGTGGCAGTGTTGAATCATTTTCTTTTCTTTGATACTCAAACCCCATTATATTTAATAGGTTATAGAGGAAATTAGGCACATTAACCCTTATCTTATGAAAAAGGTGACCTAAAAGCTTGAAATTTATTGTATATATAAGAGATTTCCCACCATCACATGTAAGGTATTTGATAATGTAAGAGAAACAAAAACCCACACCCATGGAAGTGATAACTTTTGGTTCCTTGGGATGTTGAGTGAAGGTTTTCTCTAGGCTCCCTGAATTCGTCCCTAGCAGCTATTGCATTTTCCCTAACAAGGAACTCATCTCCATTTCTTGGATGACCAAATACGTGTGCAATTGCATCCTCTGAAGCATCTACCCTCAATACTCAAATAGTGGCTTCATCATGTTGGAGTGTTTTTGTAAACCTCTTTGTCATATATTCATTATACTCTATTAATTTTAGGAAGTAATCTAACCACCCTGCTTGTGTGAAAATAGGAAATACTAATCTATCTTCCAATATTTTCTGGTGTGCATATGGCTCCCTATGAATGATATCTCCTCCCATGATGGTAAACTTACTCTGTTATGCTCAAAATATAGAAATTGTACCTCATAATTTCAATTTCACCAATCCTTTCTTTCTGCTATACTTGCAATCTTCAATTGCAATATCAATGGTTGTATCTTCTTCCTCTATTTCAACTTGAATTATCTTTGAAGTAGGTAATAAATGACAAGGAGGTTGCAAAAATTTAGAAAGGAAAAAAGGGATGTATGTTTTTCTTTCTTTCTATTTTTAGCTTTTTTGGTGGAAATTTTTTGAAAACCTTGGAATATATACTATCTCCCCCCAACTAAAACCTTGAAGTGACCTCAATTTAATGTACTTCACTAGGTGAAGGGATTGATTATCAATTATGGAAATAAGATTAATAAATGTAAAGTATGTAGAATTATATGCAAGGACATATCAAAAGATTTTAATCTATGTTAATTTTGGAAAATTAGTTTGTGTACTTGTCACTTGAGATGAACTTAACTTTGCACGTGTGAAGCTATTTAAGAGTGTCTATTTTTTATTTTGATTTGAAGTTGGTTAATTTCAATAGGTGATGGAGGAAATGACAGGTTAGCGCATGGGAATTAAAGGCTGCAAAATGCATGGTTCATGGGATGTGAAGTGATCTTTCAAATGCATGAAAATTGAGATAGGTGATGTGGAATATAGTGGTTAAGTTGCATGTAGTGACATGACAGGATTGTGGCTACATGGGTGGAAAAATGTGGATGATATGCAATTAAGTTGGCACAAATTTTGAATTTTTTGACAGGCGAGTGTTGCAGGTACCTTCATCAATAGGTCCCTATTTGAATTGTTACAAGTTTTACTCAAGAAGCTACAAATCCCTATTGCATCATGGAGCATGCTTGAAAAATATTATCGATTTTGTCACTTGTGCAATGTGTGCATGTGAAGTTGGATAAGGAATTATGCCTGAGTGACCTTAGGAGGTGAGCTATGAAGCTCATGCAAATTTTTCAACTTGTGGTAGTATGTTTGTATCATAATCATTGTTTAGGCCATATTGATGCATTCGAGAAAGAAGGAAATAATCTTTCTACGCTAGTTTCTTATAAAATTTTAGTCTATGGCCATTGACCAACAATAAAAAGCTAACTACATCTATGGTCTACAATTTGATTGCTCCATTTGGAAACACTTGATGTATTTCATATGGTCCCAACCATCTATATTGTAGCTTCCATTTGTAATATTTATACCTAGAATCACATAATAAAGCCTAGTCACCCACATTGAATTCTTTAGTCTTTAGAAACTAATCACTCCATTTAGGTCTCTATTTTTGAATTATTTTTGTGTGATGCATGGCTTCCATTCTAATTTGATCTAGCCCATTTAGATTGTGTAACCTCTCCTTTTATGTTGTTGTCAAGTCCATATCTAGTTCAACCACTGTTCTACATGTCTTTTATTCAAATTCAATGGGCAAGACTATTGTTTTTCCATACACCAATCATAAGGTGTGAAGCATGTGGTTATTTTCCAAGTTGTCCTATAGGCCCATACTGCCTTAGGTAAATTGGCTGCCCAATATTTTTTATGAATCTACACTATTTTGGTTAGGATATTCTCAATCTCTATTTTTGACCTCCACCTACCCATTGTCTTGGGGGTGATAAGGTGCTGATTTTATATGGCTTATTTCATATTCCTGAACCAATGTAGTAATGAGTTATGAAGTGAACTGGGGAACTTGATTAGTCAAAATTTCTCTAGGTACTCCATACCTTGTAAAGATGTCTTCATCTAGGAATTTAGATATATTCCCATCTCTAGTAAATTGTAATGCCTTTACTTCAACCCACTTTGTTAGATAATTTGTACAAACTAAAATATACTCTTTGTTATTAGATATTGGTGAAATTGGGCCAATGAAGTCCAGCCCCATTTATCAAATGGTGTTAGTTCCAACTATGGATGTAAATCCTTGTTGGCTTTCCCATCCTTTGACATCTATCACAAATCCTTGTATACTTTATTGAATCCTTATGAAGAGTTGGCCAATAGTAGCCAGTTGTTAGGATCTTGAGTGTAGTCCTTTTGGTTGCAAAGTGACCCCCACAAAGATCATCATGGTAAATTTTTAGGATGTCAAAGACCTCATATTCTCTTATGTATCTCCTTATTATATTATCTAGACCTATATAGAATAGATAGCCAACTACCCAAGAATATGGAAATATTTTTTGCGCTAGCTATCTCTTTCTTCTAAGAGAGAAATGTGGTATCTATCCTACCACTAAGTAATTGGAAGTATCAACAAACCAAGGTGTGTGTACATTGAGAGCAACCAAATGCTCTTCTGGAAAAGAATCATCCACAACACCTTTTGCTAGCTGTGTTGGTAATCTGGACAAAAAATCTTGCACCACATTAACCTTCCCAGGCTTATCCACTATGGTTATATAAAATTCCTATAGTAAGAGCAACCATTTGACTAGTATACCTCCAAACATACGTTTATTCATTAAATACCTTATTGCAGTGTGATCAATGTTGATAAAGATTGGATACCCCTATGATATAGTGCCTAAACTTATTGACTACATAGATAATTCCCAACATCTCTTTTTCCGTGAATGTGTAGTTAAGCTCTACTCCTTGTAAGTTATTTCTGATATAGTAAATAACATACTCCCTATTAACTTCCTTTTGTCCCAATACTGCTCCTATGGAAAAATTAGAAGCATCAGTGTGTATATGGAAAGACAATATCCGATTTGGCCCTCAAGATAGGTTCTTTTGTTAGGGATATCTTAAGTGCTTCAAAAGAGTGTTGAAATTATATGGTCCATTCAAATTCTATATCCTTTATGAGTAGAAAAAATAAAGGTGCTAAAATTTTGCTAAAGTATTGAATGAATATTCTATAGTAGCTTGGATGCCCTAGGAAACTCCTTACATCTCTTTGGTTTTGTGTCACAAGGAGTGTCGATATTA
The DNA here is from genome assembly GCA_007115665.2 of Sequoiadendron giganteum. Lineage (NCBI taxonomy): Eukaryota > Viridiplantae > Streptophyta > Pinopsida > Cupressales > Cupressaceae > Sequoiadendron > Sequoiadendron giganteum. The sequence goes on along the minus strand of CM021103.1, from coordinate 388,555,564 downwards.
TCTAAATCTTATTTGGATCCACATGAATCTCTTAACTTGATATAAAATGTCTTAGTACAATCCCTTAGGTCATCATCATGAAATATTTATCATGACTTAGGGATATATTATGTTCTTGACACCTTTTCAAAGCCTTTTATAGATTGTTGAGTGCTTCTTCATATGTTTCTCCATAGGTTGTGAAGTCTCCATGTAGATTTCCATGGAGTCATGAGCATAATCTGAGAAAATACTTAGCATAGCCTGTTGGAAAGTGGCTAGAGTATTATATAGTACAAAGAGGAGAAAAAAATAGGCATATGAGCCCCAAGGGCATGTAAAGGTGGTTTTCTCCTAGTCCCTTGGAGCTATTCTAATCTAGTTATGGCCACTGAATCCATATAGAAAGGAATACTTGTGTAGGCCTACTAGGGAGTCGAGCACTTGGTCAATTAAAGGTAATGGAAAGTGATCATTTCTAGTCGGCTATGTTTAGCTCTCTATAGTCCACACATACTCTCCATTTTACTCCTTTCTTGGGAACAACAAATAGAGGTGATAACCATTTACTTCTCTCGGGTTGTCTAATTGGTTTGAAGCCATCATTTATGTAGATCATATACATGCACATATCTAGATCAATCCATTTCATGTCATGGTAGTACCTTGCAAAGGAGGCTATGTGTGCTTGTAGTACAATGTTTAGAGATTTTTTTTGTTCTATAGTTAAGTCATTTTTATTTTCAATATTATACCTAGCATGATTTTTAATGTCTTGGATGTTGATTATAAAGAGGAAAGGTCAAGTCCATTAATATTTGTGACACATTGTTGTGGAAAAAAAGAATGGAAAAGTTGGGATACTTCTTTTGATGAATTTGCAGGTATAATATACTACAGTGGATCCTACAGACATGAAAGATAATCTAGTTGTTTTGGGTTCCTACTGTAGTTTTTCTATATTAGGTGGGAAATTAAATCATCCTCATCTTGATTAATCAATAGGGGATACATTCAATATTCATGAGAGTTTGCAAGGAATAGTGGTCTTCTTCATTTAGGGTAGGCCAAATAGTGTGCTCTAGATCTGTATGAAGTTGGGTTGGTGGATAGAGGACCAACTTCTTAGTCACATTTCCATTTCAGATAATCATGTTCCCAGACCTAAAACCTATAAATGCATCAGCTATTTCTAACCATGGTCTTCCTAAAATAATTTGATATCCTGCAAGGTTGGCCTTTGTTTGTAAGACTATGAAATCTGCAGGACACTCTCATGAATCTAATGCTATGACCAAGTCCTCAATGATGCCCTAAAGTTTAACTATTGACCTATCTACCAACTATAAAAAAGTGGGTGTAGGTCTAATGTTTACTAGTTGTAGAAGTTGCATTGTATCCTTAGTCATGACATTAATGGCTACCCCTAAATAAATCAAGGTGTTTTTGATAAGGGTCCCATTTATCTTAACATCCACTATTGGACTTCTAAGGTCTATATATTTTAGTTATATTCCCTAGCATAATGTGAGAAATGTTCCCTAGGACATGAACTATCTGAGGGTCCTTCCTCTTTCTCCCTATATTTTTAAGGTAAAGGTCTCTTAATGTCTTGGTGTAATTTGGAATATCCTTAATGGATTGAATGAGGGGAATTTTGATACACACATCCTTAAGCTGACCCAATAAGTCTATCTCAGCTTGGTTTTGATTTCTTGGAATAGCTAAATGCTCAGGGAATGGAGGATCTAGACTTGAAATATTTTAGTTTACCTGATTTTACTCAAGTCCCAGAGGTGAATTATCCAAGGATTTTGTTGTGGGTTCCTCATCCACCATCTGCATGATTTGAGGGGATGAAGGCTCAACCAGTGTTTTCCCTAAATTGAGGTGGACACCACTCACCTCTACCCCATAAGTAGGATATTAAATAGCATAGTTAGTGTAGGCCTATTGAACAAGCTTGTTATTTTGGTTAGGTGCAAGTTGGGAAGGTAGTTGAGGTTCTCTTGGTGGTTTAGATGTTGGGTTTCATGGATTGGGCATGATGGCTTGCTATTGTTTCTATGAAGACAATAAAGGTTATTGGTAATTCATATTTTGGTTCTATCATTGTTGGCCCTTCTACCATTGTGGGTGCCATTGATTTTTCTATACTATCCATTGGGGGTTGTAATTAGATCCTTAAAAATTTTACTATGGTCATACATATGGTTACTACTGGTTCCAATTTTGTTGAGGGTTTTTCCATTGGTTTTGGGTGTTTTCCCAAGGTTGGGGGTTCAGACTAGAGAAATTATGATTACCAATTGGAAATGGTGTACTAAAATTTAAAGGGTCTTGTGGAATACCTTGTCTTTGTTTCCATAGCTTTCTTTGTGCAATGTAGAACAACTGTCCATCTTCACCCTCTAGTGGTTGAAAATATGGTTTCCCTGGTTTGTCTTTTGTAATACTTGCCACCCTTTTACACTCACAATTGACTTTTCTTTGTGTGCAATTAGGGCAGTATTCAATACGTATTACCTCAATCTCTTCTTGTTTTTTCTTTACATGTAGAGTGTCAAGTTGAGTAGCTAGATGACTTATAATATATTCTTTCATGTTGGATAGTAGGTTAGTCAATTCTACTTTAGAAACTCCATTGGATGCCTTGCCAATGGAAGATGTTCTTTACCCCCTTTTCCTCTTGGTAAAGGTCCTTGAATAGTTTCTACAAACCTTGCAAATTTCTTCAAAGGGTAATTGAGACACATCTCTTGACCCAATAAGGCTAAGGGAATCCATGCAATCATCATTGAATCCTCTTAAAAAACCAGCTTCTACACAATGTTAGTGAAATATTCTAGTACTTGAAGGAATAAAACCAAATTGTTCTTGTGTGTGAGAATATGTGGAACAACTAATAAGTTAAACTAACACACCAATGAAACATTAAATCAAAGGAAACTAATTAAAAGTAAAACAAACTCTAAACAATAGCTCCTTTAAAAGTGTTCCATTGTCCTCTATCTCCAAGGATCTATTGTAAGTTGCTGGCTCTCAATTGGTGTATGCAGCAAATTTGGCAGAATGACAACTTAGAGAACAAGTTTATGCAACATGCATGTCCATTGCTAAATGATTTAAGCTATGATATGAAACTCAAAATTCTATGAACTTGAAATGCTATGCTAAAATGTTGATTCAAATGCAACTATAGTAACTACGCTAAATTCACAAAAATCTAGGATGAAATCTACTCACTAAAGGGCTGTATTTATAGATTTTTGGAGGCAAGAATCTAGCTGGCAAAGATCAACAGCCAAATTCGAACCTTTCAAGATGAAGGGTAAGAGATTCTAGAGGTTAAGAGAAAGGTGGAAGGTTGAGAGAATAATGGAAGAATGTTTTCAACACACAAAACCATCCTCATTCAAAAATGGAGACAAATTGCCATTTGTCATTTCATTTATGAAAGTTGGTTGAAAGTTGAGGATAAATTCCCAATTAAATAAATAAATTTATTTAATTACATGTGACATGGATTCTAGAAGCTTCCATAATTAAATAATTAATATTTAATTATGCGAGGGATGAAAAAGGTGTGTAATTAAATATTTACAATATTTAATTATGTGAGAGGTGAAAAAGGTGTTATATCAAATATTTACAATATTTAATTTAAATGTGGAGTGAAGGATGAGTTAGAAGAATATTCCCTTATTCAAAAATTCAAATTTAGAATAACATGATAATTAATATAAATAAATAATGAAATTTATTTAATTTAATTAAGAGGAAGATAGTAATAATTAAATAAACTTATTTATTTAATTAAACTAGAAGAATTAGAAAAATGAACGATTTAAATAAATAATTAAATTGATTTATATGTAGATGAATTTTAGAATATTAATTAAATAATCCATATTTAATTAATTAACAAGTTTTGCAATGACCGTTTTTAGATGTATACAGTTCTAATTCTAAAAGAAAATTAAACTATGAAAGCTTGAAATAACAAAACTAAATCTTTGAAAGTATTACCATCCTTGAAAACAACACCAAAAATGTAGTGTCCCTACTAATTTCTAGTATACTTTTTGTTAGACACAATTTAGATGGAAACCTAACTGAACAATCCACTAAACCCTTGGAAAGACCTTCATTAAGTTATCAACCAAGGCTAACATAAGCTTGTGATGATGTTGTCATTGTGTGTGCTTCTAGGGACTCAAGACTACCTATATCATCCTAGAATAGTATTTAAACATGCTGAAATATTATAAACTAGATAATAGTAAAATAAGTAATGCTATCCATATTGCTATGATTACCTACAATGAAAGTTTGTGACTAGTTCACTATCAATAAATGAATCCTATAATTAACAATTACTATTAATTAAACTTACACTCTGGAGTATAAAAATTTGGAGAAAATTAAAGCATGAATGTCGAGAGTCTATTATGTGGGTTCTTCTTTAAGCAGAAGTAAAACCTTTCTACATAATCTTCCAATGGTTCATCCTCTCTTTGAGACATTCTAAAAATGTCATCCCTTCTTCTATCAACTCCTCTACAATAGTCCTGGTTATTTTCCAGTAATGATTTTTCATAGTGTTCCATTATAGAACAAAATCTCTACCCAGTCCCATAAACCATCTCATTGTAGCATCCTTCAAAGTTTTAGGAAATAGTTTGAGCCTATGGGCATCCGTTTTGTAGTCGTAGCTCCTACATTGGACATAAAACTAAAATAAGAACATGTTTAGATCCCAAGTTACCAAGCCATAGAAGACATTCAATGGTGAAGGAGGTATTTTCTTTAGGATAGTGGCCCTCTCTTGGTTGGCAATGAGAAATTCAAAAGTCACATGTTTTGGTGGATCATCCATTGCTGCATCAGTCATGGTTTGGAAGGTCTCCTTTGTGTTTGTAGTGGATGTTGGTGAAAGGGAAAGTTCTTCATTAGGAATACGATCACTCTAATCACTGTGATCAACAATATCCACTCTAGCCTTGTCAATTTTAGGGGAGAAATATTCCCAAAGCATTTCTCTACCTCTATATACAATAGTTGTGACTTTGTATAACAATGGATTCTAGACAATGTTAGTGAAATATTTTGGTATTTGAAAGAATAAAACCAATTTTTCCTAATACTGAAAGAAAATTTTTAAACTATGAAATATTGAAATAAAAAAATTGAATCTCTGAAAGTATTACCATCCCCGACAACGACACCAAAAATGTAGTGTCCCTACTAATTTCTAGTATACTTGGTGTTAGACACAATTTAGATGGAAACCTTACTAAACAATCCACTAAACCCTTGGAAAAACCTTCATTAAATTATCAACCAAGGCTAACGTAAGCTTGTGATGATGTTGGCACTGTGTGTGCTTCTAGGGACTCGATACTACCTATATCATCCTAGCATAGTGTTTAAACATGCTGAAAAATTATAAACTGGATAATAGTAAAAGAAGTAATGCTAGCCATATTGCTACGAGTACCCACAATGAAAGACCGTGACTAGTTCACTATCAATAAATGAATCCTAGAATTAACCAATACTGTTAATTAAACCTACACACTGGAGTATAAAAATTTGAAGAAAATTAAAGCATGAATGTAATACAATATTTGTTCATGAATTCATTCATAATTGTAACACAAGGAATCTAATTAAGACAACATGCAATCATGGAGTAAGTACTACAATAAAAATAAATGTATAAAAAATAAAGTGGGGAATAGTTACCTTAAATGGACCTTGCTCAAGTGACTATCTCCATAGGTTTAATCCAAATCTAGTTCCTCATATTAATGTGATCATGAAAATAACTAAAAACCATTCATTGCATAACTCATAATATCGTAATTGAATAAATTTTTGTTGGAATATCTTATTCATAAGATCATGAACATTGTCTGTGTAAAAACAAGAAGTTAACTGAAAGTATCTTATTACTATATCTATTACTCAAAAATCAACCAAATAACTAACGCTTCGACCACTGAACCATAAATATAGGAACAAGGGAGTTTATTAAAATAAGGACTCTAAATTGAAATCATAAATCACTACTCCCTACATAACAAAGTGTGATAAAGTCTAAGAAACTAAACTATAATTGAAAAAGGAAGAAGAGTCCAAATAGAACTATGAATCTACTACAACAAGAATTGGAATGTGGATTGTTGAAACAATCTCATTAGAATCCCAACTGTAATAGAGTTCTTCTCCTTTAGCTTCTTTATTAAATATCTTGATGATTCACAATCATCTTCAATAAGTGTCTCCATTTTTGCAATTTCTATGCTCATCTTATTTTGGAACCTCCCATGCATTGCTATCTAGAAACTCCTTTGGTTGCAAGTTGCACCTCCTAGTTGTTGTGGACTACAGTATGCCTCCTTTGTCTCCTTGGCTGCAAAGAGTCAGTTCATACAACATCTACACAATACTAATAACCATATCTTAAGCACAAATATTCGTTAAAATTCATACATATTCACACATTAACTATACAATAACTATCACATTATAACCATATTTACATATACTTCAAATCAGGTTTGGGTTTGCATAATGAGCTTAAAAGATAGTAAAGTTTATGAGTATGTATGAAATAACTACCTAGAAATGTCTATGAGTATGCATAAAAACATTAGAAAACTAACTAATAACTAGACTCATCAGGAACAACCATTGTAAAATGTTGCATCTATGGGTCAAACATCTTAAAATGAACCTTTGGTACATAGCATCACTTAATCCATGCCACAAAAATATTCATCACATGTTCCAAGTCAACCTACAACCACTAGGGTGGATTCAACTAGTCTTACAATTCAACATGGAAATCCCCAAAGTTTAGGGAATTATACAAATGTGGGATTTCAAATCACAAACACCAATCTTCCACCCACATTTCATGCTATTCCTAGCACACAAGGAACACAACCACCTCAAGGTTCATAACATATATCACAACCACCTCAAGGTTCACAACACATATCACAACAACCCCAAGGTTCACAACACATATCACAACAACCTTAAGGTTCACAACACATATCACAACAACCCCAAGGTTCACAACACATATCACAACAACCTTAAGGTTCACAACACATATCACAACAAACTCAAGGTTTACAACACATATCACAACAACCTCAAGGTTCTCAAAACATACCTCAACAACCACACGATCATCAAGTATCACAATATCTAGGGTCTCAAGACCAAGGTATTCAACACACATCACAATATCAATTGACACAAAATCAAGGAAATCTTCAACCAATTTCCCAACATCAATTATCTCAAAATCAAGGGTCTCAAAATCAAATGGGCTCACAAAATCATGTTCCCCCACAACATAAAATCTTTCATAACAAAATCAAACATCCCTACATCAAGGTCAAGTTTCCCCTCATCCAAATCAAAATATCTCACATCAAAATCTACAACACCATGTGTTGCAAAATCAAACCTTAGTTCCACAACAACATCAATACCAAGTTTTCCAAGGTCAAAAAAAAAAAATATCCCCATCACAACACACTAAACATATGCCACAAAATCAACACATTTCACAAAATCAATACATCATATCGAATCAAAGCATCATTCCACCTCCACAACACATCATTTCATCTACCCAAAGAAAACAAGCTTGGAAAGTCCAACAACAAGCTATTACACAACATCAAGACTTGCAAGCTCAACTACAAGCCCAACAAGATTTTAAAGCTCAACAATAATATGCTCAACAATAGTTCCTTGTACAACAACAACAACACTATGCTACTTCTCAACAAAATATCACAAATCAATATTCATATGAGTATATAACACAACACCACTATCATTACCTCTAAATCCACAATATTACATAAATCCATAATTGACACCATACAACACATATAACAACAACACATCATCATATCAAAATCTAGCTTACAATTCTACCACCATCCCACAATTCACCACCTATGCCCCACCATTTAATAATCTTACAGATGGTGCATCTTCACAAATAAATACACTCATGTAGAAAATCCAAGATATTGAAATGGGAAAACTAAAAAGTCACATAGTGCAATATTTATGTCCTTACCCCTTTGATCGTAATATCACAATGATAATGTTCCCTTTAGGTTTTGATATCCCTAGATTTGATAAATACAAGGGGTGAGCTAATCTAGAGGAGCACATTAGAGAATTCTATTTGGCATGCATGGAAGTAGCATACAATGATTCATACTTGATGCATCTCTTTCGATGAAGTTTGTGAGGCCAAGCTATAGAGTTGTTTTCACACCTACCTCCAGGAATCAAGACATTCCAAGAGATCATTGATCAATTTTTAGCACATTTATCCTACAATATTAATGAAAAAGTAATTTTTGAGGAACTCTATACCCTTAAAAAAAATAAGGGAGAAGCATTTTCATCATTTCTACAATGATGGAGACATAGATCAAGCAAATGTAAATGGCCAATGCTAAAATATACAAGTAGAGATCATTGTTGGAAATCTAGAAACTGATCTAGCCTTCCAATTGAGACTGCAATGTGTGTCGACATATGAGGAACTCATATTCAAGGGCCTTAACATTGAGAGGGCCCTCATCACAAAAGGAGAAATACAAATATACAAAGAAAACCATCCATCATATAGTTCTAGTGACAAAACCTCGTATATGGGTCAAAAATAAGAACATTACTAATGATGGCATAGTTGGTGCAAAATTTGTGATAGCCGCTCCACCAAAAGTGAATATTCACCAACAAAACACACAACCACCAAACAATCAACAAACTATCAGCAACACAAACCTCCCAAGAGGACCACCACCTAGGCAAAGTAATTACCCATAATGACATAAATATACACCCTTGGGGGAGCCTATTGAAATGGTGTTACAAAAGCTAATTCAGTCAAATCTCATCATGCTCCTGAATTTCAAAAACTATCAAGAACCTAAATTCAAACTTCTATGATATAGAGACAAAGATCATTGTGAGTTTCTTAAAACTAAGGGACAATACATAAAATTGCATGAGACTAAAGAATGCAATCCAAGACCTTATTGATAATAGAGAGGTAAGTATTGATCAACAACCTAGGAACCAAGACCTTGGGATATACAAGACCCTATGCCTAATCATAACAAGGAAATGATAACAAAAAGGGAAAATATTACCATCAAGTCATTAATATATACAATAATGTTATAGGAACATGTGATCATCACATATTCATCATCACAATAAAAGGACCTACTACTGAGTGTGGAGTCACCACACATAAAGGGAAAGTAACTATCAAAAGACCCCCTTCACAACCTAGAACCCCATAAAAGTCAAACCCTACTGATTATAGTCTCTTAGACCAATTAAAGAAGACCCCCATACAAATTTGTATCCTAGATCTCTTACAAATCCCCCCCACACATAGGGATATCCTAGAAAAATCTATTTCCTCATTATCAATACCTAATGATCTCAATATCGAACAATTTCAAGCTATGGTCGAACATATCATGTCCTCCCATTTAGTTACATTTTTTGAGAATGACCCCCCACCGCAACCATCTCATAATTGTGATTTACACCTTAAGGTCTACATCCATAGGAACAAAGTGAAAAGAGTCTTCGTAGATGGAGGTGCTAGCCTTAAAATTTGCACCCTTCAGTTGATAAAGAAGCTAGAATACTCCAAAGAAGTAATTGAGAAAACAAAATGAGTCACTATTAGAGCTTATGATAGTAAAAGGAGTTTAGAAGGCACCATTAAGATACCTATCCTAGTAGGACCTACTATTGCAGAAACAACTTGTCAAGTCCTTGATCTTGATTTACTTTACAACATATTTCTTGGTCAACCATGGATTCATGCCATGCAAGCCATAGCTTCAACCTATCACTAGTGCATCAAGTTTTTATATGAGAATAGAGAAGTAACAATCCATGGTGATCCAAAGCATTTATTCTATTGCAAAAACTTAGAGGAGTATTACAAGGTTCCACAAATCCCTAAGAATGATGCAGTTTTCACAACGTCCTCCTATGTTGACCCATCTAGCTTAACATCCACATCCGGATCCAAGGAATCAACATTGAAACATATACAGAGATCAAGGTAGTTATCAAATACAATGGTTTTGGAGATTATAACCTTAAGTACTATGTTGTTGTGGGGGAACTTCCTCTTTCTCTTAAATCCTATGAAAAACCTCAACATATTGACAAAGTGAAAAAGATAATCAAGATAACACCCACCATTTTCATGAAGTGGGGGGATCTAAATTAGGAATTCATTTGTGAGGATACTACATTAGAGTTGCTATATCAAGATATGAAAGAAGAACCCCAACTACCCATGGATGACAACAATAAAAGGCTTTAGTTGATGAAGAGCAAGAGATACAATAAAAACTAAAATTTTGGTCTAAATCAACATCGATTATGAGAACCTCTTTGATGGGCTCAGTCATTAGTACTTTTTATATTGCTTTTCATATGCTTGTTGACACCTTACATATATTTAATAAGTACCTTCTAGACAATACTTCCATGATATGCTATCCTTTCATACATACTTTGTAACTTCGAACCTAGTTTTTGAATATGAAATATGGTGATAATATTCGTAGTATTGCATGATTTAAACATGAGTATGTATGTATATGAATGAAACTTTGTGATTTAGTTATGATAGTTAGTTGCATATGTATGTTTTTTGGATTAACCTCTCTGTAGCTCAGCACGTGGTAAACAAGAATGGAGAATTTGTAGCAAGAGCCAAGGTAGCAGAATAGGGGATCAATGGAGTTCAAGCTACCTAAAGTGCAAGAAGCTGTGGAGCTAAATGTGAATCATCATGGAAGGAATAAATGTTGAAGAAGGATACTTGTTCTAGAATTATGAATATTTACTTATGTGTTTCACATGCAAACTGTTTCATTGGAGTTCCTATTTGAATAGGTCTCTTCTTCCTTTTTAGTTAGAATGAATAAGTCAGTCTTAATTCCATATCCTCGTATCTAGGAGTGGGATTAATGATTACAGTTAGTTAGTAGTTTGAATAAGACTCTCCCTAATTTTGTATAAATTTAGGGAATGAGTTCGTAATAAAGTTAGTTGGTTGTTAAGTTGTTGACAATTAGTCATTTTCCAGTTTCAAGTGATTCAAAAACATGTTGTTGAAATGCAATTACTGAATACAATCTGCAAGAAGGATTCCGTTTGAATATCTAGTGATGTGAAATGAATGGAATTGTGTGTTACATGGATGCATAAGAACCTGAGTTAGATTTGGTTCTAAGTTAAGTGAGACACTCCCCTAAGCTGGCCACTCAAGGTATTACCCCTCACTTCATCTATTTACTTGTTCATTTATGGATTCTATTAATTCTACTTCTATCTCTTTATAAATTCATTACAAAGTAAAGTATAATAGATCTTATAGTTGGTTACAATAATTTTTTTTCAAGAGATGATGTTTAATTGGTAAATCATTGCACTCCAGAGATTAGAATTAGTTATCACATTATTTTGAATAGTTTTGGATTGATTTTATACTTACTTGTTATTAGCGATCATCTATAGCTTATGTTGAGGTACCCATAGCCATTAGATTCTATAACTATTTTTATTGTTTTTTAAAATTCTATAAGATTCCAACAGAGTAGAATAGTTTGAATAAGTTTGTAGAGGATTATTTAGGTGAACATGAGTCTGTGAAGGCACTTATAGTGTAGTTCCATCATAAGTCTACACACCTTGGTTGATGATTTGATGTAGGCTTGCAATGTCAAGTGGCTTGTTCAACTAGCGATACCCCTGAATTATGTAAATTTTACCAAGTCTACAAAAAATTAGTTTTTTATTTACATTTTTAGTTCCATTTTCAGGGATGGTGCTATCTTCATAGACTTGTTTTTATAGCTTTTATGAGTTAAAATTATTTTTCAAGCATTAGGACTATTAGATACCATATTTTTCAACATTGAGATATATTAACATTGTGTAGAACCGTTGAATCTAAAGCTATATTTCATGTATGTAGAGGCAGAGAGATTATTTGGGTAGGTTTCTTCCCTCTACACACCAAGCAACTATTTCAAAAATTGGTGAATCCAATACTCAGAGTGAAGGTAACACTGAAGCAGAAATTGTCTTATCACCAAAATCTAGCACACCTGCAGAAGGAACATACTGCACCATGGGGGATGTAATTAATTATGATGATGTTGAATGACCAACATTTTAGTTTCCAATCACTAACTAGGAAAGGGATACAATGTTGAAGAACATTCCTCCTTTGGAATTACCAGTTTTCTATGGGTTAATGATTGAGGATCCAAACACTTTCCTCATTGAATTTTATGTCTTATATATAAGTTATGACTATAATTTTGATTCACATAGGCTAAAGCTCTTCCCTACCACCCTTAAGGATGCAACCCTAAGATGGTTCATGGTATTAGGCTGAGATGTTGTTCCTGACTGCGATACCATGAAGAAATTTTTCTTAGAGAAATACCAAGACTATTGCAAAGGACCTGATGGGAGGAAATATGATGTACTAAAAATGGCATGAAAGGATGATGATCCCTTAGAATATTTTGTGGAGATATTTCAGTTTGCTCTAAAGAAAAACCAACATAATAAGTTGTCAGAAGAGTCTCTCAAATTAGTCTTTTTGAGGGGAGTTAATGAGGTCTGCATGGATGCCTTGAATCTCATTGGGCAAGGAGATATTTCATAGTTACCAATTAAAGATATTTTTAAGGCTTGTATGAATTACTGTAGGACCTTTACTAAACGCCCAAGATGAGATGGGGCATCTATAATTGGTAAATAATCTTCAAGAGTTTCAAATATTGAGTTAAGAGACTTATTATCCAACATGGAGGATATCATCAATCATTTGGAAACTCAATTGGATACTCTCCATAGTAAGAAGAAGCAAGAGGAAGTTGAGACCATGCTCACTGAATATTGTCCAAGCTGCAAAAAAAGAAAGGAAAATTGAAAACGTAAGAGAGTGGCCAGTTTCTAGTAGGAGAAAGTTGAGAAACCTGATTTCCAACCATTTGAAGGAGATGATGGAAAACTATTTATATAGCAAAAAGGAGGCCATGGAATCAAATTCAAGGAATGTCGTAAGACCCCCTTAGCTTTAATTTATCCTTTCCTATTGGGAGTCAAAAATTTTATGCTTGGAACTCTTAGCCCTGGCAAGAAAACCAAAGCCAATGGAAGAACCCTCCACAATGGCCACAAGCTTATCCGAATTGGAACCAACAACCAAACCCTTGGACACAACAAAATTTTAGGGTTCCATTTATAATCCACAATGGCCAACCTAATAGAAGTGATGACAACCTCAGTGGCAGAAAGGCCAACAATGGTAGCAACAAAACATGAATTACCAGTAGCCTCAACAAAAAGCTATCATGCCTCCATAAAATCCTCAACCTCAACCACCTAGAAAATCACAAATACTTTCCAACCTACACCTAACCCTAACACTAAGCATGTTCAACAAGCTTACACTAACAAATTTGTACAATACCCCACTTATGGGGTGGAGGTGAGTGATATGCACCTTAGATCAGGGAAAAAACTTGCGGGGCCTTCATCTCCCCAAATTATAGAATTAGATGATGAAGAACCCACATTGGAAGCCTCAAATAAACCACCTCTAGAACCTGAGTCAAATTAGGGACTTCGGACTACATCACATCTAAAGCCTCCTTTCCCTAAATGCTTGGCTATCCAAAAGCAACAAACATAGGTTGAAACTGATCATATAGGCCAATTAAAATATGTAAGCATTAATATTACCTTAATCCAATCTATCAAAGATATCCCTATTTATATTAAAACTGTTAGAGATGTTTGCCTTAAAAAGCCGGGAAGGAAAAGAAAGGACCCACAAACAGTTCAAGTTTTGAGTAACCTTGTTGACATGATCTTAGGGAATATAACTATCCCCAAGTACACAAATCTTGGTAGTCTAGTAGTGGATGTCAAAATCAATGGGAATCTTATCAAGAATACTTTGAATGACTTGGGTGTTGCAATTAATGTAATGAACAAGGAGACAATGAAACTAATGCAGTTAGCCAACCTTAGGCCTACTCAAACATTTTTACAATTGGTTGATAGATCTATAGTTAATCATGAAGGAGTTGAGGACTTGGTAATTGCTTTAGATCCCTGAGAATATCTTGATGATTTTATAGTGCTTCAGCCCAAGGTTAATCTTGTTGGTTATCCAATCATCCTAGGTAGACCTTGATTAGAAACAACTGATAAATTTATAGGTTGTAGGTCTGGTAAAATGGTAATATCAAATGGGAAAATTACAAAGAACCTGGTTCTTTATCCACTGGCCCAACCACATCAAGACCTTGAGCATACCATTTGGCCCCACTTGGATGATGAAGATAAGTTGATATCTCATATTATACAAAATGACTGTGGGAGGCACCTGCAACAATAGGGTTGTCTATCCTGCTTACAAGACCCCTTGGAAAGCATAATACCCACTAGTTCCTCACAAGAGATATCTCAAATATTTCATACTTTATTACCCCAAAAATGCTTACCAATAGTACCTAGCCTTGATTTGTCCTTTGTGCAAGAAATGTCTAAACAATTGGAGATCAAGCCAAGTAAGATGTTGAATGAAAATAATGAATTGACTGATGAACAACATAAATCCCTACACATAGTGCTACAGGAACATGCAATAGAATTTGTACGGAATTATGGTGACATGAAAGACATTGATCCTGCCTTATGCATGCAAAATTTTTACTTTAATGATGGCTACAAACCTATCAGACAACCATATAGAGGCATGAATCCATCTCTATAAGAGATAGTGAAAGTTGAACTATTAAAGCTTTTGGATGTAGGATTTGTATACCCTATATCAGACAATGAATACGTTTCACCATTGGTAATAGTTCCCAAGAAAGGTGGAAAATGGAGAGTTTGTGTTGATTACAGGGAACTAACTACTGCCACAAGGATGGATCACTTCCCACTACAATTTGTCAACCAAGTTCTTGATTCTTTGGAAGGGAAGAAATATTTCTCATTTCTTGATGGTTTTAGTGGTTATAACCAAATCAATATTGTACCAGAAGATCAAGATACAACCACATTCACCTACCCTTGGGGTACCTATGCATATTTTGTTTTACCTTTTGGTTTGTGCAATGCTCCACCTACATTTTAGAGGGTAGTGCTTAGAATTTTTATGATTTTTCCCATGATAGTATGGATATTTACAAGGATGATTTCAAAACATATGGTGAAACATACGATGAGGCCTTGTAAAAATGGAAAATGTTTTGAAGAGATGCACAAAACACAATCTATCTTTGAGCAATAATTTTTTTTTATGATAATGACACAAGGAATTATCTTAGGACATTTCATTTCTAATGTAGGAATACAAGTTGACCCAAAGAAGATTGAAATCATATCTACCATACCTGTTCCATAGAGACAAAAATATGTATAGAGCTTCCTTGGATATAAAGGTTATTATAGGTTATTCATCCAAGACTTCAACAAGATTTCTACACCTTTTTTCACTTTGTTGACAAAGGACATTGAGTTTGATTGGAATCAAGACTGTCAACATTCATTTGAGAAGTTGAAAGCAACTCTAACTCATGTACCAATTCTAAGAGGTCCAAATAGGACATTTCCATTTCACATGCACACTAATGCATCAGACTTTGCTATTGGAGCAGTCCTAGGGAAAAAAGATGAGAATATAGAATATGAAATATATTATATCAACAAAAAATTGCAAGGAGTAGAGTTAAATTACACTGTGACCGAAAAAGAGATGCTCGTTGTTGTATATGCCATTAACAAGTTCAGACACTACCTTACTGGTTATCAATTGTTCATACATATAGATCATACAACAATCAGATACTTGATGAATAAAATAGTAGTAGGTCGCAAACTTTTAATGTGGTTGTTGTTACTACAATAATTTGACATTACAATAGTTGACAAACTAGGAAAGGCTAACGTGGTTGCTGATTTTCTATCTAGATTGCCTACATAATCAACAAAAGGAGTGGTTTATGGCACTTTCCCTGATGAGAAAATATTTTCTCTAAACATACACACTTCATGGTATATTGATATAGCTAACTATTTGGTGACATGGTAGACTCCAAGTTACTTTTCTCCAAGGGAGAAAATAAAGTTAGTTCACAAATGCTTCCCTTATTCTTGGATTTCTGGATTTTCATTCTACACTAGCCCAAATAATATTATGAGAAGATGTGTCAAGGAGGAAATTTTGCAGTCAAGAGGATAACCTTCAAAATCTTGACAATAGGATATTACAGGCCAACCCTACATAAAGACTTTGTTAAGTATACTAGAAGCTATGATCGATGCCAAAGAATGGGGAGACCTACAAGAAGTGATGAAATTCCTTTGTAGCCCCAACTAACAATAGATCCTTTTGATAAGTGGGGGATATATATTTTTGGACCTATCTCTCCCACTTCAAACAAAAATGAATACATATTGGTATGCATTGACTACTTAACCAAATGGGTAGAGGTAAAATCATTGCAATTTGATAGAGATGGAAATGTAGCAAAATTATTATATGAGGAAATCTTCACTAGGTATGGTGTACCTAGAGATATAGTGACTGATCAAGGACCATAATTTACATCAAACCTAATTTCCAAGTTGGTGAAGGAGTATCAAATCAGGCACAAGAATTCTACACATATCATCCTTAGGCTAAGGTCAAGTAGAGGTTATAAACAAGGAGATTGAGAATATATTGACAAAAATAGTAAATCTTCATAAAAGAGATTGAGTATCTAGATTACCATAAGCTGTTTGGGAACACAAAACCGCATGGAAGACAACTACAAGTTTTATCCCTTATGAATTGGTTTATGGAAAGACAATAATGCTACCTATATATTTTGAATACAAAACTCTATGAACAACAATGGAATTAGGGATGGACTTAACAAAGGCTCAAAAGGAAGGTTGCATAATTTGAATGCCCTTGATGAAATTAGATTACAGGTAATACACCACACAAATGTTATTCAAAAACAACAGATTAAATGACATGACCAATATATTAAGACTAAGGAATTCAACATAGGTGACTAGGCACTTTTGTACGATTCAAGATATAAATATTTCAAAGGAAAGTTCCCATTCAGATGGTTAGGACCCTATGAAATTAAATAGGTGTTTCCTAATGGTGTGGTGCAATTACAAACCATTAATGAGGTCAATTTTTCACTCTTGGTTAATGGCCATTGACTAAAGCTTTACAAGAAACCACTTCAAAAAGTTGATTTCATTGTATCGCTTATAAACGAGTATGGTGCTCATAGTACTATTGATACAAAATCTGAAACATAGGATGACGTTCCAATAGAAAGGGATTTACCCAACACAACTGGTGATCAAGAGGTTGACTTACACAACTCAACCCCTGAAATCACCTAGACATAATTTCTCATGCTTTAAAACTACATGCACACACAAAACATTATCCATGATGTACACATTCTGCTCGAGAGGGACCTGTTCTTCAATTCATTTATCATTTATCAGGACTTGTTTCAGATGGGACCTAAAAAGTAAATTTGTAAAACAAAGAAGGGCCCTATGCTTAGAGTACCCATAGGAACACCTATTGAGAGTAATCTACAATAACTTGGCAAAATTGAATTATTTTTCCCATGCATTCCACCAAATATCACATGCATCATTTATTTCTCAATAAAGCACCCATAGCAAGTACATCTCAAATCACAACCACCGAATTTCCATCCACTCCCATGCATTTAATTCCAATCAAATAAATTGTACACCAAGATACATGTTTTTGTAGTTCCAAACTGTGCCAATCGGTAATTAATGTCACACACGTACAACATGTAACTTCTCATAATTAAATTAGAATTATTTTTGTATTCATTATTATTCTTAGTTTAAAATATACATTTAAAATTATTTCACCATCAATTTCAATTATTATCCTATCACCCTTGCCAAGTCATGCATGAAGTGAGGTCACTTCAAATAAATTTGGGGGGAGGGGTATAATAGTCATGATATTTGATTTTCACCACCTAAGTTTTTCAAATAGCATTTTATGCCATTCTCCTAAAAATAGAAGACCTCTCTATTGTTTCCAATATTGTGATTGTGTTTTTAACCTAAAATTAAGCTAAGGTACAAATAATTGAACTTAATTAAGCTAGAAGTAAGGGGATTGTAAAGTTACAGTATTGGGTATAAGAGAAGGCATTAGAAGGAGTAGTGAAATTGGATGGTTTTAAAGGTGGTAGAGTCAAAATTTGAGCGGAATTTGAACTTTTCAAGGTTGTAGAGCATCAAGACAATGGGAGGTGATGTTATATGGAGGGAACCATCTACTCATAAGGAAATATTAGAAGATATAATGGTTTTAACCCTCTTCACCAGAGTGGGATGGTTAGAATATTTCTTGAAGTTGATGGAGTATGAAAATGAAATGGTGAGATTTTATGGCTACATTGAAATATGATGAGGCAACAATGAAAGAGTTGGTAATGGATGTCTCTGAAATGAAAATTGCTCAAGTCATAGGATTACCTCATGTAGATACAGTTGCGGCAATGGAGGAATTCTACGAGCGAGTGAAAATATGGAATCAACATCACAAGGTACAAAGAGGCTTTCCATTCCATTATTTTGGGGAAAATGTGCTAGTTATATCATTAAATATCTAACTTGTGATGGTTGTCAAAACCTTTTATATATTGTGCATTTTATGTTGTTAAATCATTTACGGTATGACAAGTTGCTAAATGTATCCAATTTCCTGTATAATATGTTGAAGAGAATGGCATCTGAATACCAGATGAAACAAACATACAGCATACTATCCCATCATTGCTTAATAACCCTACTGGTTAAGGATTTTGAGAACTCAACACCCACAGGTTAATTAGAATGACTTTAAAAATTGCAAGGTTATCACCGAGTTGTTTGAGGAACCTAAAGTAGAGGATGAACCTCAACCTGAGTCTGAACCAGAAATTGAACCTGAGTAGAATGAACTTGAGAGAGAAAATTCCCCTATTACACCATTGGTAACACCTACCTGTAGCCAAAGCAGACCTAAAAAATATGACATGTCAAAACTACAACTCAAGAAGGAAGAAAAAAATCCCAATAGATTCATCACTCAATGGTTGACACTAATTTATCACTGGGTCCAAGAAAAATAATTGTAGACTTGAAACTTTGAGATTACAAAAGGATTCAATAGATAGTAGTGACCATCCTTTAGAACTGCCTAAAACATGTAGAAAATAGGTGGAAAATTTTGACTCTAGAATTACAGAAGAAAGAGCCTCACTCCTTCCATAATTTTATGAATATGTTTGAGATATTATGCAAGTACATCAAGGTTTTAGGAATAAGAGGAGTGGAATGGCTTCCACTTATCATCCTCCTATTCTACTTCATCTAGTACCACATTGGACAAGAGAGAAGAATTATCAATATAGGAATGTAGAATTAGTTAAGATGGATAGACTTGCATGTTATAATGGTTTTTATCTCAAACAAGGGCAAGGAGTGAATACAGTTATGGATCTTAGGTAGATCGCCTTGTACTACAATCTTCTCCCCTAGGTGGTTAGTTAAGTATTTTTCTTGAGGACAAGAAAAATGATAAGTTGGGTAGAATGATGGCCTCAATCATGAGTACTTTTTCTATTTCTTTTTATATGCTCTCAAACACCTTACATATATTTTCTAAGTACCTTCTAGATAATACTTCCATGATATGCTATCCTTTCATACATACTTTGCAACTTTGAACCTAGTTTGTGAATATGACATATGGTGATAATATTCATATTATTGCATGATTTAAACATGAGTATGTATGTATATGAATGGAATTATATGATTTAATTATGATGGTTAGTTGCATATGTATGTTGTATGGATTAACCTATTTGCAACTCAACATGTGGTAAACAAGAATGGAGAATTTGTAGCAATAACCAAGGCATCAAAATAGGGGATCAATGGAGTTAAATCCACCTAAAGTGCAAGAAGCTATGGAGCTGAACCTAAATCATCATGGAAGGAATAAATGCTGAAGGACACTTGTTCTAGAATTCTAAACATTTTCTTATGTGTTTCACATGAAAACTGTTTCATTGGAGTTCTTATTTGAATAGGTCTCTTCTTCCTTTTTAGTTAGAATGAATAAGTTGATCTTAATTCCATATCCTCATATATAGGAGTGGGATTAATGATAATACTTAGTTAGAAATTTGAATAAGACTGTCCCCAATTTTGCTAAAATTCGGGGGATGAGTTTGTAGTAAATTTAGTTGGTTGTTAAGTTGTTAACAATTTGTCATTTTCTAGTTTCAAGTGATTCAAAAACATGTTGAAATGCAATTATTGAATACAATATAAAAGAAGGATTTTGTTTGAATATATGGTGATATGCAATGGATAGAATTGTGTGTTACATGGATGCATAAGAATCTGAGTTAGATTTGGTTCTAATTTAAGTGAGATGGTCCCTTGAGCCGGCCACTCAAGGTACTGCCCCTCACTTCATCTATTTACTTGTTAATTTATGCATTCCTTTAATTTTGTTTCTATTGCTTTATAAATTCATTGCAAAGTAAAGTAGAATAGATCTTACGGTTGGTTATAGTAGTTGTTGTTCATGAACAAATGTGTAATTGGTAAATCATAGAACTCCAGAGATTAGAATTATTTATCCCATTATTTTGAATAGTTTTGGATTGATTTTATATTTACTTGTTATTAGAAGTCATCTACAACTTATGTTGTAGGTACCAATAGCCATTAGGTTCCATAACTATTTTTATTGTTTTTGCAATTTTTTAAGATTCCAACATAGTAGAATAGTCTAAATAAGTTTGCATAGGATAATTTAGGTGAACATGAGTCTGTGAAGGCACTTATAGTGCAGTACCATCATACATTTACACACCTTGGTTGATGATTTAATGTAGGCTTACAATGTCAAGTGGGTTGTTTAGCTAGGTATACCCCTTAATTGTGTAAATTTTACCAAGTCCATAACACATTATTTTTTCCTTTACACTCTTACTCCTAAGAAACATCCTAAAAATCTTGGTCTTGGGTTCACCACAATCAAAGTGAGCCTTCTTGGAAAGGGTGATTCTATTAAGGAAGTTAATTCTTCCTCTTGGTTAAAAACATCACATAACGATATGATCGATGACTTTCCCCTTGACATTATAGACTTATTTGAGGATACAAGTGTATTTTCATGATCACTACCACATCCTTCAAATCTTCTAGCCAAATTATTGAACTAAGACTTGTTTATCCCCAAATCATTAACTGGGACCAACAAGGACCACCAATTCTTGATTCTTTCAAAAATGGGGAGGCTATCTCTGAATTTATGGGGATTCGAGATTGCATACCATTTGGAGATCACAAGGCATTATTTGACATTAAGTTGGACACCCAAGCGTACTATAGTGAAACAATTGAATCCCTTAGTCACAAAATTGAAAATATGAGAATCATAACTCAATCTCTAAGTGAAAACCACACTATGACACTTTTTATCGAAAAAAATTAAAAATAAAGGATATATCTCAGGGTGAAAACCTTTATGAGGTGCCTAAGGATGATGGATTCAATCTATTTAATATTACAATAGAGAAAGAAAATTCAGTAGTACTTGCAGAGGCATCTTATCTAGTCAATGTAGGAATAGATGAAGCACCACAGGTCATATTCTATGTTTCTTCCCTAGATGATGAAGAATATAACAACTTGCCAACATTTCTTAGAGAGAAAAAAAATAATTTTACATGGTCATATGTAGACATCCCAAGGCTTGATACATCATCAGTGGTTCATCATCTCACAGTTCACCCTCATGCAAAGCCTATGAATAAAAAGTTGAGAAAAATGCATCCAAAAATTGCATTGCTATTCAAAGTTGAGTTACAAAAGCTTTTGGATGTAAGGTTCATTAAACAAATTGACTATCCTGAGTGGGTTTCTAACCTGGTTATAGTTTCCAAACTCACTGGGGGCATCTGAATATGCACAAACTTTAGAGACTTGAAAAAGGCATGTCCTAGGGATGACTTTACCCTACCAAACATAGATATCATTGTAGGCCTAATAGCTGGGCACAAAATGCTTTTGCTCATGGACAAGTTCTCGAGATATAATCAAATAATGACAGATAAGGATGTTAATATAAGACAACATTTACATGCCTATGGGGAACTTATTTCTAGAATAT
Source organism: Sequoiadendron giganteum (assembly GCA_007115665.2). Classification (NCBI taxonomy): domain Eukaryota; kingdom Viridiplantae; phylum Streptophyta; class Pinopsida; order Cupressales; family Cupressaceae; genus Sequoiadendron; species Sequoiadendron giganteum. The sequence goes on along the minus strand of CM021103.1, from coordinate 388,533,210 downwards.
AATGTCGGTCTAAAGAATGCTGGAGAAACATACCAAAGAGAGATGACCCTCATATTTCATGACATGATCCATAAGACTCTAGAGGACTATGTCAATGATATCTTGGATAAATAAAAATTAAGGAAAATCTAGAAGTTCTAGGAAAAATATTTGACATACTTGAGCAATATTAGCTGTGGTTAAACCCTAAGAAATTCCTCATTGGTGTCACTACAAGTAAACTCTTGGGATACATTGTGTCACAAAGAGTAATTGAAGTAGACCTGGCTAAAGTCAAGGAAACCATGCACATGCAACCACCATAGACCCTCAAGTAGCTTTGAAGCCTACAAGAGAATCTCTAGTCAATCAGAAGGTTCATCAAAAAACTAACAAATAAGTGTCATCCATTCACCCATCCTATTCACAAGGGTGTGGCCTACAAGTGGGATTAGAATTGTGAGTAGGCATTTTAATAGTTGAAAGATTACTTAGTGACACCACCTATCTTGATGTTGTTGATAAAAGATAAGCCTTTGATACTCTACATCTCGGCGACCTCAAAAAACCTAGGAGCTCTCTTGGCTCAACATGAGGGTAAGTGTAGAAAGATGGGGGGACAAAAAGGGGTGTTAAGTGGCCACTTTTTTTTATGAAATCAAGAAATACTGACCTTGGATGAGAAATTGAGGATAGTTACACTCAAAATTTTAAGATGCAATAAAAACAAGGGTCGTAGTGCTTCGAGTCTACTTTCTAAACTACTATTTTTTTGAAAATGGTAGATATTAAGGGGTTCAAAAAGGGAGCCACATAAATTGGTGTTGTTTTTCTCAAAAAAGCATAACATAGCGTCTGTTGTGGCTCCCTCAAAAGGTTAAATTTTTTTTGGTATTTTTAAAATTGCTTCGGTGAGAAATTAGCTAACAACATTTAGTTTATGCTCAATTTTTTTGATAGTTTTTTAATGAATGTGTTTTTTTAATAATTTTCAAAGTGGACATATCCTGAAAAATAAAAATTTGGCCGTGCTACCCCTATAATTTTTGAAAAATAATAAAAAAATAATTTTTTTAATGTGTAGAATGGATTCTATTTTATAAAAATGTAATTTATTTGAAATTTCAATGAACGATTAAAAAATAAAGTAAAAAAAAACAAAAGTTGGTTTTTGACAAAACTATAGTCACACAAACAAAAGAAATTAAAAATGAAAACCTTAACATAGTCAAAATGTGAAAAAATTACATCGTTAAATAGCTAAGAGAGAGCCTAACATTACTTAGGTGTTCAATTTACTTTATTTTGAAACACGTGCAAACCTAACGGTTAGCACGAATGAGATTATGTGAAATTTTGTAGAATATGCAAAAACACATCTTTAGATGTTGGGAATGCACTCCAAGCCTTTGGGTTGGAAATCCAAAGTAAATCCAAGCCAAAGGCTTATGGATTCTCAAAGCAAGACATAACGCAAACACGTAACAAGCTCGTGTTTTGTGAATGCATTGAAAAAATGCGAGTGCACTATAATGCATTTGCATTTTGGTCTGCATTGAATTTTTTTCTTCTCTTTTTTTCTCTTTCTTCTTGTTATCTTTTAGGGAAACTATATACATGAAATAAATATTTAAGTATAAGTTGACATTTTCATATGGAAATTTACTTTCTTTTACTTTACATATGGACATTTACTTTCTTATACTTTAAGTTATATTTCATGTATATTGTTTCAGGATGTTTGAGAGTGGTTTTAGATCTTGAGGAGTTATAATACAAATTATAATTTTTGGAAGATCTTATAATTTTTTAGATAGTCAAATTTTAGTAATCAGCATGTCAAATTTTACTAATCAAGAAGTCAAATTTCAATAATAATCAAGTTGTATCATTAATATCTCTCTCTATACAACTTATTATTTATCCCTTACACTCTAGACCTCTCTCTCACTATCTCCATCCCTTTATCTAAATCTCTCCCTTGAGCTCAAGAACTACCTCTCTACCTATCCATCCTTCTCTCTCTCTCTCTCTATCTCACTTCTCTCTCCCTCTTCCCTCCCTCCTTCCCTCTCTACATCTCTCTACCTCTTCTCTCCCTCCCCTTCTACCTCTCCCTCTCTCCATCCTTCCCTCTCTACTTCTCTCTGTCTCCCCTCTCCCTCTCTACCTACCTCTTCCTCCATCGCTCCCTACCACTCTCTCTATTTCTCTATATCCCACCTCTCTCCCTCCATACTTATCCCTCCCTCTCTTCTTCCTTATCTACTCTCTATCTCCCAATCCCTCTATCTACCTACCTCTCCATACCTCACACCCTATCACTCTCTCTCTACACATCTCTATCTCACCTCTCTCTCTCTCTCCCTCCCTCCCTCATTCCCTCTCTACTTATCTCTATCTCTCATCTCTCTCTACCTCTCCTTCTCTCTCTACTTATCTTTATCTCCCCTCTCCTCTCTCTACTTACCTCTCCCTCCATCACTCTCTCTATGTTTCTCTCTATCTCACCTCTCTCTCCCTCCCTACCTCTCCATCGTTCTCTCCCTACATCTCTACTTACCTATATCTCCCATCTCCCTCTCTACCTACCTCTCTATCCATCATTTCCTACCACTCTCTATATTTCTCTCTATATGACCTCTCTCTCATTTCCCACTCTCTCCCTCCATACCTCTCCCTCTACTTACCTCTCTACCTACCTCTCCATCCATCACTCCTTACCACTCTCTCTACAACTCTCTATCTCAACTCCCTCCCTCCCTTCCTGATTCCCTCTCTACTTCTCTCTATCTCTCTCTACCTCTCCTTCACTCTCTAATTATCTTTATCTCCCCTCTCCCTCTCTCTATCTACCTCTCCCTCCATCTCTCTCTCTCTCTCTCTCTCTCTCTCTCTCTCTCTCTCTCTCTCTCTCTATCTATCTATCTATCTATCTATCTCGCCTATATCTCCTAGCCTAAATCTTCCACTATCTACTCTCTATCTCACCTTTACCTCCCTCTACCTCTCTCTATTTCTCTCTCCCTCCACCCTCCCCTCTTTGTCACTCTCTCCTCTCTATCTCACCATTCTCTCTTTCCCTCTCTCTCACTCTCTCCTCTCTATCTCACCATTCTTTCTCTACTTATCTTACCTATCCCCATTTACCTCTCCCTTCCTCCCCTCTCTTTTCCACCCTCCCCCATTCCCTCTCTATCTATCTCTCTACTCTCTATCTCACCTATCCTCTCTACTTCTCTCTCCTCCATAACTCCCTACCACTCTCCCTCACCTCCCTCTATCCTTCCTTTCACTCTCTATCTATCTCCTCTCTCTCCCCTTTCCCTCTCTCTCTCTCTCTCTCTCTCTCTCTCTCTCTCTCTCCCTCCATCTCTCTCTCCCACCTCTTTCACTCCTTCATCTCTATCTCACCATTCTCTCTCTATCACTCTCTTCTTCCCTCTCTTCTCTCTATCTATCATCTCTCTCCCCCTATTATGATTGAGGGTGTAAGGTTTAGTGTTTAAGGTATAGGGTTGAGGTTATAGGGTTAATTTTATAGGGATTAGGGTTTAGGATATTGGGTATAAGGTTGAGGGTATATGGTACTAATATAGGTGGATACATTCACCAAAAAATGAAGTGTTCCAAATGCTCCAAAAATCATCAATGTGTAAAATTTCTCAAAAAAATGAACCCAATGCAACTTGAATAGAGTCAAAAGGAGTTTGTATGCTCAAGATATGCTCAGTCAAAGTTGGGTCAAAGTAGGGGTAACTGAGGTAGGATGCAAGGTCAAAAAACTGATCATTCTAAAATTGGTTGAAAATGGTGTCAAATCAAAGAGCTCGACGAGACGATCTCAACATCACTCATTTTTCCTGAATCGAAGCTCGTATGCAGAAGTCATGCCCAGTCAAAGTTCACAGTGGAAGGTTGACTTTGATTGTACGGATGCTGGTGTCAGTGTGAAATCAACATGTTGACTGGGTCGATCGTACAATGATGTAGACCAATGGGGAGCTGACACATGGTAGTATGGAAACTGACTAGTCTTGTGATGTGGCATCTGATTGGGTGTTGAGTTGGACCGATCATTAATCGACACGTGGCAAAGGAAAGCAAATGGAAATGCACCACATGGACCAATCATAGTGTGCCACATGGCACCTTGTACTCCCTCCTTGAATGGTTCATTTGTTTGTTCAAAATTTTGGTTGGGGGTCAAACCTCCAACTTGTCATTTACAAATCTAGACCGGCTGAACCATTGGAATATGAATAGGGAGCTGCTTTGTACTTAATGAAGAGTGAAGGCTAAATTGACGAGGCAATGATTTGAACCACCGACCCCTCCCTTGCAACCCACACATCCGACCAATGCGCTATGCATGATCTTCGGGATAAGAAGGATGGTAGTGGTTTTTATTACATGATTAAAACCACATAACTATAAAACAAACATGAGATATATGAGCTCAACATATCTACAATGGAAAGGCATAAATATTTTTAAAAGGGGCTCGAATATTATGAACCATAAAACTTAAATAGCCTAAATTTAAAAGATTATCAAGGGTTTAAAATGATTGTATAAATATTTTCAAAGGTTTTTTAAAGGGTTTATAAGATTTAAAGGGATTTTTAAACTAAGATTAGGAGATATGGAGGATTTGAGGAATTTTATTGTTTTAACCCCAATATAGAAAATGTAATTATATAAAAAGGGGGTATAGGCTTGTGAGGGATTATGGAAATTAGGAGATTCTTGATAATGGAATTTTATTCCAACTTTGTGCAATTAGGAGCATGAAGCTAGGTGATTGTACTTCAAGAAGGGGAATTGTTCTTTTCATTTCATTATCAATCGAGAAGACTTTGTAAGGTTGTGGAGTAGATTGAGGGTGATTTGTAATCCAAAATTTTGGAGCATAAACAAGGATCGATCACTTCATTGGAGAGGGACCTAGAGACATAGCCATTTGGCAAACTCCATTATCAATTTGTTGTCTTGTCTTGTCTTCTCTATTTGTCAATTTTTTGTTGTTTAAAATCATTTATAATATCTTTTCAAATAATTTTAAATTAAGCTTAAATTTCATTTACATAAATTAAAATCCATGCAATAGTCATAGATCCTAATAACATATCAAGTTGGTATTAGATCTTTATTTGACTAAGTTTTGCAGAAGTGGATGTCAACATGATCTTAGAGCTAGTGAGGTTAAGGCACGCTTGAATAATTCAATCTTGAGATTAGTAAATGAAGAAATTTTCCATCAAAAAATATGGAAGAAACAAAAGCTATAAATTTTTTTGAGCTTGATGAGAAGATCTTCCAATGAGCCTTTCTTGACATGAAGGCTATGATAGAAGAACTCTATCAGGAAAAGCAAGAATGAAAGAAGCATAAGAAAGGAGGAACTTCAAAGCGAGAGAAGCATGAGGATGAAGAAGATCAGAAGGAAAAAGGGAAAATATAAGAAGGTGATGAAGAGCCTCCAAAAAATCCTCCATCTCCATCTTCTCCTTCTTCTTCTTCTAATTCTACTTCTTTTGTTAATCCATTCAAAAGTGCACATAAGCCTGTAATCAAATTGGATTAAAAATTTGAACTACCTAAATATTGTGGAGAGTTAAATGTTGATAAATTAGATTATTGGGTTCAACAATTAGAAGTATACTGTAGGATTCAAGGCCTTTTAGATGATGCTTCTAAAATCCAATTAGCTACTCTTCAATTGGGAGGAACTGCTCTCACTTGGTGGGAGAGTAAAACTTGGGTAGAAATTGCTCATCATGGTAGTGTCAATTTAACTTAGATGGAATTTAAATTTTCCCTTAAAAAACATTTTTATCCCGTAGGCCATATGCAACAGTTAACTATGAACTGGAATTTTTTTAGGCAGGCTAAGGATCAATTTGTCTAAGATCACACTCATGAATTTAGGAAGCGAGCTATTGCACTTAATGTTCCATTATACACACAAGACACATTGCTCAAGTATATAGGTGGTCTTCATTCTTACTTAATGCATACCATTTTGGTTTTAAATTCTAATAATTTGGATGAAGTATGTGTACAAGCCACACATTTGGAGTCAAGAGGTAAGAATACTTTCAATGAAAAGTCTGGAAAGAAGCCATATAAGCCTAAAGGTAAATCCAATGGCAAAGAAAAGGGGAAAAAGACAACAACCATCAAGAAGGAGGGTAGTAAGCCCACATGATCCCATTGCAAGGAGGGGCATGATAACTCAAAGTGTTGTAAGTTGCATTTGGAACTAAGGCCGAAGAAATATGGAGGAAACAAAGGCAAACAAAAGACTGTTGTTGTAGTACAAGAGGATATTGGATCTCACTCTGGGGATGAGACAAAGATTGTTGCTTCCGGGATCCAAGGTAAAGGAAAAGATATATCTCTATCTTCTGATACAATTTTTTCAAATGCAAGTGTAAGTGAAAGTAAAGAATATTCTCCACCTAAGATTGATAAGCATCAAAATGAATTATTTCACATTGAGGTTGTAACAAAGCATACTAAGGTTGATACTTTGTTTGATACAGGATCTCAAGTAAATTAAATATATGAAGAAGTTGTTAAGAAACTTAAATTGGCTACAACACCTCATTTGAAGCCATATCCACTTGGATGGGTTTGTAATGATGCATAGTTACAAGTAATGAAGAAATATAAGTTAATATTTTCTATCACTGCAAACTTTATAGATGAGGTAGAAGTTGATGTGGTTATTTTAGATATTTATGGTCTTGTACTTGGGAGTCCCTATCTTTATGACTGAAAGGCAATATTTTATAGGGGGGAAACAAATATCACCTTTTTAAGGATGGTAAAGAATTCATTGTACGGGCACATAAGATTAAGACTAATCTAACATTGGTGAATATTGATCAAATGAAGAGGTTAGTTAATGCTAGTAATAACTTTGTATTGATGATTGTAAAATACAAAGAGAACGATAAATCAGAGGCATTCAAAGGGTGTGATCTAGAGCATAAAGTTGAATTGGTCAAAGTATTTTCTGCTTATGATGACTTATTTTAGGAGCCAAAGGGATTGCCACCAAAGAGAAAGATACAACATGAAATCTAGTTATAGCAGGACATGCCTCTTCCAAAAATAGACATGTACTATCTATCAATTATGTAGAATGAGGAAATCAAGAAGTAGGTTTAGGAATTGGTTGAGAAAGGAGTTATTTGTCCAAGTACCTCTCCTTGTGGTTCTCTAATTTTGTTGGTGCCAAAGAAGGATGAGCCATGGAGAATGTACATCGAATACAAAGCCTTGAACAAGATAATGAAAAAGAACAAGTATCCTCTTCCCCGAATTGATGATTTAATTTATCAATTGAAACATGCAGTTTATTTCAGTAAACTGTTAGAATTGCGTAGTGGATATCATTAGATAAGAATTGCAGAATATAACATTTGAAAAACTTCATTCAAGACAAAAAAGGGATTGTATGAGTGGTTGGTCATGCCTTTTGGGCTTTGTAATGCACCAAATACCTTTATGATATTCATGAATGATGTCTTTCAACCTTTCATTGATGAGTTTGTCATATTTTATCTAGATGATATACGTGTATTCAGTTGAACTTGGGAAGAGCATATAATTCATGTAAAGAAAGTTTTTGATGTTTTGAGAAAAGAAATTTTTTTTGTAAAGATTTTGAAATGTGAACTTGCCAAGACATCCTTAGTGTACTTAGGATATGTTTTAGGAGGTGGTCAATTGAAAGTAGACCCTACAAAGGTTGAAGTTATTGTAAAATGGCCTAAGACAAGTATTGTCACATAAGTCATAAGTTTCTTAGGTGCAGTTTAGTATTGGGGGAAGTTCATTGCCAACTTATCCTAAATTGTATCACCATTGCATGTGTTAACTAGTATGAAGACAAGTTTCTAGTGGGGAGGTCCTTAGCAAAAGGCCTTCGACACTTTGAAGGAAAAGTTGAGCACCACACCAGTTCTGGCTTTACCAAATCTACAACAACCATTCAAGATTGAACTCATGCAAGGAGTTAAACTGATCTGCTATCACTTTGAAACCTTTATAGTTGTAGTAAGTAACTATCTTACTTATGATAAGAAACTATATGCATTAGTTCAGAGTGTTAAAAAATGGAAACACTACTTAATGGGTAATAAATTGTAATCCACACTGATCACCAACCACTTCAATACTTGCACTCACAATCCAAATTGTAACAAAGTAGGCACTTTAGGTAGATGGGTTTTCTTCAATAGTTTGATTTGGTTATTAAGTATAAAAAGGTGTCCAAAATAAAGTAGCAAATATGTTGTCTATGCCTCTCACCATGAATGCTATGTTTATCCTTCAAGGTAGTTCTATGGTACATGAAATTTTTCAGGAATAATACACCAAGGATGAAGACTTTAAGCATATTTATTCAGCTCTAATTGTAGGAAAACATGTAGAAGGGAAAGATTACTATGTGCGGGATAAGTTGTTGTATCATTTAGAAAAGTTATGCATTCCAAAAGGTGAACAAGAACAAGTAATCAAAGAAGCACACACATAATTAATTTTTGGTCACTTTGGGATAAGCAAAACAATGTCACAACTGCAGAAATACTGCTATTGGCCTCCTATGCAAGAAACTATATCCAAGTATATTAGAGGATGTGTAATGTGTGCAACAAGCAAGCCTAGCAATAGGAAGTTTGGATTGTATACTCCTCCACCTGTACCATCCCATCGATGGGAAAGTGTTTCAATGGATTTTGTTGGGAGACTACCAATGTCTAGGAAAGGGCATGATTATCTGTTTGTGGTAGTGGATAGGTTCAGTAAAATGTGCATTGTAATGCCTTGTAAAAAATAGGTCACAGCTGAACTGACAACACATTTTTTTTTTCAAATTGTATGGGTTTATTTTAGGCTTCCTACTTATATTGTATCGGATCGAGATTCTCAATTCTTGGGGGAATTTTGGTCAACATTATGGGAACTCATGGACACTAGACTGAAGAAAAGTACAACTTTCCATCCAGAGAGTGATGGAAAGACAGAGATAGTGAATAGGATAGTTGTGCATCCTCTTAGAGGCAACTGCAATAAGCATCCTAGGTTGTGGTATGAAAGTCTACATTATGTGCAACATGCTTACAACCATGTAGCACACTCTTCTACAAAAATATCTCCTTTTGAAACATGTGTTCGAGTATCTTCCAAAAACATTGATGGAATTTTATTTTGGGAAGGATGATGTTGAGGATGGATGCCATGATGAAGAGAAGGCTTTGAATTTCATCTAGAAATTCCAAGAAATTCATCAGGTAGTTGAAGCATAGCTAGAGAAGAGTGAGGAAAAGTATAAAGCCCAACATGATCATTAATTTTAGGTTGGTGATAGAGTTTGGTTACATATCAACAAGGAAAAGGTAGGAAGTTCAAGTCGATCAGATATGGTCCCTTTGAGATCCTAGAGAAGACCAATATCAATACCTTCCACCTAAATATTCCTCCATACATGTACATCTACTCAGTTGTAAATGTAGAGAATTTGAAGTTGCATGAACCTCCAATGATACTGGATGAAGAGGTTGTTGTTTAGGCTCCATCAGTTGATGATATTTTACCTGAGTATATGTCAAAGATACAAAAGGATGTTATCTTAGACAGAAATGTCTGGAATTCACGAAGAGGAGTTGTTGAGTACCATAGAGTGGGATTGAAAGGGATGAATCCAAGCAAGGAAAAATGGATGGAGATTGGTAAAGTGGGGGAACTTTACCTTCACTTAGTTTTTGAGTAATCAAGCTTTCAAAGGTCCAAAAGCTCTCGAATGGGGAGGACTGATCCAGGTGGATACGTTCACCAAAAACTAAAGTGTTCCAAATGCTTTAGAAATCATTGCTATATTAAAGTTCTCAAAAAAATAAAGCCAATGCAACTTGAATAGAGTCAAATGTAGTTTGTATACTCAAAATATGCTCAGTAAAAGTTGGGTCAAAGTAGGGGTACCATAGGTAGGATGCAAGGTCAAAACATTGATCATTCTAAAATTGGTCAAAAATGGCATCAAATCGAAGAGCTCGATGAGATGATCTCAACATTGCTCATTTTGCCTGAATAAAAGCTCATATGCAGAAGTTATGCCTAGTCAAAGTTCACAATGGGAGGTTGACTGACTATATGGATGTCGATGTCAGCGTGACATCAACATGTTCCCTAGGCCAATCGTATGATGATATGGACCAATAGGGAGCCGACATGTGGTAGTATGGATTCTAACTAGGTAGGTGATGTGGCATCTGACTGGGCGTTGAGTTTGACCGATCATTAATCAACACATGGAAAAGGCAAGTTAATGGAAATGTGCCATGTGGGCCAATCATAGTGTTCCATGTGGCACCTAATATTTCCTCCTCAAATGGTTAGTTTGTTTGTTCAAAATTTTGGTTGGGGGTTTAACCCCCCCAACCTGTCATTTAAAAATCTCACGCCTAGCCACTAGACTAGCGCACCCATCGAAATATGAATAGGGAGTTGCTTTGTACTTAATGAAGAGTGAAGGCTAAATTGAGGGGGCAGTGGTTTGAACCCCAACCCCTCCCTTGCAACCCACACCTCCAACCAATGTGCTATGTGCGATCTTTGGGATAAGAAGAATGGTGGTGGTTTTAATTACATGATTAAAACCACATAACTATAAAACAAACTTGAGATATATGGGCTCAACATATCTAAAATGAAAAGGAATAAAGATTTTAAAAAGGGGCTCAAATATTATGAACCATGAAACTTAAATAGATCGAATTTAAAAGATTACCAAGGGTCTAAAATAATTGTATAAAGATTTTCAAAGGGTTTTTTAAGGGTTTATAAGATTTAAAGGTGTTTTTAAGTGGATTTTTAAACCAGGATTAGGAGATATGGAGGATTTGGGGAATTTTATTGTTTTAACCCCCATATAGCAAATGTAATTGTATAAAAAGGGGGTATAGGCTTGTGAGGGATTATGGAAATTAGAAGAGTCTTGATAATGGAATTTTATTCCAACTCTGTGCAATTAGGAGCATGAAGCCAAGTGATTGTACTTGAAGGAGGGGAATTGTTCTTTTCATTTCATTATCACTCAAGAATAATTTGTAAGGATGTGGAGCAGATTGATGGTGCTTTGTAATCTAGAATTTTGGAGCATAAACAAGGACCAGTCAAAGCTCCACCAGCTAGAGACGCAACCATTTGGTGAACTATGTTATCAATTTTTTGTCTTGTCTTGTCTATTTCTCAAATTTTTGTTGTTTTAAACCATTTAATTTTTTTCAAAGCATTTGAAATTAAGCTTTTTTTTTACATAAATTAAAATCCATGCAATAGTCATAGATCCTAATAACAGATCAATAGAGATGAGGGTTGAGGGTGTAGGTTTAGGGTTTAAGGTATATCGTTGAGGGTTGAGGGATAGTGTTAACAGTTGAGTGTATAAGGTTAAGTGTATATAGGGATTAGGGTTTAGGATATTGGGTATAGGGTTGAGGGTTGAGGGTTGAGGGATAATGTTGAGGGTTTAGGGTATAAGGTTAGGGTATAGGGTATATAAATGAGGGTTGAGGGTGTAGGGTTTAGGGTTTGAGGTATAGGGTTGAGGGTATAGGTTTAAGTGTATAGGGTTTAGGATATTAGGTATAAGGTTTAGGGTATAGGTTTGAGGGTATAAGGTATAGGCTTAAGGATTGAGAGTGTAGTGTTTAGGGTTTAAGTATAGGGTTGATGGTATAGAGTTGAGGGATAATGTTTAGGGTTTAGGGTATAAGGCTGAGGGTATAGGGTATAGGGATGATGGTGTAGGGTTTAGGGGTTAAGGTATAGGGGTGAGGGTTGAGGGATATTGTTCAAGGTTGAGGGTATAGGGTATAGGTATTAGGGTTTAGAATATTGAGTATAGATTTGAGGGTATTGGGTTTAGGGTTTAGGGTTTAGAGTACATGGTTGAATGTAGGGTTTAGGGTTTAAGTATAGGGTTGAGGGATAATGCTTAGGGTTTATATTATAAGGTTGAGGGTATAGGGTATAGGGATGAGGGTTGAGGGTGTAGATTCTAGGGTTTAAGGTATAAAGTTGAGGGTTGAGGGATAGTGTTCAAGGTTGAGGGTATAGGGTATAAGCATAAGGGTTTAGGATATTGGGTATAGGGTTGAGGGTATTGGGTTTAGGGTTTAGGGTTTAAGTATAAGGTTGAGGGTTACAGGTTTACTGTTGAGGGCTAATGTTTAGGGTTGAGGGTCAAGGTTAAATGTATAGGGTATAGGGATTAGGGTTTAGGATATTGGGTATAGGTTTTAGGGTATAGGATTGAGATTATAAGGTATAGAGTTAAGGGTTGAGAGTGTAGGGTTCAGGGTTTAAGTATATGGTTGAGGGTATAGAGTTGAGGGATAATGTTTAGGGTTTAGGGTATAAGTTGAGGGTATAGGGGATAGGGATTAGGGTCGAGGGGATAGGGATTATGGTCGAGGGTGTAGGGTTTAGGGTTTAAGGTATATGGTTGAGGGTTGAGGGACAATGTTCAAGGTTGATGGTATAGGGTTAAGTGTATAGGGTATAAGGATTAGGGTTTAGAATATTGGGTATAGGGTTGAGGGCATTAGGTTTAGGATTAAGGGTTTAGGGTTTAGGGTTTAGAGTATAAGGTTGAATTTAGGGTTTAGGGTTTAAGTATAGGGTTGAGGGATAATGTTCATGGTTTAGGTTATAAGGTTGAGGATATAGGGTATAGGGATGAGGGTGTAGGGTGTAGGATTTAGGGTTTAAGGTATAGGGTTGAGGGTCGAGGTATAGTGTTCAAGGTTGGTGGTATAGGGTTAAGTGTATGGGGTATATGGATTAGGGTTGAGGGTATTGGGTTTAGGATTGAGGGTTTAGGGTTTAGAGTATAAGGTTGAATAAAGGGTTTAGGGTTTAAGTATAGGGTCGAGGGATAATGTTCATGGTTTAGGTTATAAGGTTGAGGGTATAGGGTATAGGGATGAGGGTGAGGGTGTAGGGTTTAGGGTTAAAGGTATAGGGCTGAGGGTATAGGGTATAGGGATTAGGGTTTAGAATATTTGGTATAGGGTTGAGTGTATTAGGTTTAGGATTGATGGTTTAGGGTTTAGAGTAAAAGGTTGAATGTCAGGTTTAGGGTTGAGGGATAATGTTAAGGGTTTAGGTTATAAGGTTGAGGGTATAGGGTATAGGGATGAGGGTTGAGGGTGTAGGGTTTAGGGTTTAAGGTATAGGATTCATGGATAGTGTTTAGGGTCGAGGTTATATGGTTAAGTGTATAGGATATAGGGATTGGGGTTTAGGATATTGGTTATAGGGTTGAGGGTTGTAGGTTTATGGTTGAGGGTATAAGTGTATAGCGTATAAGGATTAGGGTTTATGATATTGGGTATAGGGTTAAAGGCTGAGTGTAGGGTTTATGGTTTAAGTAGGGTTGATGGTATAAAATTGAGGGATAATGTTTAGGGTGTAAGGTTGAGGGTATAGGGTATAGGGATGAGGGTTGAGGGTGTAGGGTTTAGGGTTTAGGCTATAGAGTTGAGGGACAATGTTCAAGGTTGATGGTATAGGGTTAAGTGTATAGGGTATAGGAATTAGGGTTTAGAATATTGGGTATTGGGTTTAGGATTTAGGGTTTAGGGTTTAAAGTTTAGGCTTTAGGATTTAGGGGACAAGGTTGAATATATGGTTTAGGGTTTAAGTATAGGGTTGAGGGATAATGTTTAGGGTTTAGGTTATAAGGTTGAGGGTATAGGGTATAGGGTATAGGGATGAGGGTTGAGGGTGGAGGGTTTAGGGTATAGGGTTAAGTGTATAGGATATAGGGATTAGGATTTATGATATTCAATATAGGGTTTGGGAGATTGAGAGAGAGGGTGAGAGAGGGAGAAGTAGAGATGGAAGGAGAGAGTGATGTGATAGAGAGAGAAGTAGAGAGAGGAGGAAGGTAGAGATATTGAGAGATAAAGGAGGGAGAGAGAGGTAGAGAGAGAAGTAGAGAAGGAAGGTGGGTGGAAGGAAGAGAGAGGGGGAGATAGATAAAATTAGAGAGAAGGAGGGAGGGAGGAAGAGAGAGGGGGAGATAGATAAAATTAGAGAGAAGGAGGGAGGGAGGAAGAGAGAGGTGAGATAGAGATAGAGAGAGATGGAGGGAGGGAGGGAGAGAGGAGGAAGGTGGTGATATTGAGAGAGAGGGAGGGAGAGGTAGAGGTGGAGAGAGGGAGATAGAGAGAAGTATATAGGGAGAGAATTGTGAGATAGGGAGTATATAGGAAAGGAGAGAGCGATATAAATATGGAGAGAGAGATATCTCACTGATATAAAGAGAGAGGAGGGAGGAAAGTGATATAGAGAGAATGAGAGAGGGAGAGAGGGGGGAATAAGGAACACGGAGAGATTGAGAGAGAGAAGTGAGGGAGAGTAAGGAAGATAAAGGAAGAGGGATGTGTTAGATAGAGAGAAGTAGAGAGTGAAGGTGGGTTGGAGGAAGGAAATATATATATACATATATGTATATATATATATATGTACATATATGTATGTATATATATGTACACATATGTGTATATATATATGTACATATGTATATATATATATATATGTACATATGTATATATATATATATATGTACATATGTATATATATATGTATGTATGTATATATATACATATATATAGAGAGAGAGAGAGTAGGAAGGTGGGGAGAATGAGAGAGAGGGAGAGAGAGGGATTGAGAGAGAGATAATGGTGAGATAGAGAGTAGAGAGGGAAGGAGAGAGTGAGATAAAGATGGGGGGGAGAGTGTGTGTGAGAGAGAAACAAAGAGGGAAGGAGGAATGTTGGGAGATTAAGAGAGGGAGAGAGTTTGAGAGAGAGAGAGAGGGAATGAGGGAGGGAGAGGTACAGATGGAGAGAGAGATAAAGAGGGGGAAGGAGGGAGGGAGAAGTAGAGAGAGAGGGAGAGGTAGGGAGGGAGAGAGAGGTGAGATAGAGAGAAGTAGAGAGGGAAGGAGGGAGAGATAAGTGAGATAGAGAGAATGAGAGAGAGGGGGGGAGGAGGAAGGTGGAGAGATTGATAGAGAGAGAGAGAGGGAGGGTGAGAGATAGATAGAGAAAGATAGGTTAGATAGAGAGTAGAGAGGGACGATGGGTGGGATGAAGGGAGAGAGAGAGGGGGGAGATAGAGAGAGGGAGAGATAGAGAAAATTAGAGAGGGAAGGAGGGAAAGAGGAAAGGAGGGAGGGAGGAAGGGAGAGAGAGAGAGGTGAGATCTAGATAGAAGTATAGAGGGAAGGTGAGAGTGTGCGAGAGAGGTCTAGAGCATAAGGGATAAAAAATGAGTGAGACAGAGAAAGAGAAAGATGATACAACTTGGTGATTACTGAAACTTGACCTCCTAATTACTAGAATTTGACATGATGATTACTAAAATTTGGCTATCTAAAAAATTATAAGATCTTCCAAAAACTCGAATTCACATTATAACTCCTAGAGATTTGAAACCACTCTCAAACATCCTGAAACTATATACATGAAATATAACTTACAGTATAAGAAATTAAATGTCCATATGTAAATGTCAACTTATATTTAAATGTTTATTTCAGGTATATAGTTTTCCTAAAAAATATGAACGAGAAAAAAAAGAAAGAAAGAAATTTCAATGTAGATCAAAACGAGAGTGCGTTATAATGTTCTTGTGTTTGTGCAATGCATTAAAAAATGTGCATTTTTTGAAATTCAAACAATAACATGCTCGCGTTTTTATTATTTTGGGATGAAAAAGTAGAGTGGCCACTTTTTGTCCCCCCATCTTTGTGCACACACCCATATGGATTTACAATATGTGAGAGACCCTTAGTTATATAGGCAAGGCGAGACATAGGATTAGACAAGATCATGACAAGTGTGTTAATCTTGTGTAATGAAACAACTAACACAAAATATTAAATGACCTAAGAATTAAGTATTAGATGACATGGTACAATCATATGACATCTTAGACTTCCAAAAATATTCCTAGCACTTAAGTAAACATGTTAATATGACCTACTAGCTTAAATAGTTATGTATGAAATATTATTCACACCAATCTCAAATGAAATTCAATTGAAAATAAAACTTCACCAAAATAGTTGAAACTCAATTCAAAATTAAAAGTCACCAAACTCAATAAAATATAAAAGTTCTATAATTTCAAAATCATTTGAAAACCAAAGTTCACCAAACCCAATTAAAACTCAAAGTTCCCCAAACTCAATTAACCCTAAAATTGTGCCAAGCTCAATTATAAATTGAAGTTTTCCAAACTTAATTGAATATCGATGTTTGGCCAAATATATTGAAACTAAATAGAAAATCAAGATTCGCCAAGGTCAATCCAAAATGAAAAATTACAAAGCTTAATTGAAAATTGTTGTTTGCAAAACTAGATTGAAAATAAATGGAAAATCAAGATTCCCCAAACTCAATTCAAGCTCATTTAAAAATAAAATCTTTCCAAACTCAATCTAAAGTCAATGCAAAATAAGAGTTCAACAAACTAAATTGAAAATATAAGTTTGTCAAATTTCATGTGAATCAATTAAAATTCAAAGTTCACCATTTAATCAATTGAAAATAAAAAATCACCAAACTAAATCGAAACTCAACTAAAAGTCAAAGCTCACTAAGCTCGATTGAAAATAAATTTAAATAGAAAGATTTCCAAACTTAACTGAAACTCAATGGAAAATCATAGGCTCCCAAGATCAATTGAAACTCAATCACAAATCAAAGTTCATCAAACTCAATTAAAACTCAAGCTTCTCAAAACATAATTGAAACTCAATTGAGAATCAATGTTTACCAAACTCAATTGAAACTCAAAGTTTGTTGAACTCAAATGAAACTAAAAATTGTTAAAAGCCAATTGAAACTCAATGTTGACCAAACTTAACTAAAACTCAAAGTTTTACAAATAAATATTTTCCAAATTCAATTCAAACTCAATGTTTACTACATCCAATTCAAACTCTATTCAAAATAAACGTTTAAAAAACTCATTTTAAAGTCTACTGAAAATCAAATTTCACCAAACTCAATAAAAAGTTTAAACTTCACCAAACATAATTGACAATCAATTGAAAGTCACACTTCACAAAACTCAATTGAAGATCAAAGGAAAATCAAAGTTCACCAAACTCAATTGAAAACCAGATTTTTTTTTTGAAGTTTTCCTAACTAAATAGAATACTAAAGCTCACCTAAACCAATTAAAAATCAAAACTTTTTAAACTCAACTAAAAATCAATATTCACCAAACTCAATTGAAAATTAAAGTGCATGAAACTCAATTGAAATTCAAAGCTACACTTATTTATCAACAATCGAATTGCTCACACACCCGTTATTTTTCGAAGAATTGATATTAACAAGTTAAACCACAGGGTTTGAACATACATCAAACCAACTCACCACTATTTACTACCAAAATGACCCTAACAAACTCACCATCTACGAAAAAAAGTTCAAATAACGAATTGTTGCATTGGTCCACCAAATGGTTTAATAAAAATGTCATAACATCCTTGTCCAGTGGCCTCTTTGGCTTTATGTCTAGTTTACCTCATTTTTACAGTGTTAAGCATAAGTTTCAGATTATGCGAAACTTTCCCTCTTAAAAAATTGACAATTTTAAGGGTGTTTTATGCAAAAGAAAATTAGTAGAGAATTTTTACTAGCTCGACTTACAAAAGCTATGAAATTTTTTCAGCCCTACAACTCATCAATAAGTATTACTTCAAAGCTTTTTGAAATACAAGAATAAAAAAGATACGACAACTACCTAGCACTAAGGCAGGAGTACCACTATAATAATAATAACAAGTATCAAGGCTTCAACGGGAAACTTAAATGACTACCAACGATCTCTTTCGAATTACAACATAAAGTGACTACCTAGGGCTAAAGACCTAGGGTTTAAGCCTCGAGACTTGAAAAGATATTCATCAATTAAAATCGTATGATGTTTAAGAATCCTAACTCTCTTTTTCTTATGGGATATGAACAAGGTTTCACACTTAAATATCTATAAATGATTCTATAAAATTCTCCTTTGCAATTTCAAAATTCAATCAAGAGGATGGACCTTATTCAATCAAAATAGATAGTTGTATTAATAGCCTTCACTCAAAATAGTTTTCCTATTTATATATAAACACAAACCTTACTAGTGGAATCATCTAGAAAAATAACAAAATATTAAGACCCACCAATTGAAGTTACCTTCATTAGACCAAAAACATTTGAACATGCACTAGATCCAATGGTCATGTATTCTTATAATTCCCTTTGGTAGAGGAGCTAATCCTCTTTTTTAATTGTAGATACAATGCTCATGCAACTCTAGATCAATTGATTTCAAACTTGAAATTTGATCTCTTCTAATCTCAAGGCTCTTCTTGTCTAATTTCTCCCAATCTTCATTTTACATTGCAGCTAGCTTCTTCTCTTTTCCTTCCAATGTGATTGAAATATCTCTTTGAATCAATAGTGCTCCCAAATGCGACTTTCACATTTCAAAGATGTTTTGGCTTGAGAAGTTTTTAAACTTCCACTTATCTACATCCTCCATAGCTTCACAAATTCAATACACTTTGATACCAATTGCTAATTGTAAAAATAAATAAAGATCCACATAGTATGATTTTAATAAATAAATGTTACATCGAAAAGAAAGACAACACAATAATTACTTGGTTCATCTTTAATTCCTACACCCATAGGAAAACAGGGTAGCCTCTATTTCATTATTTGTGATAGCAGATACAATTACATCATTATCCTTAATAATTAGATGTTTTAAAACTCTCCAAATATGTATAGAAAACAACAAGAAACACAGAAGCAGGGGAACTCACCAGGCTACTCTAGTACACACACACAAAAATGTGGTCACCTTGTTAAGGCGTGAGTATTATTGATAGAGATATCTAATGAATAACTCTCATGCATCCTTAGATTTCTCCTTTTTATGGCACATCCATATTGTTGACCAAGAGTTTTTTGAAAAATGACTTTCATCCATGTTGAATTTCCTCCTTCCAAGACAAGGTATCGATATTGCTAACAAATAGTTTTATAAGAAATAACTTTCTTATATTTGATACTATCTTCTATGGGAAATTTCAATCAACTAATATTAATAAAATTTAGAAAAAAAATTCAAATTGTGAAACAAACTAGTTTTAAATAGCGTAGGCTTTCTCAATCCTACAAATATCCTCCCAGTTATGAAACACACTAATTTTAGATGACCTAGAGTTTTATATAGTGTTTCCTTATTCCCTAAAAAGGATAATTAATTGTATATTTTATTATTCATTCATTATTTTTAGATCAATAGAACTCTCAAGCTTTCATAACAAACCTATTTACCTTTTTTCTACTTCGTGATGGGTATTCGATTGCAAGTATCTTTGCAACTTGTAGGGTCTAGAAATCAACAACATCCTTGTTCCAAAACACTATATCTATAATTCTATTTCAAAATTTTAAAGACCCATTTTCAGGGATGATTACGTATGAGTATAGGATGTTGGAGATGTGAAAAAACTACCTATGTAGTTAGATGATACTTTACATAAGAAAAGAAAATTTCAATTATCTAATATTATATTTTCTTACATATACATTATAATTATCTAATCTTTTATAAGAAAACCTAGAGTTAGTAGCCATTGTTCATAACTTCAACAAAGAAGATATTTTATTCTAGGTGAGCCTATTGAATTATAAACTTAACATCAAGCATTGAAGTAAATATTCCATTGAGAAAATTATCATCAAGGGTTGAACTAAATATTTCATCAACTCCATTTTAAACCAAGACCAAGAAGATGGTTAATATTCTCAAGTGAGTACTATTTTAAGGCTACATATATTAACAGTAAGGAAAATAGGCTAGTAGAATATTTAAACAGACACATAATAGAGCTATAGTAACATGTATTTATCAAAGAATATATAGAGGATTTATTTTGTTCCTCATTTTTTATTCTTATATATTTCGTTATGCTTTTTATGTATTTTCTTACTTATACTTTCTAACTATCTAATTTTGTATTCATATATTTTGGATTTTTGGGTTTTTTGTTTGTTTGTTCAAATTTAAATGTATGTATACATTTTCTTATCTGGGTGTGCATATGTCATTTTCAATACACTTATTTACTCTCATAGTTTTAATTGAAAATTATGTTTTTACTTAATTGTTTCATTTTTCTTCTCTCATACATAAAACTTCTTCTAAATGTTATATTTTTATTATTTTACTCTATCTTACTTTTTGACTTTTCTGACAACTCTCCCTCTATTTAATGTTCAAAAAAATTCTACAATGATAATAAGAAATGAATTGTAATGGTATTCACATTTTAAAAAAAAATTACATTGTACCCTTACATTTCACAATAATTTACACGTAACATATTAATATATAGTCTAGAATCAAAATCATTTGAGATTATTTTGTGTCTTCTTTTGTGCAATCATGCTATAAGGAATTGCTTTTGTGTCTATAAAATGTAATGATGGACATCAAATATTTATCTGGTGACATGTGAGGAGAATGTAGTGTTTGTTTTACTCCAAATGTATGGCTAGTTGCAATTGGCAATACATTGGATTCAAGACTTTACCAATAAAGTGTATTTTCATTCTTTCCATCTCTTGGTTGAAATATGCAATGGATAAATGAGCGCCAATTTTCTCAATACCATCCAATAGTCATTGAAACATTTTGCAAAGACCCAAATTCATTCTCAAAGTGCCCACCAATCCAAGAAATATTGATCTGTAGCTAAATGATATCCTCAATATTTTGTGAGAATTGTAGTTCATTCCATCTGTTGGAGTAGTAGAAAAAAATGCTACTCAAGCAGAGAAGAAAGCAATCTACAATAAGAAAATATGCAAGAATTGTTGAGAAAATTACAATAGTATAAATGAAAGAAACAATATTAGAAA
Source organism: Sequoiadendron giganteum (assembly GCA_007115665.2). NCBI lineage: Eukaryota > Viridiplantae > Streptophyta > Pinopsida > Cupressales > Cupressaceae > Sequoiadendron > Sequoiadendron giganteum. The sequence continues at coordinate 388,512,202 of CM021103.1, read as the reverse complement.
TTAATTTATAGAATAAAGACCAACACATCAACAAGAACACAAAAATTTATAGTGGTTCGTCATATAGACTACATCCACTCTCAAAGCAGGGGAGTCTCCATTTTATTAATCTTTGTTTTTCATAGTACATCAATAACATAAAACCATATTGGAAATCCAATACAATACACTCATTCAAAAATAACCATTTGAAGAAGAGTCTTCAAGAAGGGAGACCAAAAGCTACGAAAAGCCACGATAGAAAATGGCCAAGAAAAATAAACCGTTGGGCTTCAAAATACCAAACAATCTCCCACTTGAAGTCCAATGACTGTTGCAACATAATAGATATTCCCCTGCTTCAATCTTATTGTCACTTCTTTAGAATACCGAGAGAAGCTCTACAAAACTCAAAATTCTCCCTTTCTTCTACCTTGATCAAAGCATCCATCGGGTTCACTTTAGTATCAATTTTCACCACCTGCAGCTTACCCTCATCAAGAACATGGCAAATGAAATGATATCTAAGTTCTATATGCTTCGTTCTATTGTGAATAGAATAGTTTTTTACCAAGTGAATAGCATTGTTTCTATCACAAAATAAGGTGAAAACCAATTGCTTACACCACAATTCCCCCAACAAGCGATGTAACCATATCATCTCCTTTGCTCCTTTAGTGAGAGAAATATATTCTACCTCGGTAGAAGAAAGTGAAACCACCTGTTGCAATCGAGAAACCCAACTAATCACTGCCCTGGAAAAGGTAAACACATAACTGATAGTAGACCTCCTTTTATCCAAATCTCTAGCCATATCTGAATCAACATAACCTTGCAGCTAAGTGTCCTTACCTCCAAAACATAAAACATGATCAAAGGTACCTTTCAAGTACCGTAAAATCCACTAAACCGCCTGTCAATGAGATTTAATCGGATTACTCATAAATCTGCTCACAACTCCCACTACATGAGGAATATCTGGACAAGTACAAAACATGGCATACATGAGACTCCTGACTACTGATGAATATGAAGCAACCTTCATTTGTTCATCATATTCTTCTTTCAGTTGATACGCCCATTTATTCTTCAGAGGTTTTTGATTTGGTGGAAGAGTAACCAGATCCCATGTATCATTCACTCTCAAAGACTCCATTTCATCTTGCATTGCCTCCATCCATTTCGTAAAATTTTCATCTTTATGAGCTTGTTTAAATGTTGTAGAATCTGATTGATTGGAAAGAAATAATTCATAGTCTTCAAATTTTGTCATACACCTCTTCTCCCAAGTATATCTTCTTAACTGAGAAGTGTGGATGCAACATCATCAAATTTTAATTTACTTTTGGCTACCACCGAAGTGCTAATTGCCATCATCACACCTTCCCAGTTGTTCGATAAAGAACATAATAAAATAATTGATTTAATTTCATTATCTAAATTGGTACCCACTAAAATAATTTGGGTGACCATGGTATTGAATTCATTGAGGTGATTCGACATGACCCCACCTTCTCTCATTTTCAAATTGTACAACTTTTCAATGATTAATACCTTGTTTGATGTTAATGCTATCTCATACATCTTGGAGAGTTTATCCCAAACAAGAATATACTCAGGTGTTTGTGTGCCTTGGATCCAATCAATTATAATTATTTTGACATGGTTTGAATACCATGATCAAAGGATTCATTATAATTAATCTCAATGTGAATTCTCTAAATTTTATTCTCTAATGTTAGGATTATTTTCACAAAAAATGAATTGAAAGTGATGGTTGCAAATTCTAACGTTACAACTCCAACACACATTGATTTGGTTGTACCCCATAGAAATACAGCTCTAAATCCATCATAGACTTATTTCTTCTAGTTAATGAATACTCCCACAAAAGGGTACTATCAAAATTATCACACCTATACAACTCATCAAAAATTAGGTTCTTCATCGACAACTTTGCTTGCCAAGCTTGGTATTGCACGGTCTGTTTATGAAAATGAATTAGTATTTCATCCTACAATTGATGATCATTTAATTAAATCAATTGGGATTGGTATATTTAGTGTGGAAGCTCTTAGCTATCCTACATTATCATTTATCAATGGTTACAAGAATGTTTTACCTGAGACAATTCTCTCCCATAGGCAGAGAAAGTCAAAGAGTACTTCAAGGATCTGAACAAGTTTCCAGTTTTTACTATTGCACTTAATACAAAGGTCATCGAACAACATGAAAAATGTATAGGCGAATGAAAAATCAAAAGAGCAAGATGGATAATATTTAATGGCCCCAAGTGTATTCGAGAACATTCATTATATGTCCATGTCAAATACCTCCCTTTTATGTAGTATTCTATATAAACAATAAATTGGTGAGAAGCTAAATTATTGAATCAAGAGCTTCTACTAACATCATGAAAGATGAAATTCTAAAGATCTTACACTAAGCTGGAAATTAAAATTGAAACAATTATCACATTCAATAATCAATGAACATAAATAAGTTTGTTCAAAGAATAAGCGAACAACTAAATTTGTTCAAAGATTAAGTGAACAACATTGGAAATACAAAATGTGATGATCGATTCAATTTTAATTCCTAATTTAGTGTAAGAGCTTTAGAATTATGAATAGGTTCAAGAAAGTTATTTGGGTTAAATTAATCTTTAGAAGCGAGAGACTTCTAGAGAAGATTGAAAAGCTATTCATAGTATTGAAGAAATCATTAGATCCAAATGTAGCTGAAGATAAAGAGGTTTTTGTATTTGTAGAGTTCAAGAAAGATAGTGAGTGACCTATACAAGAGGAAACCACTTGCAAGATAAAAAGAGGAATGTGAATCTAGTGCAACAAGGAGAAACTATAACTGAGAAAAAGTAGATTGTGGCAAAGAGGAAGCCACAAGTGCACCCTTGTGAAATAGAAAGATAAGAGGCTACAAAACTTTGAGAAAATCAAAGAGTCGAATAGAACATCATAGATCTTGTATAAGATGCAAGTAATAAATATTAAAGCAATCCCTCAAGGAGTTAGATTGCAGATTGGATTGCATGTTTGAAAAAAGAGTTCATAGTCGATCAAAGAAAAGAAGTTGCTGAGGAATCCAACCATTTGATTAGAGTTTGATGAGATCAAAAGATTGTTTCTTGCAAGAAACTAGTCTAAGCCACCAATGTGAAGTCGTGTGAGGAAGTTAAATATCAACCTTCACAAAGGCCATAGTGTTTTGTCAAAATAAATTGAAGCCTTCTATAGGAGGAGAGGAAGTGTAGACCTTTGAAGGAGTCATAGCATAGTAAAGCACCATTCAAAAGAAGATCACCACACATTGTGGTAGGAGATAAGCCCATAAAAGACAAAAGAATAAATGATGTCTATCATAGATGTTCTTAAGAGAAGATCTAAAGATTAAAATTATAATTGGTTTGATGTTTTGATTATATTGGAAATACAAGTTTTGAAGGGATCCAAAACCCTTTAGATCACATTAGAACAAAAATTTTCTAAAAGAGATAAATATTGAAGCATAAGAAGCAACCAAAATTAAACCAACAACCAAAAACAGCAACCCGACAACAAAGAAACAGAAACAAAAAAAAAACACGGGCACAAAAATTATTTCATATTTTTCAAGGTATTTTCCACCTTGATCTCTTGGTTGAAGTGTAGGTTAGCCATGTCCATTAATTCTTGATTTTCTTCTTCAAATGTTTTCCTAAGGTTCCCCCTAGTTCTAGTGCACAGGCCTTTGGCCTCTTATTTGGTGTTCTTCTTCCCCTTACCCTTGGAAGATTTTCCCTTCTCAATCATGTAAACAAAGTACAACTAGTCCTCCCTAAGCTGACTATATTTCCAAATAGAACCTTCAAAGACTCTGCACTATTCTTAATCGAACTATGACTGACCTGCAATAATTTCTTGATATCTTCATTCGTTTCCTTAATCCTTGCCTCCATTTCACCAAGGTGATTCTCACACTAGGTTTTGAAGTCAGAAAAATAACATTTTAAATCTACCAATATTTCAATCACTATGTTCAAAGAGGATCCCTTTGGATAGTTCAACATGTTCTCCTTCAAACCCCTAATCTTAATATTGACCTTGTTAAATTATTATAACACCCATTTGGAAAATTTAAAGCTGCACTTGGCACCAGACCGAGCCATATCCAACAACTCAAACATGGAAGTATTGTCATCATTTAGATAAGAAAAATCCTCAGAAAGAGGATTAACCTTCAATAGCTCAGGCTTACCAAGGTTCATATTCAAACCCTCCTCCTGATGCATAGTACTCTCAACAGACACTTCCTCACTGCCTGGATTCACAATATCCTCCCCACAAGGAGAAGACTTTCGAACAAGGGAATCATTAACATCAACAACATTATTCACCACATCCTTCACTTGATTCAGAGAAGTCTTCTTACCCTTCCTACCACCTTTCAAATCCTAATTTTTCAAATTTGTGATCCGTCTGAAAGCCCTTCATAGAAGCTCCTTAACATCCTTAACCCTAGCCTCAATAGACTAGTCATCCTCCTCTCGACCAGACACACAAGAGCCCTAGCCATGAAGCTCAACATTCTCCTTCGAGAGACGTTGATGAGAACCTTCAAAATTAATATCAATGTCATCTCCATCGAAAAGGGACCCACGGGAACCCAACTTCTACATGAAAAGATTCTTTGTGGGACCCTTCTTTAAAATCCCCTTCTTTCTTTTTTAGAGGGGGTTGCCATGGGTGACAAGGAACCCCCCAAAGAGTTCTCCTCCTCCTCATTCCATTCAGCTTCACCATCAAAACTGTTCTCTGAGCCAACCAAAAAAGACTCCTCACTTATGGCCTTCTCCTTGCCTTTAACATACTTGGCAAGAGTATGAGATCTCACATGCTCCATGATGAGAAATATGAGGCCTTCGTGAAGAATAGGGGCCCTACAATTCTTCAAGTGTGCATAAATTGAAACTTCTAGAGATGACAAGAGAAAAAATGGGAAAGAAACATGCAACCCATGTCTAAAATGATTAAGCAAGATAAAATGGTGCCCTAGAATAGAAGTATATCAGTTGTCAAGAGTAACATACTACATAATAACTTCTGCCACATGGATCCAAATAAATTTCATGGAAGCCCAATCATAACCCCAAGAGGGTATCTTTATCAACTTCTCTCTTTCATTGTCTTTGAAGAATTGGTCTAATAATGTCATCACTGCTTTTCCTTTCCTTTAAAAATCTGCAGCCCTCAACCAGTAATCCATTAATGAAGGAAATAGAGTCTTCATTGATCACAAACTCCATACTTTTCACCTTCAATCATCTATTGTGCTAACATCAAACAAAATTCGCAGAGGATTTGGGGTCATGGCCATGGAACCTCTCCAAATAGGGTGTAAAATGCCCATGTCTCAATATTCTCCAAATTCTTCACTTATTATTCCATCTCTCATAGGATAGAGGTTCAATCCTACTCCTATCTCCACCCATTTTGACTATCACCATTAACTGATACCATAATTGAATCTTACTTTCCAGATTAAAATTAGGCAATACATAACCCATAAAGCATGTGGTAATAATGAGGGAGATAATTGCTCAATCACCCCAAATCTCAGGCTCTACATTAGCTATCATTTCACAATAAAATCTTGGCCTCCTCAAGAAGGAGAGAGTACTCCTCCCATGACTTAAAATTATGAATCCCGACAGCCTCATTTGCAAAAAAACTATCAGGGAATTATCTTCCCTATAGATATGTGTGACATGGATCTCATCAAAGGATCTTAACACCATGATAGAATCCACAATAAGTTGTTCTATAGTCCAACTTGGCTTCTGATTGCCAAGTAAGCAATTGACAATATTGAGAGAGTCTCCCTCAACCCATAGCTTAGAATAACCCCTATCCAACATAGACTTGATGTTGATGAAAGAAACTCGGGCCTCAATGCAATGATTGGTTTGGTTTCTCAATGGGAGTGCCACCATGCCCAAGAACCATTAGTTTTATGTTGATGAAATTAGTGGTTGGAACTAAAGGGGAATGCTAGAATATTTAATAATTTCTCCCACTTTGCATGAGGAGAACTACAATCTTGCATGATGATAAAAATATGATTTCTAAATATAGAATCTACATGTTAATTTTAGAGTGTTATTTGCATGGAGTTGCATGATAAGTTTTTAAAAGTATTTATATGTTTCTAAGACCTATATATAAAGAGGTGATAGTAGCTCATTCATTATCTCTGATCTTTGATAATTCACGATTCATGTTGAGTTATTAGGTCGGACATTAATAACCTAATACTGGATGCAATCACAAAAAATGATGCCAATGCACCATCCAATCATATGAACATCTAAGAATATGTACATACATGCTTTCAAAAATCATAAGCCTTTTCCCAAAACCTTAGATCATACTGATTACCAAAGAGAATATGCATACCAAAATACCAAAGAAAATACCAGATGAGATAAGCTTGCTCTGCACACTAGTACAAGGTACCAAACCAACATGGTGACATCAATGACAATATAAGACATACTTCCAATTTTTTTTACCTCATCAACGTGCAAGTTGTATGTGGATTTAATAAATAAAACATATTTATTTATTTGACCATGTTGAGTGATTTTGGAGAAATTGAATAATTGATTCAATTATTCGAATTTCAAGAAGGGAAAGTGGCTTAATTAAATTATTAATGATAACAATTTAATTGATTTAAAAGAATAAGTAATGTTAGTGACATAACTAAATAATTTTCATTTATTTAATTAATCAGGAGGAAGATTTAAAGATATAATTAAATAAATAGGATCTATTTATTTAATCAAGAAGATTAATTAAAATGAATTAATTAAATAACATAAAGTCATTTAATTAATAGTGAAATATGATTTTAGACAATAGTTAAATAATTGAACATTATTTAATCATGAAGAAAAGACGAATATTAGTGTTAATATTCTAGTTCACAGGCTAGGACAATTTTAGGTATCTACATTTTCCCCCTCTTTGATACAATTCAATTTTAAGCATTGTGTCAAAGAAAATTCAAAAATTCCTACTCAAGAGTTGCCTCGGTATGTCTCGGTAACAGCGAGATAGCATGGTGCCCCCTTGAGAAATTTGGTGAAAATTTTGGATAATTAGCCAAAAAATTTGACAAGCTAATGTGATGTGTTTTAAGTGCAAGGATTGACAGAAGAAATGTTAACTAGAAGAAAATATTAGTAGGACTTAGAAGATAGAAAAAATTTGGTGATAGATGATATGGATTCTAGATCACTATTTATGTGAGGGGGAATGATGGACATTAGATCAATGATCCAAAAGGGATATTAGAGCAATCTGATGAAGAAATCTGATCTACAACCAAAAAGCTTAAATCTAAAATCTAGAAACTCCTAAACATACGAAATTGAAACTATACTAGTACAAACATGATAAAGAATCTACTAATTACAAAAATGAGAATAAAATATAGCTTTTACCATCCTGTAGCAGAGTGTATTCGCTTGATGTTGGATTGTTCTTATCACAACGAAGCCTCCAAAGTTCGTGTGCAAAGTGTGGATGAATGCTTGTTTTTGTTTGGTTGATCGAAGATGATGGATGAAGCTCTCTCTCTCAAGGATGATCTTGACAACACTTAGTTGCTCAATGTATATGAATTCTTCGATCCTTATTTGTGAGGAAAGGGGTTTAGTGTATATAAAATGATATTTGAAATGGATGATCAAGATCGTTTTGAAGAATATCTAGATCAACGGTCGGAGTGCGTTGAGAGGATTTAGACATGAGATAATTGTGCAAAGTTGATTGCATAATTTGTGTGATTGGGAAATAGATTGGCTAGTCAAGAATGTGATTGATCGGTTAACTAAATAGATTGATCAGTCAACTTTGTGATGGCTTAGTTAGGAATGTGATTTTTTAGTTAACTGAATAGATTGTTTAGTTAACAAAATAGATGGATTAGTTAACAAATTAGATTGCTTAGTCAACAATCGTAATTTTCTGAATCAGAAAGTAGGTGAGGAATATGAATTAATTGATTTAATTAATTAATTCCTTTTTGGGGTTTGAATGTGCAAATCAAGTTTGACTTTTGCAAACAAAGTTGCATTAGTTTGATTTGATTTTTTTGATAATTGATTTGAATAGTTTGATTTAATTAAAAAATTTGGAGGGAAAGTGTTGTAATTAAATTATTATTTAATAATTTAATCCACTAAGGGGAATAAGGTGATTTATCGATGTAATTAAATAATTTATATTATTTAATTAATTGGGACGAAATAAGGTGGGATCAGGACTTTATTGAATAAATGAGATTTATTTAATTGGTCAAAATGATGAAACATGAACTAATTAAATAATATTTTTTTATTTAATTAATAGAGGAATTAAGGTTTTTAGGACTTTATTAAATAAATGAAATTCATTAAATTTCCCGAAATGATGAAAAAGTGAATTAATTAAATAATGTTGTATTATTCAATTAATAGAGGAATTAGGGTTTTTGATGTCATTTTGATGTGATGTGATGTGGTGCAATGTGGTGTGATGCAGGAACATTGCGATATGATTCTGAGCATTCCAGGATGATTCCAAACTGTTTCGGGGTGATTCCAAGATGATTCAAGATGTTATGGGTTGATTTCAAGTTATTATGAAGTGTTAAAGGATGATTCTGAGACATTTTGAAGTATTACAGGATGATTTCAAGTCATCCCGAAGTGTTATGGGATGATTTTGAGTCATTTTGAAGTGTTATGGGATGATTATGAGTCATTCTGAAGTGTTACAGGATGATTCTGAGTCATTCTGAAGTGTTACGGGATGATTCTGAGTCATTCTGAAGTGTTACGGGATGATTCTGAGTCATTTCAAAGTGTTATGGGATGATTCTGAGTCATTCTGAGATGATGTGAGATGATGTTCCAAATCATTTGACATTGCTTGAGGTTGTTCGATGTCATTTAGTGTGGTTTTGATGTTGTTCAGTTTTTTTTGATTTCGTTTAGTGTTGTTTGATGTCGTTTAGTGTTGTGTGATAGGTGTCAAGTCAATTTTACATGTCTACATTTTCCCCCTCTTTGATACAAAGTACTAGTTGCTTTGTTTCAAAGATTTTTTTTTTTATGATTAAGTTTTTAAAAAAAATTATGCCCCAGTGTTCAGTGGAGTGATTGTAGGACTTCGTGCTGCCCCCTCAAGAGGTTGACTGAACATTTCAAGTTTTGAGGTCAGGCTCTTGACACTATTGTATTTTTCATTTCGATGTTTTCAGATGGAATATTCTATGTTAATGTGCATCGTTTCTTGTTCAGAGCTTCTAAATTGTAAGTAGGAAGGTTTCCTAAGTGTAATTAGGGTTTCCTTGAGGTGTTATATAGGTAATTTGTCTTCAAATTGGATCATTTGTTCTTGGTTCCATTTGCTAATTCTTGTCTCTGGATTTCACATTTTGTCAGTTTTTGAGGGAGAATGCTGAGATTCAAGGTTGCCCCACATCGTTCCTGCTAGAAAAAAAAGGATAGACAACTGAGAGGGGGGGGTGAATCAGTTATTTCCAAAATCAAACTTATTCAACATTAATCAACCTTAAATCTCACATTTGATAATTAACAGTGCAATCATAAATCAATAAAATAATAGAGACACATGAACACCAAGATTTTATACATGGAAACCTTATTAGGGGAAAAACCATGATGGATGTTAGTCCACAATATTATACCCTGTTAGAAGTATAGTGAAGAATAAAATAAGATTGAACTTTCATTCAAGTACACTGCCTAGAGTACACTTCTCAGAGGAAGGCTCACTGCCTTACATACAATGATCAGATTAAGTCTATCTTATGAGATTCAACTGCATTAATAGCTTCTACAAAAGCCTGATTGCAGTTCCAATTAGGTGCACAAAAAAATCTAAACAATCTTCCACACTCTACTCTTGAATGATTTGACCTTTATTCACACATGTACATCTCTTGCACACATTGAGCATTACCTCTAAATGAGGAAAACAATCAATTATATATATCCGCTACACGGATTTACATCCACTATTCAGTCGGCCTCAAATAAAGAAAAAATTACAATTATCGACCTAAAAAAATGAATAAATTTTAATGCACACCAACACAAGTCAATCACAACATAGTGAGGACCCAAACAACCATCTTAGAACATACCAAACAATAAAATATTAATCTTCATGGATCTGCAACATGCTACTACCATCATGTTGGCCAAGAACATGAAAACTCGAGCATACATAGGAAAAATATCCGACCACGAACACTCTGATCAATGTGAATGTACATCAAGGATAGAGTATGATCTAGACTAATCCATGAACATCATAGATACATGAAAAACAACTAAAATTACCAGAATTTCATCCTCTTCATCTGAGAACACCATCTATAGAAACTGAATAACTGTAGGAATACGAATCTTCATAACTTCCACAAATCTTGATGCGAACCTCTAAAAATTTTGGACAACATACTAGAAACCTTCAGGAACAAACCCTTTGAAGTACACCTTCAAATCTTCAATGTATAAAACTTGCCAACCTTTTGACCTTCTTAGCTTCACTAGCTACCTACGATATTATTTTTACAATTTTCTCGACATCCTCGACATATACAACCTTAAGCATCATCAATGCTAATAGTGTTGACATCAATGAAACCTACATATTAGAAATGCAACCACAAGATCCCAAAATATCCCCCTTTGGCATTGATGGCAACACATGATGTGAAAAATAATGCCACCAACCCAACATGATCTTCTCCAACAATCTCCCCTTGAGATTGTGCACTCTTTACCTTTTTCTTTCTTCTCCCATGTTTTTCAAATTTCTCTTCTCTCCCCCTTTGACATCAATGGAAAAGGTACACATGCTTTGATCACATATTTGAATCATCTGACTACTCCCTCTAAGTAGCAGCCAACACAACATCAATATGGAATAAGATATGGCTATGAATTCACAGACTGATGCAAAGACCTGCATCTTAGTTCTAATCAAGAGGGGAAATCACTCCTAGCTTTCCTCTGAGGTACTCAAAAGTATCCTTAGGAAATGACTTAGTAAAGATGTCTGGAATTTAATCCTTGGTAGGTATATACTCTAGTCTAACTTCTTTGTCACTTACTTTATCTCTCAAGAAGTGATATTTTATGGATATGTGCTTTGTCTTTGAATGCAGCACTGGATTTTGGGAAATATTAATGGCACTTGAATTGTCACAGAATATGGCAATGGGTTCTTCAGACTCAATTCTGACATCTCTCAACATTTTTTTCATCCACAATACTTGGGTACAACTGTTTGCAACAACAATATATTATGCCTCAAGAGTAGATAATGAAATAGAATTCTACTATTTGTTTAGCCAAGATACCAATTTCTTCCCTAAGAAGAATGCACTGCCACTAGTACTCTTCTTGTCATCCACATCTCCTACCCAATCAACATTAGTGAAATCACTTAGGATAAGATCATCATCCCTAGGATACCAAAGACAAGATCAACTATCTCTTTCAGGTATTTGAAAATTCTTTTCACAACAGTCACATGAGACTCTTTAGGATCAGCTTGAAATCTAGCAACCATGCATACAACATTTATTATAGCTGGCTTGGTCTAAGTCAAATAGAGTAATCCACCAATCATTTACCTGTCTCTTGTCTGATTTACTCTAGGATAATCATCATTCTGTGTAAGTTTGCATCCGATTATCATAGGTGTACCAACTAGCTTTGAATCTTCCATTCTAAACTTTTTCAGTAACTCTTTCACATACTTAGACTGAGATATGATAATTCCATCATCTAATTGAGTGATTTTCAATCCTAAAAATAATTTCAGCTCTCCTATCATTGAAATTTCAAACTCACTTTTCATTTCATCAACAATCTTCATACACAAATCATCATCACCTTCAAAAATAATATCATCAATAAAGAATTCAATGATCAATTCTTTATTCTAATCCAACTTGAAATATAGATTGCTATCAGCAATAACTTTATTGAATCCAAGCTTCAATAAGTATTTATCCAATTTAGCATACCAAGCTCTAGGAGCTTGCTTAAGTCCATATAGAGCTTTCTTCAATCGACATACCATGTCTTTTTCACTAGTCAATTGAAATCCATCTGGTTGTTCAACATAGACTTCTTCTAGCTCACCATTTAGAAATGTTGACTTTACATCCATCTGATAGACTTTATAATTATTGAAAGTAGCATAAACAAGGATTAATTTTACAGCTTCAATTCTAGTAACAGGGGAAAAAATTTCTTCAAAATAAATACCTTCCATCTATGAGTACCCTTTGCAAACTGATCTTACTTTGTTTCTGACCACTTCACCTTGCTCATTCAGCTTATTTCGAAACACCCACTTGGTTCCAATCACATTTTTGTTCTAAGGTCTAGGAACAAGATCCCATGTATCATTTTTCTCTATCTACATTAGTTCTTCTTTGCATGATTCATTGATATTGCTAGGCTCAGCTTTGGAAATTAGACAATACTCTTCCAAAATTCTTCTAGTTTGCACATCTTTGCTCTTATCTCCTATAATCTGACTGTTAGAGTGATTTTGCCTTACATATTTGGGAGTTTTAGGATTTTCTCTGACTTCTTGTTCTTGTGTTCTTTCTTCTACAATTCTGCTAGTCTCTGCCTCTTGATTCCCTTGGTTCACTGGAACAATCTAAAGTTGATTATGTGTCTGAACATTATTTCCATTTTTAGTATTATCATGTTGATCATCTGAGTTATATACACTACATCTGGATGGTCTAACAATATCTTCATCAACTTTGAAATTCACACTTTCAACCATTTTCTTTAACCTTTTATTAAAGCACCGGTAAGCTTTATTTTTAGTAGAGTAACCCAAAAATATTCCTTCATCACTTCTAGCATCAAAATTGCCTATATCATCATCTCTCTCGATGTAACATTTGCTTCTTCTTTTTTTGAAATACTTGACTATAGGCTTACAAGCAAACCATAGCTCAAAAGGTGTCTTAACAAAATTAATTTTGACATACACCCTGTTAATGGTATACACAACAGTACTTACAAATTCTCTCCAGTAGAAATGAGAAACATTTTCTTCCAACATCATCGTTCTAGCAATGTCTAGAATAGTTGTGTTCTTTCTTTCAACAAGTCCATTTTGTTGAGGGGCCCGAGGAGCAAATAGCTATCTTTGGATTCCATGCTCTTCACAGAAAGAATTGAATTCCTAGGAAGTGAATTCACCATATCTGTCTAACCTTAGACACTTGATCTTTTGACCTATCTTATTCTCTGCCATAGCTTTGAAACTTTTGAACTTTTCTAATGCTTCATGTGTTTCTCTTAAGAAAGCAACCCATATAATTCTAGAATAATCATTAATGAGCAACATAAAATAACTTTCACCTTGTAGACTTCTGCTTCTGGATGGACCACATAGATCAACATGTATCAAATCCAATACTCCATTAGAGCTATACTTTTTGCTCCAGAAAGAATTTTTTGTCTGCTTTCCCATCTGGCATTCCTTGCACATAGTGTTAGTAGGCTTCACTAACTTAGGAATATCTCTGACTACTTGAGTAGTGCTTATCTTGACAATGTTATCAAAGTTCACATGACACAACCTCCTATGCCATAACTAGGTTACATCAATTTGAGAAATTAAACAAATTTCACTAGTAACACTCAAATGAAAGATATTACCTTTTGTATTTATACTTGAAGCAATAATATTTCTAGAACTTCCCCTTATTCTACACTTACCATCCTTGAATTGAAGATTTTTACCCTTGTCTACCATTTGTCCAACACTTAACAAGTTATGCTTTAAGCCTTCTACATAAAGAACATCATCAATATTGTGCTTACCACCAAAATAAATAGTGCCTTTGCCACGAATAACACCAGAAGTGCTATCTCCAAATCTTACAACACCACCATCATAGTCTTCCAAGATTACAAACTTTATTTTGTCACTAGTCATATGATGTGAGCATCCACTGTCAATTACTCACTCATCCTTTTCTTCATTTTTTGCTTCAAGAGATTTCTCAACATTCACATTACTAGTAGATTCAGTGGACACCTAACCATTTTATTTGATAGCAATAAATACCCATTCATCTTCATTTCCAGTTTCTTTATCATATTCTTCATCAGTTACACCTTCTTCAACATAATAGCACTTCCTTTGAAATCTAGTCTTCTCAGGTTTGTACTTAGAAACTCTTTCAAGACATCTAGATGCAAAATGACCTATTTTACTGCAAGAAAAAATTTAATAGGTAACTTTCCTTTGTACTTACCATGACCTCTAGCTTTTCTTTTCATAATCAATGCTTCTAGTTCTTCTAATTCTCTTTCTTCATCTTCAATATTTTCATCTCATCTTCATATTTGAATGTCCTTTTGGAACTCTCACCCGGATTGTTTCTTTGTTGGCTTTTTCCAGATATTGTAGCTTTGAATGCAGATTCATTCTTAGGAGTAAATTCACCAAATTCACTTAACTCAAAGGCAACAAGTTTTCCAATCAGCATGTCTCTTGTAATATTTGTCATTGTCTTGAGTTCATCAATAGCATGAGATTTTATTTTGTAGGAGGGAGGCAACAATTTCTTCTTCATCCAAGGTTCCACTGACACATCTAATGCTCATCACTATTTCATTTATCTTTTGAGAGAAAGAGAGGATGTTCTCATCTTCACTCATCTTCATGTCTTCCCACTTTCCTTTTAAACTTTGTAGCTTAGCACTTTTCACTAGTGCATCTCCTTCATACAATGTTTCTAGCTTTTTCCAAATCTTATATGCATTATTCAATCCTAACACATTTGTAATCTCTGAATCTCTCAAAGCACTCAACAAAGCTTCAATAGCCCTGGTAGTAGCTTTGTCTTGCTTGATCTCATCTTCAGAGGAAAAACCATTCTAAGGAATAGTATATGCACTTTGTGTAATCTTCCAGAAGGGTTCTCCAATGCAGTTCAAATGACACTCCATTCTGACTTTCCACAAAGAGTAGTTTGTACCACCATATCTAGGACTATCCTTCTTGTATGATGCCATGTCAGATAACCTCAAGCTGTTAGGATTCTTCAAAGGAACTAGCTTCGATACCAATTGTTGGAAAAACAAGGATAGACAACTGAGATGGGGGGTGAATCAGTTGTTTCCAAAATCAATCTTATTCAACATTAATCAGCCTTAAATATCATATTTGATAATTAACAGTGCAAGAATAAATCAACAACACATCAAAAACACATGAACACCAATATTTTATATGTGGAAACCATGTTAGGGAAAAAACCATGGTGGATGTTAGTCCACAAGATTATACCATGTTAGAAGTATAATGAAGAATAAAAGAGGAATGCACTTGCATTCAGGTACACTGCCTAGAGTAGACTGCTTAGAGAAAGGCTCACTGGCTTACATACAATAACTAGATTAAGTCCATATGATGAGATTGAATTGAAGTAATAGCTTCTACAAAACCCTGATTACAGTTCCGGTTAGGTGCACAAAAAATTCTACACACTCTTCCACACTCTACTCAAATTTATTCAAACTTTTCTCTTCTCTTGAATGATTTGACCTTTATTAGCACATGTAAATATCTTGCACACATTGAGCATTACCTCTAAATGAGGAAAAAAATCACTTATATATATCTACTACATAGATTTAAATCCACTATTCAGTCGACCTCAAATAAAGAATAAATTACAAATTTCGGCCTAAAAAAATGAATAAATTTTAATGTGCACCAACAAAAGTCAGTCACAACATAGTGAGGATCCAAAAAACCACCTTAGAACACAACAAAGAATAAAATATTAATCTTCATGGATCCGCAACATGCTACTAGCATCATGTCGACCAAGGACATTAAAACTCGAGCACACATCGAAAAAATCTCTGATCACGAACACTCCAATCAATGTGAACGTACAACAATGATAGAGTAAGATTTTGAATCATCCATGAACATCACAGATACATGCAAAACAGCTGAAATTATCAAAATTTCATTCTCTTCATCCAAGAACACCATCTATAGAAATTGAATAACTGTAGGAACACAAATCTTCATAAATTCCATAAATCTTGATGCAAACCTTTGAAAATTTTAGAAAACATACTAGAAAGCTTTAGAAACAAACCCTTTGAAGCACACCTTCAGATCTTAAATGTACAAAACTTTCCAACCTTCTTACCTTCTCAGCTTCACTGGCTTCCTATGATATTATTTTTACAATTTTCTCAATATCCTCGACATAAACAGCCTTAAGCATCATCAATGTTAATAGTGTTGACATTAATACAAACTACATATTAGCAATGCAACCACAACATCTAACAATATCCCTCGTTGGCATTGATGGCAACACATGATGTGAAAAATAATGCCACCAACCCAACTAGCTCTTTTCTAACAATCTCCCCCTGAGATTGTGCACTCTTTACCTGTTTCCTTCTTCTCCCATGTTTTTCACATTGCTCTTCTCTCCCCCTTTGAAATCAATGGAAAAGGTATGCATTCTATGATTACATATTTGAATCATTTGACTACTCCCTTTGAGTAGAAGCCACCACAACATCAATCTGGAATAAGATATGGCTATGAATTCATGGACTGATGCAAAGATCTACATCTTAGTTATGATTAGGAGGTGAAATCACCCCTAAATTTCCTCTGAGGTACTCAAAAGTATCCTTAGGCAAAAAATTAGTAAATATGTTTGTAATTTTCTCCTTGGTAGGTATATACTCCAATCTAACTTCTTTGTCACTTACTTTATTTCTCAAGAAGTGATATTTGATGGATATATGCTTTGTCTTTGAATGAAGCACTGGATTCTTGGAAATATTAATGACACTTAAATTGTCAAAGAATATGGTAATGGGTTCTTCATACTCAATTCTGACATCTCTCAACATTTTCTTCATCCACAATACTTGGGCACAATTGTTTTCAGCAACAATATATTCTACCTCAACAGTACACAACGAAATGGAATTCTGCTTTTTTCTTAGCCAAGATACCAATTTCTTCCCTAAGAAGAATGAACCGCCAATAGTAATCTTCTTGTCATTGACATCTCCTACGTAATCAACATCAGTGAAAGCACTTAGGATAAGATCATCATCCCTAGGATACCAAAGACCAAGACCAACTATCCCTTTCAAGTATCTAAAAATTCTTTTCACAATAGTCACATGAGACTCTTTAGGATCAGCTTGAAATCTAGCAACCATGCATACAACATTCATTATATTTGGCTTGGTCTGATTCAAATAGAGTAATCCACCAATCATTGACTTGTATCTTATCTGATTTTCTTTAGGAGAATCATCATTTTGTGTAAGTTTGCATCCAGTTATCATAAGTGTACCAACTGGCTTTGAATCTTCCATGCCAAACTTTTTTAGTAGTTCTTTCAAATACTTAGACTAAGATATGAAAATTCCATCATCTAACTGAGTGATTTGTAGTCCTAAAAATAATTTCATCTCTCCTCTCATTGAAATTTCAAACTCATTTTTCATTTCATCAACAAACTTCATACACAAATCATCATCTCCTTCAAAAATAATGTCAACACAAAATTCAATGATCAATTCTTTATTCTGATCCAACTTGAAATATAGATTGCTATCAATAGTACCTTTATTGAATCCAAGCTTCAATAAGTATTTATCCAATCTAGCATACCAAGCTCTAGGAGCTTGCTTAAGTCCATATAGAGCTTTCTTCAATCGACATGCCATGTCTTTTTCATCAGTCAATTGAAATCCACCCGGTTGTTCAACATAAACTTCTTCTTCTAGCTCAGCATTTAGAGATGTTGACTTTACATCCATCTGATAGACTTTATATTTCTTGAAAGTAGCATAAGCAAGGAGTAATCTTAAAACTTCAATTCTAGCAACAGGGGAAAAAATTTCTTCAAAATAAATACCTTCCATCTATGAGTACCCTTTGCAAACTAGTCTCACTTTGTTTTTGACCACTTCACCTTGCTCATTCAGCTTATTTCAAAACACCCACTTGGTTCCAATCAAAAACTTTGTTCTGAGGTCTGGGAACAAGATCCCATGTATCATTTTTCTCTATCTGCATTAGTTATTCTTTCATGTCTTCCATCCAATGTTAATCTTTTCATGCTTCATTGATATTGCTAGGCTCAACTTTGGAAATTAGATAGTACTCTTCCAAAATTCTTCTTCTATTTTGCAAACCTTTTCTCTTATCTCCTATGATTTGACTGTCAAAGTGATTTCTCCTTACATATTTGGGAGTTTTATGATTTTCTCTAACTTCTTGTTCTTGTGTTCTTTCTTTTGCACTTCTGCTAGTCTCTGCCTCTTGATTCCCTTGGTTCACCAAAATAATCTGAAGTTGATTATGTGTCTAAAAATTATTTCCATTGTTATTATTATCATGTTGATCATCTGAGTCATATCCACTACATCTAGATGGTCTAATAATATCTTCATCAACTTTGACATTTGCACTTTTAGCCATTTTCTTTAATCTCTTATTAAAGCACTAGTAAGCTTTACTTTTAGTAGAGTAACCCAAAAATATTCCTCCTTCACTTCTAGCATCAAACTTTCCTATATCATCATCTCTCTTGATGTAACATTTGCTTCCATTTTTTTTGAAATACTTGACAGTAGGCTTATAACCAAATCATAGCTCAAAAGGTGTCTTAGGAGAATTAATGTTGACATACACCCTATTAATGGTATACACAACAATACTTACAACTGTTGTCCAGTAGAAATGAGGAACATTTGCTTCCAACATCATGGTTCTAGCAATGTCTAGAATGGTTTTGTTCTTTCTTTCAACAACTCCATTTTTCTAAGGGGTCTAGGGAGTAGACAATTGTCTTTGGATTGTAATCTCTTCACAAAAATAATTGAATTCCCGAGAATACAATTCACCACCTCTATCTAACCTTAGACACTTGATCTTCTAACCTATCTCATTCTTTGTCATAGCTTTTAAACTTTTGAACTTTTCTAATGCTTCATGTTTTTCTCTTAAGAAAGAAACCTATATTATTCTAGAATAATCATCATTGAGAAAGATAAAGTACCTTTCACCTTGTAGACTTATGATTCTAGATGGACCACATAGATCAGTATGTATCAAATCCAATAATCCATTAGAGTTATACTATTTGCTCTAGAAAGATTTTTTTGTCCGCTTTCCCATCTGACATTGCTTGCACATAATTTTAGTAGGCTTCACTAACTTAGGAAGATCTATGACTGCTTGTGTAGTGCTTATCTTGAAAATGTTATCAAATTTCACATGACACAACCTCCTATTTCATAACCAACTTACATCAATCTGAGCAATTAAGAAACTTTCACTAACATCACTCAAATGAAAGATATTACCTTTTGTCTTTGTACCTGAAGCAATCATATTTCAAGAACTTCCCCTTATTCTACACTTACCATCCTTGAATTGAATATTTTAACCCTTGTCTACCATCTTTCCAACACTTAACAAGCTATTATTTAAGCCTTCTACATAAAGAACGTCATCATTATTGTACTTACCACAAACAGAAATAGTGCCTTTGCCATGAATCACACTAGAGGTGTTGTCTCCAAATCTTACAACACCACCATCATAGTCTTCCAAACTTAAAAACTTGATTTTGTCACCAATCATATGATGTGAGCATCCACTTTCAATTACCCACTCATCCTTTTCTTCAATTTTTTCTGCAAGAGCTTTCTCAACATTCACATTACTAGTAGATTCAGTGAACACTTGACCATTTTATTTGATAGCAATAAATACCCATTCATCTTCATTTCTAGTTTCTTTATCAGATTCTTCATCAGTTACACCTTCTTCAACATAATAGCACTTCCTTTGAAATATAGTCTTTTCAGGTTTGTACTTAGAAACACTTTGATGACATCTAGATGCAAAATGACCTATTTTACTGCAAGAAAAATATTTAATAGGTAACTTTCCTTTGTACTTACCATGACCTCTGGTTTCTCTTTTCACAATCAATGCTTCTAGTTCTTCTAATTCTCTTTCTTCATCTTCAATATTTTTCATCTCATCTTCATATTTGAATGTCCTTTTGGAACTCTCACCTGGATTGTATCTTTGTTGGCGTTTTCCAAATACTCTAGCTTTGAATGAAGATTCAATCTTAGGAGTAGATTCACCAAATTCACTTAACTCAAAGGAAGCAAATTTTCCAATCAGCATGTCTCTTGTAATATTTGTCACTATCTTGAGTTCATCAATAGCATGAGCTCTTATTTTGTAGGAGGGAGGCACAAATCCAAGTATCTTAGCCATATCTTCTTCTTCATCCAAGGTTCCACCGACACATCTAATGCTTATCACTAGTTAATTTATCTTTTGAGAGAAAGAGAGGATGTTCTCATCTTCACTCCTCTTCATGTCTTCCCACTTTCCTCTTAAACTTTTTAGCTTAACACTTTTCACTAGTGCATCTCCTTCATACAATGTTTCCATCTTTTTCCAGATCTGATATGCAGTTTTCAATCTTAACACAATTGTCATATCTGAATCTATCAAAGCACTCAACAAAGCTTCAATAGCCCTGGTATTAGCTTTGGCTTGCTTGATCTCATCTTCAGAGGAAAAACCATTCTAAGGAATAGTATATGCACTTTGTGTAATCTTCCAGAAGGGTTCTCCAATACATTTCAAATGACACTCCATTCTGACTTTCCATAAAGAGTAGTTTGTACCACCATATCTAGGACTATCCTTCTTGTATGATGCCATCTCAGATCACCTCAAGTTGTTAGGATTCTTCAGAGGAACTAGCTCTGATACCAATTGTTGGAAAAACAAGGATAGACAATTAAGATGGGGGGTGAATCAGTTGTTTCCAAAATCAATCTTATTCAACATTAATCAGCCTTAAATATTAGATCTGATAATTAATAGTGCAAGAATAAATCAATAACACATCAGAGACACATGAACACTAATATTTTATATGTGGAAACCTTGTAAGGGGAAAAACCACGGTGGATGTTAGTCCATAAGATTATACCCTATTAGAAGTATAATGAAGAATAAAAGAGGAATGCACTTGCATTCAAGCACACTGCCTAAAGAACATAGCTCAGAGGAAGACTCATTGCCTTACATACAATAATCAAATTAAGTCCATCTAATGAGATTGAACTGAAGTAATAGCTTCTACAAAAGCCTGATTATAGTTCTGATTAGGTGCACAAAAACTTCTACACACTCTTCCACACTCTACTCAAACTTCTTCACACTCTGCTATGCTCTTGAATGATTTGACCTTTATTGGCACATTTAAATATCTTTCACACATTGAGAATTACCTCTAAATGAGGAAAAAAATCACTTATATATATCTGCTACATAGATTTACATCCACTATTTAGGTGGCCTCAAATAAAGAATAAATTACATCTTTCGGCCTAAAAAAATGAATAAATTCTAATGCGCACCAACACAAGTTAGTCACAACATAGTGAGGATCCAAAAAACTAGCTTAGAACACACCAAAGAATAAAATATTAATCTTCATGGATCTATAACACGCTACTACCATCATGTCAACCAAGAACATTAAAACTCGAGCACTCATTGGAAAAATCTCTGATCACGAACACTCCAATCAATGTGAACGTGCAACAAGGATAGAGTAAGATATCAACTCATCCATGATCATAGATACATGCAAAACAACTAAAATTATCAGAATTTCATCCTCTTCATCAAAGAACACCATCTACAAAAATTGAATAACTGTAGGAACGCAAATCTTCATAAATTCCATAAATCTTGATGCGAACCTCTGAAACTTTCGGACAACATACTAGAAAGCTTCAGAAACAAACCCTTTGAAGCACACCTTTAGATCTTCAATGTACAAAACTTTCCAACCTTCTTACCTTCTCAGCTTCATTGGCTTCCTGTGATATTATGTTTACAATTTTCTCAATATCCTCGACATATACAGCCTTAAGTATGGTTGCATTGCTAATATTGTTGACATTAATGCCAACTACATATTAGCAATGCAACCATAACATATAACAAT